>VFFE01009197.1:612412-757189 GCA_008921705.1 Burhinus oedicnemus
ATGGTTTTTTTTCCCAATGATAGAAGTTTTGGAGCCAGGCAATCTTGATCAGTGCTCCTTAGTGGCTTTTCTGTAGAGAATTTTCCAAACGGAACAAAAATATTGAGACCAACTTAGCATCAAAACATGTCAATAATTAATGTGAGTTGGGAACCTCCATAAAATAGCATCTATAAGGATATATATTTGCAGTTTATGAGAAAACTTGGTAAACCTGCTGCTTATGTTAAGAAACAGCGAAATCTTGTGTCATCAGATAGCTCTGATAATAAGATGACAAAGGATTTTATAATATTATCACTTTTATGGGTAATTTATTTAACCCAGTAGAACTACCTGAAGTTGATAAATTTCACTCAAAGCTGTATGAAATATCTGTGTATGTGTGCATGCTTTCTGGTGTGAGAAGAATATGCAAACACGATGGGACAGCACTTCTCTGTTTCTGTGATAACTTCTCTGGAGATACAGAACATTTTTGAAAAACAGAAGTATTTTTTGTAAACATTCTGTATCTTCCGATAAGTGCTAGCGTTTATGTTGCTTTAAGTCTAGTCAGTTTGTGAAGTTTATTGCCTGAAGCTTCGAATGTGCTTCTTGTGTCACTCAGGCGTGCAGAGATACTGATGGATGTTACTTCACATGTTCAGTTGATAAGAAACTTCATTTGAAATCCAGTGTTAAATACGGGTCAGATGACAGGATGTGTGGCGTGTTCCTTTGTTTCTATCTGTCTCAGCTGCCAAGAGAGATGGGGGAAACTGCTGGTCCCACTGGTACCAAAGTTCAAATCCGATACGGACTATGAGCATAGTACTAAAAAGGAAATACTGAGATGAGAAGTCTTATGTGTTATTAATGTGAGGTCCAAAGTGACTTTGTATCTTAGATTTACGAGTGAAGTATTAGTTAGTAAAATCATAGAGATTTCAATGACAACATTTTGGTGCCTTAGTTTAGGAGGAAAAAATTGTGCAACAGGCACCAGCTTGTTTCATTTTTGTGAATGAAAATCAGACCATGAAAAATGATATCTCATGTTACATAATGCTGAGATTTTGGATCTTACAAATGTTTGAGCCCAGATTAAAATTTTTCTCATGACCTTCTTTTGTATACACAGTCATTCTGTCCAGCAGTAGTTGCAGAACTAGAATAGTTCTGTTATTCTATGATTATGTAAATGTATCTTGTCCCTTTGAGGAGTTTTTGCAAAGCAAAATATATAGTCTTTTTTTAGCACGTTCCCCCAATTCCCCAATTGTTTCATTAAATCAGTATTTTAAAGGACACTTTCTGTTCTTTACTTTTATTTAAAAACACAGTGCTGTCTTTGAGATGATGTGTAATCCCCTTAGCACCATTTTAAACGATAGGGGGGTCTCTGTCACTGAGTGGTCTGTGTTTCTGATTAAGGCATCATTAGTCCTGTAAGTATTATACTCGTTCTATGCCAGTAAATGGAATTTCCTTGTTTCAAACACTTGGCACACCACCATGAAATCTAGATCACAAATTCTCAGCAATTTTAACATTAATTTTAGTTGCTTTGTTTTAGTTTTGTTTTACTAGAATGAGATTTCTGAATCATTTTGTAATCTTCAGACTTCTTCACTCCAGTATACAGCTTATATTTATTCAAGGCATGTATATAATTACACTAATTTAATTTACACTGCAGTTATGCTTCTTTCAGGAGATTGATAGCTTCAAGATAGTCAGTGTTTTTTCCACCTGTAAAATTCGAATACAGAAGAGAATCTTTCAACAGTCAAGTTCAGGAGCAAATTGCCCCTGTACTGGTGGCTCTGTCCTGTTGCATTACGTCGTCTTCTGTTTTCCATAACCTTCTCCAGTAACTAAATGTCAGGGTTTGAGTAAGGTGAAGATGGTGTCAGGTGCGTGGTAACAGGACAAGAAGCCACAGAGGTTGCAACAGGGGAAATCCTAATTAGATACAAAACAGAAAGAGGAAAAAAAAGTGCAGTTCTAAGTTTAGAAATTCATTTTGGTAAGTGTCCTGATCAAAAGTTGAATTGTGGTTTTCTCTGATTGTGATATGATTCCTTTTGCGAGCTGTGGGGTTGCTTCATCTCTTACTGTCTTTAAAACAGTCTGACAATAGCTGTGGGAAAAAAACAAGTTGTTCCCAAAAAGCCTAAGTTTCTGGCAGATACATTTGCCTGCTTTTTTTTTTGATTTTCATTGCTCAGAAACTGGTGTACGTAAACTAAGAACATACTCAGAATTTATATATAGGATTTATCTTTCAGCAGGAAAACAACCTGAAAAGCCACGGTAATTTGTCTCTCCTCTTAATGGAGCTGATGTTTTCTGAACAGTGGTTAGGAAATGATACAGTACAGACTTTCATAAAGCCATAGTAATTCTTTCTGTCTTGTAGCATTTACCTTTGTTTTGAGTGTTCTTTTTAGTACTTCTCTATCCATCAGCTAGACATTTTTCCCTTTTAAGATTTTGCTGTTGAAGGAAAAACGGTTTGATCATTGACTTTTAGCAATGTATCTTTTTCTTGCTAGGTCATTCAGGCCTGATTTTGTCCTTGTTCGACAACATTCATTCAGTATGGCAGAAAACGAAGATTTCCGTAACTTGATCATTGGAATGCAGTATGCAGGCATCCCTAGCGTCAACTCCCTGGAATCAGTCTATAACTTCTGTGACAAACCGTGGGTGGTAAGTGATGTACCGAAAAGTTCTTCTGGTGTAAAAAGAGTTAGTGACTTTTTGTTTGCTTGTTTAGTTCCCTTTCATGAATATTGAGTATCAAACTGCAAAGTTACTTAGCAGAGCAGTGATGCAACAGTGAAGGCAATAAAAAGTAAGCTAAGGTATTTAAATCGCTTTTTCAAAGAGCTAGTGTAGGCAGTGTGGAGATAGAGAGAAAAAATATTTGTTGTACAAATAATGAAATAAGTGAGGAAACTAACGGAAAGCCTATCCACTGCTAACATACTTCCTCAAGTGAGGAAAGTGTGTTTATTCACAATTTGTCTTGGAAAAGCAAGCTGAGAATATTTTTCATGTTTGTGGTTTTGAATATAATTTAAACAGACTTTTAGCCAGTGTTTTCCTCGTGCCTGTGAAATTTTTGAGGCTATGCTTTAGCAAGGAAATCTGAAGCTATTCGTTTCCTCATTTGAAAGCTCTTTTCATAATCTTGTGCATATGGGGTAGAAGTTAGGCTTTTTCAGTTACGCCTAGAGTAATGCAATACACTGGAGACTCACTGATATTTGCTACTTTTAGTGTAGGAGCCAATTCAGTTTTTCATTACATGCTTTGTAGTGATGGAGGTAGAATTTGGTGATCCTTTTGGTTCATAGAGAACTAAACATTGGTAGCAAGAAGTTAAAATGTGGTACTGTAAAAGATGATTATCAGTGGTGCAGTCGCTGTTCCTGTAGTAGGTCTATTCAGTTGCTCAAGAGCTAACGAAACGTTAAAGAATACCACTTGTTATAAATAGCCAAAGCTTCATAACTTTTTCCTCTGATGCCTGGGTAACAAAAGAGCAGTTGTCAGTAGGAAAGTTTTACTGTCATACTTTTTACTGCCTTGAAGTTCACACTTACTATGAAAATCCTTCCAAAAAATTGTCAGCAGATTTTAACATATACCTGTTGCAGCTAACTTTATTATACTTTTATGTTGCAGTAAACTACATTGGGGAATAAATAATTGATAGAGCGTTTATAACTTCTCAGAATACATATTGTACATTGCTGAATCCATTATTTTAATATATCACATTTTCTATGCTGTGTGGCATTTCTTAATGCTTTTATTCATTGTATGCAGTTAAGCTGGGCAGTGAAGCAGTAAAAGTAGCATTTATGTGCAATGATGATGCAATAAAGTAAATGAATAATTCCTCCTTGTAATATTCTTCTGGTGGCATTAGCATCATGGCTGTTCTTCCACCAAAGCAATAAAGCTCTCTCTTTCTTACAACTGGTCTTGTTGCAAGTAAAATTTCTCTGCTGATTTTTCACTCTTATAATAATAATTGGCAGTTACTAGGAGTTGTACGAATATTTACTATAATAACTGGAAGACGTGGCAAAAGGAAATACAAGGTTACACGTGTAAAATAATTGTTGTGTTCCGTATCTTCTTTTTTTTTTTTCCTATACAGGACAAAAAAAGTAGGTTCCACTTCATACACATGTATCTCTTCATAAAGTACATCTCACTGTCAGAAAGAGCATATTCAGCAGTTGTGAGTGTCCATGTCAATTTTGCAGTAGTGCAAGTAAGCAAGCATGTGCTTAGACTTACCATCGATTAGCCCCCTTTCTTCATAGCATGGACAGGATGCCTTTCTGGACAATTCCTTTGTTAACACGGATGACCTGATACTTTCACGAAAGCGATTTCTGTAAAAATTGCAAGTTCAAAAGCCTTATTGAAAAATTAGAAATCAGAACTCCAGATGAAGCCATAAGTATCAATCTTTATTATTTGATGAGAAATAGATTAACTTTCCTGCAGGTAAAATTTGAGTGGCAGAAGTGAATTGCAGGTTCTATAATAGCAGAAAAAAAATAGGGTGTCATGGGCAATTGATCTTACATCAGTGTGAAATCAGTAGTACAGAATTGCTAAAAGGGTAAGTCAGGAAAGTTAGACTAGTTATAAAAGGGGTATGGAATAAAATGAGAGTTAGAATCCAACATATAAGATCTTTGTTTTTGAAATTAGTGTTCTTCAAAGTATCAGGTCTTCACTTTCTTTAGAACCTACAGCTGCAGATGCACAGCATCTCTTTTCAACCCGGAGGGCAGATTCACACCCTGTGTTAGAAACTGAAACACCTGCCCTAAATTTTTCAGCAGAACTCTTTGCGTACTGTGTCTGCAGGCACACATGGGTTTCTGTGCCTTTGCCAACAGACAGTCAGCAAATTTTTATTTGATCTGAGGTACATTATTGGGGTGTGGTGGGAAGGTTGCCAGGAAGATACTAAAAATATTTCTGAAAACAAGTCTTAAAGCTTGTGTTTTCTGGTGTCAGGACATACCTAGTTCCTTCGAATGCGTGTCAAATGTTCAAAGCACCATATAACCCTTTGAAAATTCAGGATGCTAGCAACCATGGCAAAGAAAACATTGAAATGAATGGGTGTTGTGAGATGTTTGCATACGCAAATATGTTAATGATTTGGGATTATTACAGTATTCCTGTTATTTCACTTCTGTGGTAATATTTGCCACCTACCTCATGAAAAATTCATGGTCCTGGCTTGTGAGATGAATTTCACTTAAATGGTAGTAAGAATGTCAGAAAGCTACTTACCTAGGGGGAAAGCATGTGTTTTATAATTAAAGGGTGAGTTCTTTGTTACTGAGTGTGTGCAAAGCTGTGGAGGAACCATTTCAAGGTTCATACCCTCCCTTATGATGTTGGAATGTTTCATTGCATTGTCATGTTGCAAAGTAATAGTCTTGTGCATGACTTGTCATATTAATGAGATAAAAATTTTACCTAGTTTAATTTACAGTTACATTGAGTTAAGGTGAGGCAAAAATGCATACTTTCCTGGTTGGATTTGTGATCCATCTTATAATTTTACTCATGTCTAGTGGTGTAGAGAACCTGCTGTAAAGCATTTATGGAAGTTTTATAATAATAAAAAGAAAAAAACCCAGCATAATTAAATACCCAAAGTTATGATTTATTATTTCAAGTATCAATCTAGATATTTTATTATCTCTGTTTTCCTTTAGAAAATGTCATTCAAGAACATCATTTAGTGGCTGGAAAGCTGCCTGGCAGAAAAGGACCTGGGGGGTGTTGGTCAACAGCCAGCTCAATGTGAGCCAGCAGTGTGCCCAGGTGGCCAAGAAGGCCAACAGCATCCTGGCCTGTATCAGGAATAGTGTGGCCAGCAGGACTAGGGCAGTGATCATCCCCCTGTACTCAGCACTGGTGAGGCCCCACCTTGAATACTGTGTTCAGTTTTGGGCCCCTCACTCCAAGAAAGACATTGAGGTGCTGGAGCATGTCCAGAGAAGGGCAACGAAGCTGGTGAGGGATCTGGAGCCCAAGTCTTCTGAGGAGCGGCTGAGGGAACTGGGGTTTTTCAACCTGGAGAAGAGGAGGCTGAGGGGAGACCTTATCACTCTCTACAACTACCTGAAAGGAGGTTGTAGCCAGGTGGGGGTTGGTCTCTTCTCCCAAGTAACAAGCAATAGGACAAGAGGAAACGGTTGCAAGTTACGCCAGGGGAGGTTTAGATTGGCTATTAGGAAAAGTTTCTTCACTGAAAGGGTTGTGAAACATTGGAACAGGCTGTCCAGGGAAGTGGTGGAGTTGCCATCCCTGGACGTATTTAAAAGCTGGGCAGACGTGGTGCTGAGGGACATGGTTTAGTGGTGGACTTGGCGGTGTTAAGTTGATGGTTGGACTCAATGACCTTAAAGGTACCTTCCAACCTAGGTGATTCTATTCTAAGAAATAAGTGAGACATTCCTTAACTGAGGCTTATGAGATTGTATGTAATCTTTCCGATAGTACATGATTTAGGTAAGCTAAGTAAGTAGTTGCAGAGGCTGGAAGTAACTGGAAAATGTGATGATAATGACAGCGCTTGCAGTAATAGGTAAAATCTCATGCTTGTGATTCAGGCTGGGGAAATAATATTTTGAAAAATCCCATGATTTTCCAGTGTATTGAGTTGAATTTTTAAAAAATTTCTTCTGTCCTGCATGCATCCTTTTGCATACTTCCTATTAAGAATTGCATGCTTAAGTGTTTATATCAGTTGCACCCTGCTCTTGGTTTTAGCTTCAGCTGCAAATATTGGTGATAGGGTTGCAGTGTTGGAACATCACAGATTATTAGCTCTTTGCCTGTACTGTGCATAGCAGATTGCCGATAAGGGGAATTATGCAATGTGGCAGTTAACTGGTGAGTATATTGAACATGCAGACTCTGACTTATTTGTCAGGGACTGCAAGATTCAATGTCCATGGCTGCTATAGGTAGAACACGTTATTTCAGTTAAGCCTGGACTGTGACATACTAATTGCATGCATTATAGTAGCTGGGTTGGTGCTTGGAGGTTCAGATAGTGAGAAGCATTTCAACCCCGCAGAGATTACAGAATTGCTGCAATTGTATAGACCAAGTGTATATGATTGAAGAGAGAAAAGTTCTCATAAAATCAGTCCAATTCCATGATAGCAGTTCTGGTTCTTTTACTGCGGAGGAAAAACATAGCAGCATCTGTAGTGGGTGGTAAATCTGTTCTCCTGTTAGTGTGCCCTGGGAGGCTACGTAACAGCGGTTGGTATAGAAAGCTTCAAGGATCTGCTGATACATTAATTACATGTTTATTCTGGTGAAGATGCAAACTACAACGTAATAATGAGTCTACAAAAAACATTTGTGAGTGCTATGACCTTAATTAGCTGTTGCCAGGCTGGTGGAAGAGTCTGTATTTAGCTCAAAATGCTGGCTAGATACAATCAGAGGGGGGATGTAGAAAGCCCGCTGTAGCATGTCAGGCTACTGCAGAGTTGTAACAGCTTGTGAAGAGACATCTGCCCCTGCAGGATGGGACAGCTGGGGGCTGAGCAGGCTTGGCCTCAAGTGAAGTAAACTGTTGGCGTAGTGACAAACTGCTGCATCGGTTCAGCGATGTGGGAAATAAAAGAAAAAAAATGGAACCGTATTTTGGTCAAAAGCTGGCAGAGTGGAATTAAGACAGGTGTATCTGTATTATTTTGAAGACTGCTGAAAGATCCTGGCATTTTTTATGTAGAGCTCCAGATATGAACCCATCTTGTACTGAAACACCTTCAAAAGATCACTGGGACTTTCTCCGCTTCATTGTAGGAATTTATTGTTATTAAGGGGTTTAAATGTAAGAGAAGTGCCATAAGAACACTTTATTATGCTAAAATTAATTTCCTTGCTCACCTACAGTCATTCTGAGGGAAGGCTGGTTATGGCTTTTCCTTTTGTCTAATTTGGTATTATTATAAATCTTGCAGTTCTTGTTTGTTTATTTTGGTTTGTAAGTGGACAGCCAAATACTTTTGCAAGTTTGTTGAGATTTTTCTTTTTTGCTTCTTTTGCCAAGCTTACGTAATTCTATGCCTTCATGTGTTGTATTTTGCTCTGCATTTCTTTTCCAGATGATTTTCTACTTACCTTTCTTTATGTTTCTACTCTTACTGGACGCTTCGTTTCTCTCTTCTTAGCTTGCTTTCTTTGGAAGGTCTGTTTTAACTGCCCTTTCTTGCTGTCTGATGGTATTATAGTACTTTCCCCCACCTTGGTTTCTCTGCCTTCATGTGTTGCTGTTAGAAGTTGCACTCGTGTTTTTCCCCCTCCAAGCTGTGCTTTAATAATCTTGAGCAACAGACTGGGGCACTGGCAGGAATCTTGTAGGCACTCTGCAGGGAGGAGCATATAAAAGACATGAGCTCTGTTCATTCCAGCCTCCTGTTGACACAAATTATTGAAGCTGGGCTAACAGGCAGACACAACTACACAGATGAGTTTCAATATTGTGTCAAACTATCTTCTGGAGAATGAATAACAAATAAAATGAAGGTGCGCAGGAAGAAAAGTGTTTTGAAAACCCGTTCACTGTAAATCTATGAGACCTTTCAATGCTATTCCATGTCTTGGAGAAAGAAATTATAAATTTCTTACCAAATATGTATTGCACTGTAAGAAAATTCTGTGCTCATTACCAGAAATAAGGTTTGTACGATAATGCTGAACAATGGGCTAGAATTTGGCTGATTATTGCACTTCTCTATATGCCAGAGGGGATCTGATTGAAGGTCAAGGCTAAAGAATGCATACCTACAATCTTGCATCAACTCAGGTAGGGAAGACATTTGAGGACATTCACATTTAATATCTGTTAACATTATAAATCTTGGAAACATTAAGACCTGTATTTTAGTCAGTAGCTATAGTTTTATATATTTCATTAGATGAAACGTGGAGCCAGCACTGAACTTGATTGTTTCAACCATTCTGGCAAGATTGATCTACTTGATAGATCATGATGGGGACACGGGGCAGCCAGAGCCCACACAAAGAGGTGTTTCATGGCCTTTTCCTACCCCTATACTTTAGGAAGCTACTGTAGGAAGAGGAGTTCCTTTCTTTTGCTTCAGGACTCCAGCCAGGTGCTGGCCCTCTCTTCCTCACGCAGTGAAGAGTTGCTCTCTTCGGCACTGGACACAATTGCCTGGGTGGTAAAGTTTGAACAGCTTTGTGTCAAAATGTGTGGCAATCTCGGTAACAAATTCAATTTGCCTGTTTGCAAATATTTACATGAATAGTAGAGGTCTTTCTAAAACCAGTTTTGTGGCTTTTACTCATGTGAAGGGTATTGGATTAACAGACGTAGTGAAGGCAGAAGTCTGTGTATAGGGCAGCCAGAGAACAAACTGTCCACATGTGCTCTTCTTCCAGCACTGATGCGAGCAGAACTTTCTTAAGCATAAAAAACTGTAGTTTAATTCTCTGTCAGCCAGTGAAGATTTTGGACTCTTTGCTCAGTCTGCCAGTTAAAGCAAAACATGTTGATGGATTTGTAGTGCGAGAGCTGAAAGTAAATTCACGAAACTGTGTCAGAAGGAAGGTGAAAACATTTTCAGCTTTTTGGTCAAAAGACAGTTTACTAGCAAGTTTTAACATTAAATTGGAGCAAAATTCATAAATAATTATGCATTTAAATGCTTAACAAAGAAATCTAAAGACACTTAACCTAGCAGTGTATATTCCTCTTTGCAGCTCTTTATAGAGCTATTTTAAGTTTAATCTATTCTTGCGATAGAAAGGGAATATTACAGTCTTGCTAAATGATTTTGCTTTCCTAAAATATGTAAGCTCACTTGAAATTCCTTGAAAAATTTACTCTTAAATAATGAATATACCTCAGTGGGGTGATGATTTGTTTTCTGTTCCATACAGCAAGTAATTCTTACAGCTCTATGTTCATCAGTCTTTGCTTGAACTATGAAGTACTTTATATATAAACTGAGTATATATATATTTTGCTTTGACCAGCATTTGCTGCCATGAGGTCAATTTAATGCAAAAGCAGACTTAGATTTTTTTTTTACTGCATTCTTGAGTTTTGTGCTAGGTTGTTGTCACTTTGCCCTGTTTTTCTCCGCACTAAGGAGCAGCAGTGGGAGCTCTTGACGTCCATTACAGACTTTCATTGCATTGAACATTTCTAGTGGCAGAAAATTGAAACAGACTTTTAACCATTTCTCAGCTTCTGCTGAAAGAAACTTTAAATAAAGGCTGTAAGAGTAATCTGAAAACCAGGACTGTAAAGCTGTGGGTCATGTCCTTTGGTATTATTTGCTGTTCCTGCTACAATGTTGAACTTTGAAAAACCTCTTTTGTGCTTGCTTAAGTCAAATATCCATAATGAAGGCAAGATTATGAAAATCAAGTTTGATTTCTTGTGCAATCTTAATATTTAATTAAAAAGGAAACCTGTGTGTTATATTCCCCATTAAAGTACCTAAGAAGATAATTTTTTCTAGCCAAAATCTGGGTAGATTATATCTGCTATATGACCATGGCGACTCAGTGATGAGAACCTGGGGGCTAGACTCCCCTTCCTGAAAAAGGAATTTGTCACCCATCCCAGAAAACCCTCCCATCGTGCTGGCTCCCCTGTTGCAATCCCCGCTTCTTCCTGTCCCCTCTCTCCCTCTGCACAAGTACTGTTCTCCCACGTTATCTTCAAAACTCCCACCAGGGCTGCTGTTGCTGACTGATTTCCCTGCTGTCATTCCTGTATGTTTAGCTTCTATTCTTAGCTCCAGTTCACATGTGAAATGGATGCAAGTGCACTTGCCCGTGTTTCTTTTATGAGGTGTAGTCACTAACGTACATACCTGTTCCATCAAGCATCTTCTTTAGTTTATGGCGCAGTTTAAAATGCTATAAAGCGTTGCGCTGTTTGGATGCTGGCCACCTCGGAGAAGTCCTCTGACTTTCTGTGCTGGGCTTAAAAGAGAGTGTGTTGGCTGGTCTTGTCTGGGGAATGGCATTCTACAATTGAGCTTTGCCAGTGGATCCTTTGAGAAAAAGTTTTTCAGATTTTCTTATCTTGCTGAAATGAGGGAACCATCTCAGGACGGAAAAGTCCATGTACGTAAGAAGCCCAGTTTGACTGAGCTTGAATTCTGTGAACAAAGTTGTAGATGCACGTGATTGCATCTATGTACAATTTAAAAGAAAGAAAGAAAAAAGTATTTTTAACTATATGTTTAGCTTTAAAATGGGATTTGTTTCTTACTTCAGTGGTTAAGTACATAAATAATGCTTTGTTTCTGAAGGTAACTTCGTACAGACACATCTGAATACCTGCACAAATTTTCATTAGCTACAAGACTCCTTAACAATGAATATGGGAGGGCTGTATCTGCAAAAACACAGTTTGCATTAAAAGATAGATTTCCTCTACTGTGAAGTTTCACTGAATTCAGTATTTTTATAAAAACTTACGATTTTAACTGGAAAGTCTCATGATCCTTAACATCTCTAGAAAAAACCCACAAAGCAATAAAATCTCTTTTTATTGTAGTGAGCCCCAAACCCTTTCGAGAAGTGCTTGAGTACATGCCCAAGTCCCATTAAAATAAACAGGTGGACAAATGTTTCCTTGAACAGGACACTGAACTCGATGTTCCCATAATAGTGGAATAAACTGCACATTCTCACTGCTGCCAAATGCACCCAAGAAGGAGCCCTCATAGCTTTTATTTGAATGACTCAGTTCCATAAACTTTGTTTTCCCTCTGTATCTTTTCATTCTGAAATAAAAAGTTCCAGAAAGCTTCTTGATCTAGGCCTCCTGGTACTAATTTTCACTAATTCTTTTCTAACAAACATGTCTTGATCTGTTTTCTACCTTTTATGCTGATAGCTATTTTTCCTTCGTTTTAATCCACGTCTTCCTTAAATCTCACCTTCCTCACTGTTTACACATTTTGTCACCGCCTCTTTCATTAGCCAAGGTGTTTCTCATTGCCAGATGTCTTGCTACCCAACTTTGCAAGCCAAGATGAAGTGTTTTTATGTCTCTGACTGTGATACTCTTCTAGTTTTTTGTTGTTTTTTTGAAATCCTGCTTTTCTAACTGTTGTCCTCTCTCATGGATGCACTCTGGTAATTTGTCAGCATGCAGTTCTTCCAAGGGCAGGAGGTTTTTATTTAAGACTTTTTTTGCATCCTGTAGAAATTCTTAATGGTTTGTATATTTCATCAGATGTTAATTCTGATCTGAAAATATTCCAGCAGTTAAATACAGCGGTGATTAGCAATTGGAGAGATGTGCCTCTCAGAGGCAGTATGGGCTGCAGTAAGGACTCATGCTGCAGGAGAGGTGCAGAAGCCAAATAAATGCCTTTGGAAATTCTGGTTAATTTGGAGCAGAGACTCAAATGGTTCTGGGAAGGGTTAGCACATCCACACAGGCTTGGTAGCTCTCAGTAGATGCAGAGAAGAGCCCCAGAGGGTAAGGAGGGAGATGGAGATAAAGAAGGTGAGGAAAGATCAGTTGAAGGTGGAAGGAAGAGATGCTGCTAGTCCCAGAGTGATGGGTCAAGCAGCAGGACTTGAATAAAAAATGCATTGGGCTTTGCAGCTCAGGTTGGTGAGGCAGAGATCATCACCATGTTCTTGTGTGAGACTGGGCTGCAAAAGGGTTAGGAAACAACTCGTCTGTGTTATAAAACTACCGCTTGAGTTATGATATAGGGACCGTACAAGTTATCTTTCCATTCATAGTCCAACTGTGTTGTCTTTGGCTGTGCATCGTAATAATGGAAAACTACTGGAGGAACATCAAGTTCTTTTGTCAGTTCCCATCGTTTCTGTATTCTGTTAATGTGCCCAAACTGATTTGTAGACGATGTTCCATTGTTCAGTTGCCATGTCAAACTTTGAATTTACTTTGAAAGTTTGAATACTTTCATTAAGTTGCCTGTCATCTGCTGACAGAACGAGGTACGTAAGCTACAGTCAGCAGTCCGTTCCCCTTGATGCTTGTATTGGGTATCAAATAGCAAATCAAATGTGTATGTACTCAGCCTTCTGGAAAAGTATTTAATGTTTACTAAAGCATAGTAGAAGAAATGTAGGCCAATTGCAACAAAGAACAAATATTATGAAAAGCGTCAAAAAAGCGACACAGATACTTCCCAGCTAATAGTAATTAAAAGAAAAAAATAATCAAAACCCACAAAGAGAAATACAGAAACTGTGTTTAAAATACAGGCATAGTGAAAAATCTTTGTTTAAGTAAATTGACTCTTACAGAGCACATGTCAAATGTACCCTCCCAGCCCCTTCCACACAATTGCTTAAGTTGTTCTCCCTCTGAAGGCTCTACAGTATTTGTCTCTCAGTCTGTTGGCCGCCAAGGACCCCTGATATGTTTGTGCTGATGGTACTTAGTCTGAGCTTTTGAACATCTCTTACAAGGCAATCGTGTTTCTGGAATGATCAGCCACATTTTTGAGCCTCAGCTTAAAAATGAATATTTCAGCCTAAAAACAGACTTCAGAACATTCTTCATGATGCTATCTGAAGAGGATAAAAAAGTCAATGTGTCATCTTCTTAATTAGTTTCCTATAATAGAAATGTAACATAAACCAGCCTATAATGTAAAACAGCTCGTCTTCCAGCTTCATAATGTACAGACCCTGCCAGACACCTCTGCAGTCAGTACAGGGAGAAGGAGCTTCCCTTTGTGTATTGAAAGGGAAAATCCAATTGCTGAGTCCCCATCCACGTTCACATGTAAAGATATGCGTATTCAGGCATCACTTACTCTAGCGTGCGTTTGCCAGAGAAATACTAGGAGCCTCTCCAGCATTTCCATGGAAAGCTGTCTTTCATCAATTCCTGGTCTTACAGAGGAATGATTTATGTGTACAGTAGGACAAAACTTTCACTCTGTCTAAACGTTTGATCAGCATAACAACCCAATCTGTTTTGCATCATCTGCTCTTATACATGTTCAAAGAAAGCTGGTAGCAATACTGAATATTGAGATCATATTAGAAACATAGAAATTTTATTTTAATAATTTCACCCACAAACACTGTTACACATTTAATACATTTGGTAAAAGGCAACTTTATATATGGAAATCCAGAAGTAAACTGGTATTGCATTACATTTCTTCAATCTGTAGATGTGCCCGCACTGTAGAGTGGTCAAAGTTAAATCTCAGCTAAAAGCACCATTTTTCTATGACAGAGGGATTCAAAAAGTGTTCTCCCATCGAAGTTTTCCTGTTCCTCTAGTCCTTGAAAATGCCAGCTCATCTGGTTTGGTGAAACAGGCTAGCCAGAGAATTTTGTGATCATTTTAGTTGTTACCATGAAGTATGAGATGGCTGGTTGGAGTTCTTCCTCTGTCAGTAGAAGCAACCCTTAACTTGTAAAGAGGACAGATTATGAATACTGATAATAAAGGAAAAACTCTGACAGAAAAGGTTTTATAATGTGCAGTCAGTGGTGTTTCCCTGATAGGGAGCAACTGTACAGGCAACTGTGAAGTAGTTTCTTGCATGAAAATCTTATTCAACATACCAGGAAATTCTCCACTGGAATGGACAATGATATGTATCCTTCAGTCTGCTGAGAGAGATTAGAAGCTTGCTGTAATTAAAGGTAACACAAAGCACCATCTGGAGTAATTAATTTTAAATATTATATCTAATTATCTTTGAGGAAAATGTTTGTGCAGTTTGTTCATGAAAAAATCTGAGCATTTCAGGGATGACATGCGTGTAATTAAGCACATTTTACCTCATCTAAAATGATAAGCAAAGTCATTATTCAAATCTTCATGAAGTTAGCAAAGTGGTTTTTTGTAACTGTGCTCTGCTTGATTATGGTACGGTCTATGCAGGCAAATTTAGAGCGTTCCATTCTTAGTGTGATGAAACCTCATAACGCTTTTATCTGAAATCAAAGGGAATAAGTGTCTTTTTTGAGTAAGTATTTCTTATCGGTATCATACTTTGTTGGAATGGAGAAAAAGTACAGCCGGAGCTGTCCTGTTCTTTTATGGAGGAATAATCTGTAGGCCTAGATTTGGAAGCATTTAATCCCTAGTAGAAAAGAGGAGAGCTGACATTACAAAGAATGTTAAAATATCCCACTATTTTCCTTTTAAAAAAATAATCTGAAAACCATCAATATATGTACTTGATAATAACTCTCTTTGAGCTGAAAATAAGATACAAAATTTGAAAATTTGAAGTAAATTCAGCTAGCTAAAATAAGAACTAAAAGAACTTTTTTCCACTTACTTGTTTTTTCTGAAGATGTTGAAAAGCCTTCTGCTGAAATACTAAGCTCTATGAGGTTCTTTTTTTAGGTAATTGCTGAAATCTCCCAGGGTTTTTGGCATCCATATAAAATACTTTATTTAAATATAGAGTAGCT
The DNA here is from genome assembly GCA_008921705.1 of Burhinus oedicnemus. Lineage (NCBI taxonomy): Eukaryota > Metazoa > Chordata > Aves > Charadriiformes > Burhinidae > Burhinus > Burhinus oedicnemus. The sequence goes on from VFFE01009197.1 coordinate 627,893, forward strand.
CTACCAGTATTCTCTATTTCATGAACATCCCGTATCTGAAAACATTCAGCATTGGATTAGATAATAATTCAGTAGTTTATCATCTAAAAAGATTATACTCTTGCCCGGGGAAAAATTTAATAAACTTTATTGTGATTTAAAGGTGTAATTTAAGGTCATATTAGCTAGCCCAGTAAAAGAAAACATTTTCAAAGCTCTAATCAAGACAAAACATTAATATGGTATCTCTCTTTTTTTTTTTTTTTTTTTTATAAGGTCTAAAAAAAGGTGAAATCAAACTTGTTAGTGTGGTTTCCAGCAGACCTTTAAAACCTGGTTTGGATAGAAAAGCAGAAAATGTGATGTTCTACATTCAGCCTATTTGTAAGTTCTGTATAGCTTACAAAGTGCCCAGATACAACAGGATTTTCAGAGTTGGTCTTTTGCTGCAGTCTGTGAAAATAGAAAAAGGTATAATCCAGATCACAGTTACAAACTGATAAAAGTTCATTAAAACATAAATGAAATTCTTTTTCATATATTGCCTAGTAGGAATCAGGGAAGATAAGAAATATTTATAGCAGTTTAAGGACGTACAATTAGAATGCCAAAATTATATGTGAATTTGGGTTGAATTTATCGAGTTGCTTTTTTGGGGGAGAAGAGTTTGACAAGAGATTCCTAGAATTGTAGGCACAGAGGCAAAGTGGTGTCCCAGTAGGGGCAAAGGGTAAATCATTCCCCCAGCTATGCGTAATCAGAGTTATTTCTCTTCTCTGCCTCAGGAAATGTAAACCTACTTTTCCTACGTGCTATTTCATAGCTTAATTACTAGATTAAAGGGTACTTTAGAGTGATAGATGTGTATTATCTGTGGCTGATACTATTTTATTTTAAAGAAACAAAGATTTGCTAGTATTAGTCTGGATTACGTCTTTCTTACCTCTTGAGTGAATGCCACAACTCCTACAAATAGTGTCAGTTTCTCACTGTCTTTTGCTTGCTTTCAGTGAAAATAGAGAAGAAAATAAGGAAAGAATTGCAGGAAATACAATCATATGATTCTTTTAAAGGTTTTTACTTAAAGATAGGTAAATAGATGTATTTTAACATAATAATTGTTTGGCAAAAATAATGTATTTAATAGGCAGTATTTCCTCTACGAAATTTTGAATTTGGATCTTGGATAAGAACAGAAATAAATAGTAAGTTGTCAGGAATCCTATTTGCAAACCACCTTATTTTGGTAGCTGCAATAATATTTCCTTTCCTTGAGGTCTGTTTTGTACAGCACACTGTCCAGCTAGAATTTCTTAAGCTTTAGGTGAAAACTACTCATCATTAAGGTATTTTCCACTGAACTTCAAAATTTAAATACATGTTTTACCAAACCTAAGTAAACTCCACTAAAGTCAACAACTTCTCTGTGCCAGCAGGAAATGCAATGCAAAGCTTGCATTGTTCTTTTTTCCCTGTAAAGTGTTCTTACTATCCTTGCACCCTAAATTGCATTAAGAGTAGGTATTTGATCAAACTGCATTGTGGACAGAGTTCTATTGTTCTTTGCTTTTTTCCTCTTTGTAACCAGCAAACCCACTATTCAAACTGTGGTGTGAAGTTGTTTACGTCTCATGTTGGCATCATGACAATTGAACACATCACAGGCATGTACAAGTCAGAGCTTTGGAGTCGCGAAACAATAGTGGTCTTCTGACTGCCAAAGTCGTCTTGCTCCCTAGAAACCTCACTTGCTACGCCGTGGTTTCAAGAGTGATTTAGTTTTTGAACTGTTACAACAGAAGAGTTGATCTGTTCACTAAAGAGGAAGAACAGCCCCGAAACACATTTCTATATATTAAAGAATTCTTTGTCTTTTTGTGTTTTAATGTTGTTTTGCTTTCTGTGTGGTTACTATAGCCTAGCATAGTAGGTAGGCTGGATATGTCAGAGAAAGAGCCCAGAAAGAAAACATTAACAGAAATGTCAATAACATGTAGCTGTTTAAATTATCAACATCTTTGTTGACTGGCCATTCTTCCACTGCCTCCATGGGGCTATGGTACATGGCTAGAGCCTAGGAAATTGAAATCCTCTTGTTTGTTCTTCACCTGGCTTGTTACTTACGACGTAGTGATCGCTTTTCTTTTGTTTTCCAGTTTTGCAAAATTGCCTTGCAGTGCAAGTGGGGTGCCAGAGGCTAAATGAATGTGAAATGTGTCTGATCTTTAGGTTAAAGGTGGTGGAAAATGCAAAATTATAATGATTTTATTATCACAAAATCAGCTTAAAATATAGAGACTCTGAGGTATCTGAAAACCAGTATTCCAATGTATTTCATTTTCTGTACATGCGAAGGCTTAACTCTTAGAGGTATTGTTCTTCGTTGCTCTGTACCTGAAGTCATAGCTTGGATGGAATAAAAAGGTGTGTGTGTGTGTGTGCGAGGAGGAGAGAGAAAATGCATAATGTGTATTTGCTGAGTTTATGAAACACAGAAGACAAGAAGCAAAATGACAGTATGAGATCATTTTGGTAGAATGTGGTTTCTCTCCTAAGCTTTTTCTTTTGTTGTGCTTTATTTTACAGTTTGCCCAGCTGGTGTCTGTCTACAAAACTTTGGGTCCAGAGAAGTTCCCTTTAATTGAGCAAACATTCTATCCAAATCACAAGGAAATGGTACGTGCAAATACCAATACGAAATATGCTTACTGTCTCTGTAAAACAGGAACTTTAAACACACAATTCATTCCCCCCATTTACTGTCTATTTTAAAAGCCATTTTGGAAGCTGTCCGAGGGGTGAGAGTGGGTGACCATTTGAAAGCCCTGTGATGGTTAACTGGAAGATCTTCAGATGTGAGGGTAGTAATTTTGCAGCTAACCAAGTTCAGATCTTAAAGAGATTAAATGCTTATGAAGACACAGAGCAACTATTAAAGTTCAAGAGTTACTTTTATGGTTTGTTTTCAACCTAGTCCTTTATGATATGTTCAAAGTGTTTATTGTCTTTGTAGATGATGCACAAGGCTGTGTGCCTGACAGTGCAGAACTTTGAACTCATCTGAAATCAGGGTGGTTATGACTTGCGATCTTCATGTACCTGAGCTGACATTGATTCCCAGTCCATTACAGACATAAATGCATTCATAAAAATAACACGACCTTTACTTATGGCCTGTCTTATGCCACAGACATTTTTTTTCTTGCTTTTCTTGTGGTTTCTAAACAGAAAGTCTTTCTTTCCTGAGTGTTTTTCTAGAGGAAACACTTTCAGCACTGAGAGGAGCTGGAGGGAGGCTATTTGCTGATGGAATAGACTGGCACAGAAGCATCAATTATTTTTAGAATGTAATCCATTCAGCGTATGTCACACGGCTGTGATTCAAGTGCCATTGCAAGGTCATGATAAATATATTAGTTAGCTGTTTATGTAAGGTCCTCAAGCTGTAATGGCTGTGTCTGTCTCGAGACTCTGGCTAGCACTTCGTTATCATAGGTGGTGTCTAAGATAAGCCTCGGTGACAGCAGTTGACCAAGATTTCTTCTGAAGTCTGCTTTCTCCCACATCTGTCTCATCTTTTGGTGACAAACACAGCATGGTGTGGTTCTGCTCTGTTTTGATGTATTGCATGAGTGGCAGGATGCCTCTTTGTACTGCTTTGCCACTTCTCTCAGGTTTCTTTGGACTATTGACTCACAGATGTTTCCGCTTCTTTTGTCACATATGACACTTCTGAAAAGAGCTTTCACCACAGTTGTGTATTTAGTAAATTTGCTACACAGAAGTTTTGTAGAGCGAAAGGAGAATGGTATTGATCGGGACCAGCAGATCTAAATATTGTCCCAGATGGTCAAATCTTTTCAAAATGGAAGGGGGTTTTGTTGATGGATTTGTCAGGAAAATATACAACTTTATAAAAATTTTTTTTTTTTTTTCCTCAAAGGAAGCGCATCCCCCTAGGGGATTCATTCAGGTGGAGAAGCAGAACCACATCTTGTGTTTTGCAATATGCTTTTTTCAATGGTAACAAGTTTTATATCTCTCTGTTTTCCTGAGAATGTCCAAGATCAAAGCTGGTCTGTAATTTCCTGCACACAATTTATTGTTCTTTCTTCATTATTTTATCAGCTATTATTCAGGCTCCCCAGGGAAGTGGTCATGGCACCAAGCCTGTCCAGAGCTCAAGAAGCGTCTGGACAACCCTGTGAGTCATATGGTTTAGTTTTAGGTAGTCCTGCGAGGAGCAGGGAGTTGGACTCGATGATCCTTATGGGTCCCTTCCAACTGGAGATGTTCTACGATTTTATTGAAAAAGCAGGCCTCTTAACGCATTGCTGAGTTCCAGTATATAGAAACAAATAAAATATGCTATAATTCTGGGACAAGAATTAATGTGTTAGCTTTTGATTTTTACATAGTATGACCCTGTAGAAGGTCTACCAGTTGAATTGCAAACTGCTGTCTTGAACAACTGATTGAATTCAAATTCAGGAATAGAACAGAAAGAAGAAAATATGTGTATGTACTTATAAGGCATATTTTGCTTAAGAGTATAACAAATACTTGAGTATTTTCCCACCCTTTGTTCCTCTACATTGCTTATTAATGTCTGAACTGATAAGTTATTTGTCTTTTGTTTGAACTTTTGAATGTTAATATTCTCCACAGCTGAGTAATTTTTTACATCTTTACACGTAATGAATGCTAATTTGGAGAAAAGGGATGCATTTCATATTGCATTGCCATGCATGGTTTAGAGGTGCTGTAATAACTGATTGTGATGAAGCTCATTTGTTTATTTTTTCCTTCTGAAGAAATTATTTGGAACTTAGTGGCTTGAAAAATAATCAGGCAATGTGGTACATGATAACATTTTGTTAAAATTTCTAAAATGGATTTTAAGATGATCTGAATATCAGAGTCTTCTAGTTGATGAATTGAAATCATATCATGCTCTTTAAATTTTGTTGTTTTTTTAAACACGGTTTATTAATAGCTGACCTTGTTTTCATTTACTTTTACAGAATTTGGTGTTTACAGCTTAAAATAATTTCTGTAGTTCCTCTTGTGTTTGTCTCTTCCCTTATTCTCCAAATCGGAACCTAGAGCTCTCTCCCTCTCCTCCAGTGCAAACCAGTTGGGGTGGGGGGCCAGGGGGAAACTTTAAATCTCTGTGAATTGAGTTTTGAGCTGAGCGTGCCAGAGGTACGGTTGTGCTTCTGTCTCTTTTGCTTCTTTCATACTATGGTGATCATTTGTATGGAGTCTTTAGACAGCAATAAAAGGTAAATAAACAAAGATGCCATTCTTTTGTGTAAAAATGGAGCTGCTTTAATGAAACACTTTTTGAAACAGAAGCATTCATCTCAGACTGATTAAAACTATACAAAACGCTGTGAGGCTTTTTGAACTCATTGCTAGTTGAGTCATATCTACAGCCTTTCCCTCAGTAATTAGTTCCCTTTATTTCACTGCATTCACACCTCTTATTTTCTCTGTCATGAAAAAAACCCCACAGCTTTTTCAGCATAATTGTTGGACAGTTTAATTAAAACGTAACTGGAACATTGAGAAAAAGCCAGCAATATTCAGGGTGGTGTTTCTTCCACCGTTCACCTGTACAATCTCCCTTCTCTCTTCTTTTCCCTACTCTTATAAGACATGTGAGTAATTTTCAAATTAAAATCAAATGTTGTACCAGGCTATATTTCTGCTCTAACCTTTCATATAGCACATGCACGTTTTCAAGAAGTAAAAAGAAAATGTTGTAAAAATAATCTGTTGTTGATAATATATCAATGCCACTACAGTAAAAATCTTGATAGGAAAATAACATATTCGGAATGCCGCATTGCAGTTAATCCTTTTTATAAACTATATCAGTGCTGAATCTCAAGGAAAATAAAAACTCATTCTGAGAGGGTTTTTTGTAAAGCTGCTCTTGCTATATTTATTGATACTGATATTTATTGATATGAGAAAAATCTTTGTATTATCCATTGTGGGAAGTTTGGCCAGACTTACGCTCAGACAGAAATCAGAGTGGATGGCTATTGAGCTTGAAACACCTCATATAGGATATTTTATGGCAGGTCAAATATAAAATGTTTTTAATATGGCATACAATTCATATTACAGTTTGTTCATAAATATTGAAGAAAACATTTATTTGTACAAGGTACATAAAGAAGGCAGTCTGAGTTGGGTTAGTTGAGTTTAAGATCTAATGTACTATAAAACTGAAATAGAAACAGAACTATGTTGAGTTAAAAAGCAGAAAATATCTGTTTGCTGCAGAGTGCTATTCAAAAGACACCATTACATCAAAATGGATTTGGAAACAAATGCTACACTGTACATGCATTGAATATTAATTAGCCATGTGCTTGATTCAGACTTTGTATGGTTATTAAGCTCTTGCAGTCTTGTCTAGGAATTGTTTTGGTTCTATATGAGGAAATAAGGCCTGTTTTTTAAGTCTTTCTCTAAATTAGTAATATAAATGCACAGTAGTGACAGTAAATAGCACTGTCAATATTGTCTCTGCAATATCAATTCCTTTTTGGAAGAAATGTAGCCTTTGTATTTCATTATGTAAGTAGACATAATAAGTCTATGGTCCAAATTAGTGTTAGGTAATTCTTTGTTTGTCTTTAGCAAAGCAGAAAATGGGCTAGGCTTTACATTTGGCAGCACAAATGTATGGTGTTTTAATTTAGTATTGTAAATTAAAACAGCAAAACTGATTTACAGTAAATAAAAAGTGAAACGTTGACTATTAAGGGACATGCATTCCTCAAAGGCCATACATACTGTTGGCCTTGCACCAGTTGCACTTCATTGAAATTGTACAAGTTTAGCCATAAAAAAAGTAAATAAGAACATTTATTCTCCCAAGAGTGTTTTCAAACCTATCCTTTAAATATGGATTCCTGCAATTGTCAAAATAAACATTAGAAACATGAACAGAATATGTCACAAAAACCATTTATACAGGGTTTTTTGCAAGAATACATTATATATCCAATACAACGTATCTTAGGGTGTGACAAGATACATGGGACATGCTGAATTTTATGTCCAAACTACTACTTCGTCGAATTGCGTGGAAGTAGAGATGCCTATACACTTGAAGATGTGCATATTTTCTTTGCTAGTTTAAGTCCCAATGCTTTTATAAGGACTCTATAGCAAACAGACTAAAGGAACTATTTGGAAAACTGAACCCTTGAACCAACAGAAGGTAGCAGCTCTGATTCTTAGTGAGCCCGTGGGCTGGAGGTGTCACACTGTGCTTAGCAGGAATGAGTGAAGCGTTGGTATTAAACCTTGAAATAGACCTGATGGAACCAAACGAGAACAGAACTGTCTAAGTCTCTGCCTGTTGTTCTAAATTATTGTATGCAGAATACATGACAGTAATTTCCAGCCAAAATTGGAATGAAGTGAAGGAAACCCAATGGATAAAATCGGAGAGAGTAAAATACATCAGAAATGGCAGCTATTAGAGATTCATCTCGTGTGTGATGGTTCTCATCCAGTTTCTACAACACAAGCAGTTGGACAACTGTCTAAACTTTGGCATTTACTGAAATAATTTCTTAAGTTTTACCGCTGTGAATTGAATTACTTTTGTAAACTTAAGTATGTGTGAGATTAGCTACTAACTACAGTAGTCGATCCATAAAAGTGAAGACACTAAAAAACTAAAAGGCAAAATATATCGTAACAGTTCTCTAGTATAAGTTCATGAGTTACCAAATTCATTATGACAGAGTATGAGGGGTATTAATGAATGAAAAATCATTAATGTAAATTTAAACTATTAAATATGGTCCAAATATTTGAGAGCTTTGTAGAAATCACTTGCCATGTAAGTTATTCAATATCTATTGCATGTATTTTTTATATGAGTTTCTAAAGCCAAAGCTTTTAACAGTGCTGAAATACAATGACCTAGTCACATATTTAGAGAGGTATTATCAAGTACTACAGCTACCGTGATGATGGACATGATTTCTGTAAATATCAGCAGTTTTAGCCTGTCATTATTTGTGTTGGTTCCATAAAATGCTGAAGCATTAGAACATCTGGCTTTTCTTTCAACAAGGTACAGCTAGTCCATAGGAATATTGAGTTGGGTAAGAGGATTTTGATTATTGAGGCTGTTTTTTAACTTAGTTATCAATGGAAGTTACAACTCTGTAGATAAAGAAAGCTATGACATAAGTAACATACAAAATACAGAGCACAGATTGTTTTAATCACAGAAGTGTTCAACTTATTTCAACAGATAAGGAAATACAAGGGTTTTTGAGTCTCTTTTTTTATAGCACATTGTTATAATACTTTACATATACACTGTACAATAATTCTTTTGTATCAGAAAACTTTCATACAGAAAAAAATAGTTCTATAAAACATTCCGTAGTTCATCAGAAAGATTTGGAATAAAACATGAGTTGCTCTTAATCTGTAGGTTAACAGAAATAGGGGACAAAATTCTGGCAATTCTTTTGTTCTTGTACATTCATATTGGTAAAAGGGAGACTTGTTAAGCCTCAGAGGACACAGAGGAGCATTCTCAGCTTGAGCCTCTCTGTACAAAGCATAACGTTCCGGAGTAGCTACCTCCAGGAGATTTGTTCCTCATCTTGCGTGAGTGCCAATTCCACAGACTCGTACTTTAGCTGTACAGGACAATTTGTTTTTGTTTCTAAGCAACTGATACATTAGAGGATGGCAGTTCAAAGCTGTGAGCGTGCAGTGTTTGATGGAATTAGACTCCGAGGCTTTTTAGGAAGTGATCATTTTAAGGTTCGCTGATATCAATAAACTCTTTCTCTGGGGGAGGACCACCTCGGTACCAGCTGCAAGTGCCGTCACTTCTCTTGATACAGGCGTAGTGCTTGGCTTGGTGCCCGTATAGCTTTCTTTCTATCAGCCAGTCTGTCCAGAGGCACTCATTTGGTGTAGTGATGGAACAGGGCACCATGTAGCAGGTAGTAATCTAAATGTGAAATCGTACATTAATTCAGTATATCGCAGGTTTCTTTAAAATGGTATTTATTCTCAAGTAATATAAAATACATGGCATATAAGAGAACAGTTCCCACCAGTGAAAGCTGCTAGTGCCTGTAAGGTGGGCTCCACTGTTAAACAGCATTTCGTTCTATACTTACTTTGCAGCCACAGCCCATCTGATATCTCTGATTCAGGCTCTTCTTTTGAGACAAGGATAAATCATCCCATGGTTCAATGTAGTTGCATAAATGGATGAGGACTTTACCATCACTTAAAATTTGTCCTACAGTATGGAAAGTAAGAAAAATAAGGCAACCAAATAGAACTGTTGTCTAAATACTGAAATAAATCGCAATACCTGAAGCTTTAAACTAATTGCACCAAATTAGTCATAATTCATGCTTGAATGTAATTATAACTGAGAGAACTATTCTGCTGATTGCATGCTGAATAAATGTAAAAGATTTAAGAAGGATAGTTTTCAAAGGATGCTGATAATCTGCCAGCAAGGCATGGATGCAAATGCAGTAGTACGTTAAACTAGATTTCAGGACACTATAGAAATCTATAATTACTTAGAACCCCAAATCCGCATACATTTAGGCATGTGTTGTCTCATTAAGAGTGTTTGCATTCCTGGGAAAATCAGTACTGTTGGTTTGAAACAAATAATAACAGCATACTTCCTGTTTACTAATTACATAGTTGTGGACCTTGACTTCCTTTGAAACCACTTTAAGATTGTTGGATGCGGAATGGAAAACATGTAAGATCACAGTATAATTACAGCTTTACACAGTTTGTACATTTCATTGTGTTTGTATTATTTAATACATAAATATATTATTTTTTAACAAAGGTTGGCTTATTTTTGCAAAGTCAGTCTAAGCATTTACTTCTGGTTTTATAGATATATTAGTTTTGTTTCATTTTACCTGTCAAAAGATACTGTTTTTTGTTGTTAGCTTCTAGTTTCACTCCACAGAGTGACGAATCAAAAGGAGTATAGACATACTGGACATCCTTGAGCTTTTCAAATCCTTTAAACATCTGAAAATTATCAAAAACTGAAAGTCAGTAGTGGAAAACAAACATGAAAAAAACCAGTTGCAAACAACAGCTGAAAGAAATAACGTGGTGCATCTCTGTCAAAAAGGCTCTGAAGTCTGAACTTACATAAGAAAATACCAACAATTAGACCCCTTCTCTACACTAAATGAAATGTGTCCATTATTTTTAGAATTAGATTTTTTTTTTTTTAGTTATAGGTGTTTAAATGTGCTTTTCAGTATTTTTAATGGATCTTTAAAGCTTTCTTTTCAATTTATATTCTACTGGCATCTTCCATTTAAGGAGTAATGCAGCGACAGCATTCATGTCAAACAAGGTGCTGCAGTGTTGTAAGATGCAAAAATTTCTCGATGTATTAATATGGGAAATTTTATCTTGAGCAGTGTAATAGTGTGTATCTTCAAGGGCATGAAACATGCTAAGAAACCGACCATTGCTCTTATATTCGGTCTGTTAAAGCAAGCTGGTTTTCCACATCCAGAATTTTGCCTGATGCGACCTTCTCAAGTAACTGTTGGAAAATGGGATGCAGCTCTTAGAATTTATAGCCTGCAGCACCAAAACGGGTAGGTTCGGGATCAAAGCCTGCACAGTGTTCAGATTGGCTGTTCCTTAACTAGCATTTCCAACTATGAAAATAATTCTTGAATAAGCCATTAAAAGATCAAAACAAATGTCCGAATGTGAGAAGGAAACATAAGATGCTAATCAACCTCGGAATGCCTGTCATCACCTCATATGACATAACGGAGACCCCGGCAGTTCGGGGGCCCCACTCAGTGACATCATGCTGTGTGTTGACAGCTGGGGACAAGCTCAAGGCTCACAGCTCCTGACGGGGGGCTCTCCCTGATGCAGCTGGCGTCACTGGAAAATGTGCTCATGTTACTCAAGTTCTCTCAGGAGATTTAAATACTACAGGGCACTAGAAAATACACTCTAATATGTTGGGTTTTCTGAAGCCTTATTTATAGAATAAAAAAAAGCCAAAGCTGTTGTCATTGGGCTTCTGATCCAAAAATATTAGATCTGATTTTGAAATACTTAGTAGAAAAAACGAACATACCAAACCAAAAACCAGTATCCTGTACAAAGCAGCAGTGAAAACAATAGAAAACATATATAATGATGGTGATGAAAATGTGTCTCATTTTGTTAGATAAAAGTAGTCTGGTATGTCAGCTGAATACAAAAGTTCTCGGAAAGATGGGCAAAGGAGAGAGCAGGAGCAGGCTGAGCAGGAGCAGGCTGCATGGGTGTTGTGAGAACCTGCCTGATGGCTAACCCAGCGCTTCAGTGCCAGCCCCAGCCCTTCCTCACTCCTCCTAAAAGCCCTTTGATTCCTGCCGTCTTTGAAATGTGAATCCCCTGCTTCTATTACGCTTAAATCCGGCTTGTTCAGGGTAGGGGTACCAGACACAGATGTCTAGTACATAGTAACTACATGAACGATGCAAGTATCCTCTGATTCCACATTCAGAAACCTTTGATTGGACTACAAGGTATAGTAGAGTACAACTGTTCTTTTAATATCTAAATTAACTTGAGGCATTATGCAGAAAACACAAATCCATTTAGCTATTAAAAAAAAAAAGATAAATATCCATGGCAACATATAACGGAGATCTAGCTAATATTTAAATTAGTTTGGTGTTTGTTTTGTTGGGGTTTTTTTGACATTACAGTCTGACCTATCTCGGGTTTTGACCTAGATATTTGTTAAAGCATTTCTTATGGTTATAATCTTCTGTTTAGCTCAGTAAATCAAATGGTGAAGTCGCCATCCCTGGAGGTATTTAAAAGACGGGCAGACGTGGTGCTGAGGGACATGGTTTAGTGGTGGGTTTGGGCAGTGTTAGGTTGATGGTTGGACTCGATCTTAAAGGTCTCTTCCAACCTGGGTGATTCTGTGATTGTAAAGTGTAGATACTGTTGTGTTTATCTTAAATACCTCCTTGTATTCCCACTGTGAGGGGACCTCACCTTCTTGCAAAACAAGTCTGATTCTTCAGTGGGTTTCCATCCATGCGGCTTGTGTGGAGAATACTTAGAAATTTTGCTTATACTAGTTTAATTTGGTGAAATGTGTTGATTTCATGTACAACAGTAATGTCTTGTGCCTTACTTCACTACTCTGATAATATAGGACACGAAAGTGTCACAAAAGCTAATGGCACTGCTGGCTCCTCAGAGTAAGTATGATGACCAAGTCAATAACAATAATAGGAAGACAAATATTCAATTGCATATAAATCACGTATTCTCTCTTTAGTATAATGCTGTAAATATTGCAATAAAAGAAAATAACAGGACTTGAAAAAATGTATGGCTACTTAACATGCCAACAGATATATGAAAAATGAATAAACCCACCATTATTCTTTTTTTATTTCTGAAAATGAATAACAATCATATTTAATATTTCTGTACAAAAATACCAATGTTTTAATGCTAAGCCTAATGCACTGGATTTAAAATAACAGAAATATAAGTTTTGTAACAGAGAGTAATAGAAAAGAGAAACAGCAGCATTTTGCTGAATTTACAGTTGCAGTAAAATGTAACCTCTGTAGGTTCTGTGTTTCTTTTCTAAGAGGGCAGACGAATTGCTGAGGCAAGTGCAAATGTGTGTGGGGCTTAAAAAGTATTCACCAAAACTAATACTGATTGAATAATTGTGTTTTAGCTTGATAGATATTACAGCTCAGGAGAGGTGATTAGAGAGTCTGTTCTTACTTTCTATAAAGCGAATTCTTAGCATATCCCTCCGATCCTGTAAATCTTTATGCACAGGGTTAGCCAGAAACACATGGTCAGTGCCATCTGACATTAAAAGGACTGTTCAGTTTATCGTAACTGCAGGCGATCAAATTTAAAATATGAGAAATGGGTCTGTAAGCACTCGAGAAGAAAGACTATAATAGTGAAAAGAGAATATTCTACCATTTGACATATGCTGTTGATTTGGATTCTTTTAAATGTTATCATCTGAGGGAAAAGGTAAGAAATAGTGGTATCCAGTTATTGCTCTGGTCAACCAAGTTCTATGAGATCACTGATCCATGAGGCTCAGGTTGGAGATCTCTGACAAGCTGTTTCTGTGGTGTTATTAGTTACTCTGTGAATTGTCCCACTCTATTGAGGTGGCCAATTGTATACAACATTATATTATTTTAATTGATTATTTTACACTTACCAAATGTGTACAAGCATGAGCTATTTAAAACTACTCACTCTCTTTACTTTTGTAACTTGATGCGGACTTTACAGTGTTATCCATAACACATCCCTATTAAACTTCTGTTAATTTAAAAGTGAATATTTGTCTGGGATTTTCCAGTATACCCAGTCTTGTTTAATTTTTACCCATATGCCACCTCCGAATTATACGCTTAGAACATAACAGGTGACATCACCCTTTGCCAGTTCCTGTGTGATTTACCAGGCAGAGGCAAAGTTGCCTGTATGGATTTATTCCCATGCCACACTGACTTTACTAGCCATCCCACAACTTATTTGCAGTTTACAGAAGCTCCTGTTCACTCACCCACTCTACGTTGTGGAGATTTCAGACAAAAGCCCTTTTGTTGGGCTTGTTGGAGATGCTGAGCTGGGTCCCGAGGCGGCTGAGGAGCCTGCGTGCTGGGGTGGAAGCCTCAGCTCCTACCTCTGCTGAATTCTTCTGGCCAGGAGTAAGAATTTGAAGGGTGGGACCGTTATGACCCATTTGTCTTTAGTCTAAGCTTGTAGGTAATGATGCAGAGCATCATTTATTAGAAAAGAAATCTCTGTGGTTTGTCCAGTCCTAGCTGACTTGCCTTCTGAAGCTGAGGAGAATTAAATAAAGATCTCTTACTGATGCCTGAGTTTTGAACGGGCCTCCACTTACGTAAATTTGGGAGAAACTCCAAAGCAGCACCAATATATGAATGTATTTCAGATTTCAGTGGGCTGTTACTGATGAACAGGAAGACTGAAAATAATAACACAGACTCGATTTCTCATCCTTCTTTTTTGTGCTGAAGTATAAGATGACTTGCATTTCTATAAAATTACTGAAGTGTTGCAGGGTAGCAACAGAAAATTAAAGTGCTAATAGAAGGAAAGAGAATTGCTCTGGTATTTATATACTTATTTCTGGAAAGAAACATTTGAAAATATCCTTAATGGTTTAAGATGACAGAAAGTGGCAGATGGTCAAGAGTTTTGGACTTTGTTTTAGCATGGTAAAAAGAATTGGCCTGTTGAAATTGCTGTAAGACCTTAACAGAAGCATGTGTGATAACCATCCATGTGAATATTTTGAGATAGTCTTGTTTACCATAGGTTTTTCTTAGTAAAATGCCTGTGAGGTGATCTACTGATACAATTTGAAGGATTGTATTTTTTTTTTTAAAGCATGTAGCCGTTCATAATACTTAAGTATTCCCAGTAAATGTAATAATACAGATCAATACAAATAATACAAAATAATATTGTATGAAAAATGAGAGATAAAGCCACCTAGAAAACTTAAAACAAACAAACCAACCAAACAAACAAACAAAAAAGCCCACCAATGCACACTGACTCATTTTAATTGAAAGAGACTGCCTATCTTCTGTGTATTCCAGAAATGGGTAGAGCATAAGCTTTTTTACATCAGTGAGAGTTTGATGGTGACTTGAATGGGATCAAGAAATGTCTTCTTAAAGTACATTAATGAATATGTCTCCTTATTGGAGCTGAACAAATAATGGAAAAATCCTCTGAGATTCAGAATAACTGTATTTTTGGGTGCTCCTACTTTGTGTTTGCTTTCCTAGCAACATTCATACAAATGGATTTTTGTTTATATGATTATCAGGGAAGGTCTCCTGTTTCTGCAAATACCCCTATTCAGTTATGAACAAAGGTCCTTGCTGTTCTGGCTGGAAATGCTTTCCTCTGTTTATGAAGTTTGCATCATCCAGTCAGAGAGTTGCAATATCAGAATGCAACACAGGTGATCAAGTATCCACCAGAAACAGCAATGTCTTGAATACCATTCATAGATTGAAGTACATTTTCATAAAGTCTTTCTAAAGCAATTGTGAATAACGAAAATTACCATCACAATATTGTTATTTAGCACGCAACTCATTAATGTCACAACAGCTTTCTTTTCTTCTCCCTTCCCCTCCCCCTTTTGTTTATCCCTGCTTTGATTTATTCTGTGTAGTTCACCTGGGTCTAACCATGGAGGCATTGGGAGCCTTTTCCAGCTAAAAGTATTCAGGGCTAAATTGTAGTCATACACATAGGTTATCATCATCGAACTTCAAAATAGCTAAGTGATTCCATGTACCTTTATTTGTTTGATTTCATACCGGATCATTTTGTGGGTATCAAGAGGATCATCACTGGCAGGAACCACCTTTTCACTGGATATTTTTGCTCGAATAACTGTAATAGAGAAAAAGATTTAAATGCAAATAAGAATATGCCTAATTTTACAAGCAGTAGCAAAAATTATATGAATGGATTTTAGCATTGTTTTTACACTTTAGCTGGAAGTAGATTTTAAGGTTTGTTACTGTAAGAACACTAGATGTGAGTTAACTCCTGAAAACAAAAATAATTGGGCTGCCTATGTTATAAATCTGAATTTCCATGAATCTGGAAATCTGAATTAAGTTACCATTCAGTTTTGAAACACTTGAATCCCATAAAATTTTATAAAACACCCATCATTATAATCAGTGAGCAAAGGAAAGGGACACTTCTGTTGATGACAGAAGAATTGTTCATCAGCTAAATAACTTGAAGTTAACACTCTGAAAGACCATGCCAGACAAGATTAAAGCATTGATTTTAGGCATGAAGCAGAAGACAAGAAGAGAACACTCTTTCATTCACTTTTCTGAGACACTATAGATTTTAGCATTTTTCTTAACATGACACATCATGTGTTAACCTGTATAAATTAATTACTCCCTCTTTTGATGCATTTTATTTATTTCCTATTCTTTAAACAAGGAAAGTATGAGATTTTATGAAGGAAGAAATGGTTTCTTTTCTTATCTATTTGTTTGAGGCATCTCTCTTGTATATGCTGTTTAAAATATACCAGGACTGTTAGGCACAGAGAATAATGGGATTCTAAGAATATGGTATATGGCCAAAATTTCTCTGGGAACTTCTATCGCCCAAAAGTATTGAGAGTCCTGGCTTTGCTCACTTCTGGATGGCTGTTACAGCTCCTCTGCAGATGTCATGCTTGTTAGAACAAGGAATCTGTATCTGCATGGAGAGAGAGCAGCAAAGGCTGGAGCAATCAACAGTCAAACTCCAGCTGTAAGTCCAATTCACAGTTGGGCAGAGATGGATCTGTGCAAGGACATCTGCATCTGCAGCTATGATAGAGACCAGGAAATATTCTTCAGTATGAGGGCAACTCTCAGATACCTTCTTTTTGATTTTCTGTTTATTTTTCATGACAAAAGAAACCATTCTATCAAAATGAGTATGAAACAGGCATGATGTTTCATAGAATAAGTTAGGTTAGAAGGAGCTCTGGAGGTCTAGTCCAATGTCTTGCTCAACTTGAATCAGGACGCTCAGGACTGTGTCCAGCTGAGTTTTGAGTATCTCCAAGGATGGAGATTCTGCAGCCTCCCTCAGCCCCTGTTCCAGGGTTTGACCACTCTTACAGTGAAATTCTTATACTTCCTGTTCACTGAAAAAAATACCAAGCTAATGCAGAGGAAAATCTTTTGGCATCAAAATCATGCTTTTCCCCAAAAAACATTATTTGATAGATTGACCTCTAAACATCATATCTAACTAAAAGGAATAAGAAACCCAGATTTTAATTCTCCTTACAGCCAAATACAGGTCAGACCCATTTAGTAATGGGCAATTCTCATTTCCTCACTTATTAGCAGAGCAAACTAGATGTAATAATCAACATGATGCAGATGCCTACAGCTTCAAAGCTTGAGTCCTCTTATCTTTTGGCACAATGCTCCCTCCTCCCAAGCCATTTAAACTCTTTTAAAGGAGCATTGTAGACTTAGGGGTTGGATTGGAAGGAAAGAGTTCTTTTAAGTATGAACAGCAAACTCCTCATTTCAAATGGTAGGTGGCAGCATCTCTTTAATCCTCTGCAGATGTGTTATGTTCCCACAAATTAACAGTACTTCTTAGGTGCTTTGATCTAATTCCAGTTAAAAAGGGTGGATTGTGGGTACTATACTGCTGGAAAGGTCAAATTAGAATCATGTTGTTTTGTTTTGCGTTGCTTTCCTTTGTATTAGTGCTTCCTTAAAAAAGGTTTTCTCATTAAAGGGTTCATACAATATAGAAGGTAAGGGGTGAGACAACAGTTAGGAGCTAACTATTATTTTCTAAAGACCATAACATGGTTTATATGCAGGAAATCTTTTCCTGCCTACTCAACGCAAACATTTGTAGCATAATTAAAACTGCTTTTCCCATTGTGTTTAACATCAAAACATTACTCATTTTCATATTTTTATTAAATTCTGCTTGTTAGCATCTGAGGGTAACATTACAGATGATCCATGATAGCTCAAAGGGTCTCCATGGAGTTACACAAGGCTGAAAGTATGACATTTTGGGGTTTGTCAGTAAGAGATCTTTTTCTGGGTGTGTAGAAGAAAATGAAAACTGTTTTTGTTGTGTTTTATTCATTTGTTTGTTTATGAGAAAGCTTCCAGATGGCAAAGGAAGACCAAATTGAGATTTTTCTTTTTTAATGACAAGAAAGTTTGACTGTTACAGGATGTTTAAATCTTTAGTTATTTGAGGTTTACTTTTCTCTTCTCCTGAAACCAGATTCAAATGCACACAGATCTTTTGGGGCCTTTTATTCCTTCTTTTTTCTGTGCTTTAATTTTTTTGTTTTCTATCGGTGTCGTCTAGCTGTCTCCTAAAACCTCTTATTCATGTGGTTGCTTCTGTTTTTAACCACAAGCACTTCCTGATTTAGCATTCCTGGGCCTAGCCATCTCGATCTCTTCACTCGTGGTTCAGAGGGTGGTTATAAAACTTAGGATTCCTCCTAGTCTGCACTTCTTTTCAAGAAATGGTTTCAAGTGTACCACGGCTGGCTTGGCTCCTCTGTTTGACTGAGAACAACCTCTGGTTGTTTAGTGTAATAATGTCATTTTATCTGTCAGACAGTTATGGGTTCCTTATGGGGAATTTGCATATATGAAATACTTAGGCATAGCCTTCGTATTCTAATGCCAGTAATTCAGTCTGCCTCAAATTTGTTCTGCCTTAAAAATATACACTGTTTTTCAAAAGGCATTCACTCTATTTCAGTAGTAGGATGTAGCATTTCTCCAGAACTTGTATTTTGTAACTCACGGTGCTTTTACGAAATTTAAACTTTTACCCCCACTTTGTAGCTGAAGGTTGTCTCAGGTAAGTGAACGGAAATGAAGTTAACAGGATAAGAGCCACGCAGGGGTCAGTCCAGCCTCCCAACAGAAATCATACTGGCGGTTACTGGCTCCCACGATTATGCTGAGTCCATAGCGTCAAGTTGCCGTCTCTCTGAGCTGCTGCTGCTTTGATTACTGGCGTCGTAGTGTATTGCAGTACGGAGGGACAATGTTCTGTTTAGTGAATCAGCTTGGCTATTGCACAGTCATTGCTAGAAAAGTGTTGAGAGTATTTTTATTCCTTCTGTCCTGAATAATAATAAACATCTCCCAACCATTTCTACATTAACAAAAGGTAATTTTGAACTGGGTAAAGGACAGAACTTACTTAGTGTAACATTGGATATATTTGTGTTTATACAGTCAGGAGAAAAGTGTTGGGTTTTGTACAATACAAAAGTGTTTATACAGTACGGGTAATAATACAATTAACTGCATCTTTCCCAAACCTGGGTGACTTCTCTCTGAAATTAGCTACACTAATTATTTACCTGTAAATAAACTGTAACATCACCTCGTGTATTAGAGATTTTTATGATCGTGAGGAACTACTTGTACTAGGGGCTTTTTTAAGAAGAAATTCACTGCCATTAGATTAATTTGAGTCACTGCAGTGACATGCAATGAAATATGACTTTTTCACAGAAGAGGAGACACAAAGAATTGAGCAGTATGCTGAAGGCCCCATGCCAAGTCATAGATATAGATGGAATCAGAATAAAGTAAATCCTTGCACTTTGTCCACTGAAATTCACGTTCCCTAAAAGTAGTATCTTTTTAGACCCTGAGTTATTTCTAAGGCATTAACAAAGTGAAAATTGTTTAGTGAAGAATTAGTCTCATTGTTACAAGTTAGTATTATTAAGTAATATTTTTTTTGTGATACCATTTTATATAGTATTATTGTACTTATGCAAGTTTCAAGATGATGCTATTTAGCCTTTTTCCTTAACCTGTTGGTCACGGTACTATTGTTTGAAGACAGGCAACTTTACTCAACAATAGTAATCAACTTAATTACACCTTCAAAAAGGAAAACAAATTGGAGTTCACTCTTTTTTCCCCAGTATCTGTTAAATATCAGCAACTATATAATGAAAAATACTTACATAGGAAAATATTTAAGTTATTACTGGACATAAGAACAAGAAATCATAATTTCTTATGTGCAGTCTTATTTTAAATATATGAACTTAACTAAAATATAATTAAAAGTAAAAATACTGCTAAGAAGAGTATAAATTTTAAAGAGGGACAGATAGGGAGGCAGACACTTAGAGCTTTGAAAATCTCTTTTGTCATCTGTTTGGACTCTAAAAACACGCTGCATTGTGAACAAAGCTGTCAAGTGTGTTAAGATCACAGTACTATGAGAAATACAGACTACTGTTAAACTCTTGTTTTATTAAGTTGGGTTTAGTTCAGTATTTTTGTTTCTGGGGCATGATTTCTATCAGAAGAAAAATGTTTCAGTGTCTTCTCAAATTAAAAGAGATTTATAATTATCACAATGGATGCATCCAGTTTTTAATATTAGCTGCTAGTCCTTCAGGAATAGGTAGGTTAATGAACAGAAGGGCAAGATTGTCTCGACTGCGATGCCTTAGCTGCTTTTTGTAAAAATAAGAGCTAAATCCTGTCCCTTAGCCTTGCAGTAGATTCTGAGGTCCATGAACAAGGCAGCGTGGTTGTGCACGCAGAGGAAGCTGTAGTTCTGGGACTGTGCCAGCCCTTTGTATTCCTGCTTTGCCCTGGGTTTTGTCTCCTTTTATGCACCTCTATATTTTAGAAACAGCGCCTCCGTCATTGACACTGCACCAAAAATCCGCAGCTACCTAAACTGCAAATGGAATTCTCTGATTTCTTCTCCATCCTTTCTGCTGAATATTCTTGCTGCTTGGGTAGGTTAGCCTTCATTAAGAAGACAAGAGCAGTGAGTCCTGACATGTCCAGATAATTGGATCCCTCTTTAGATTTGAGATCAGAACTAGGAGTAGCAAGATCCTTCATATAGGCACCTGGAGGAAGAATCTGTTGTAGCCTCCAGTTCACTTCAGTTTACAGACTATGGCATAGCTGTATAGATATCTGAATGGAAATTTAATCTTCATCACTTTTAAACAATCTTTCTCTGAAGAAATCAGGAAAGTTTATTTCTTATCACACAAGTTTATAATCAGAATCAGCTTTGCTACAAAAACCTTGAAATGAGATTTAAAAATCTATGTTGACAGGAAAAGAAAGATGTAAGTTACTAAAAAGTTACAAACAACGTTGCGATAATGACTTGTGCAGCTCTTTTTTTTCTTATATTTTATTGCCTCAGTTTAGCCCTTTCACTTAATTACCTAAAATATGAGGAGTGATTTTTTGAGCACTTATTTCTACCTCTGTCTTTAATGTCTCACACTTCAGTTGAGCTGTTGCCAGATGCTATTGCTCCTGGAGGGACAAGGAGTAAGTGGCACAAGGAGACAGATCTAAATAGAAGTGTATTGTTGTTATGCGGATGGGCTGAGGATGGCATCCCAAACAGATAGAAGAAAGCACCTAAATGTGCAAAAATAGAAAACAAAGGTGTTTTTCTGAAATGACATATCAGTCAGAGTATGCAGTATGAACTATAGCAGAACTATGGACACATAATACCTATGTACATAATTTTGAAGGCCCCTATATTCAAATGAACTTTTATATATCGAAATAGTCCTTTCACCAAAATGAAAACATTCACGTACACAACATGCAGCTGTTTCTGCTCACCTTTTTACAGTAAGATCAGAACTTTTTTTCTCTTTGGGGTGCAGTAGCTTAAACTTGCTACACAAATATCTCCAATTCCTGGAGGTTCACACCCGGAATATGGATCAAGGGGAAATACCACAAGTGACAATTGCAGAAGCCCCAACCACAGAGACCTTACGTTTGTTCAAAACTTGATGTTTCAGTTCAGAAGTTCTTCATGTCCAAAAGACTTGTTGATTTTTGGGGGGGAGGAAGGTTTGGAGTTTTTTTTATCAAAATCCTATCTATAGACTCTTTTTTTCTCAAAAGAGATTAATGAAAGAGGTTTGCTCTTCTGGATTTTTGCCTCATTGCAAACACTTCTGTGAGATCCAGTGCTATTTTATGTATCTAAAGGAAGTAAATGCCACTATTACAGCAACTGCAGGAATTCTTATTTGGTTGCCTCTGTTCCTGCACTGTAGCAGCTCTGTTGTTCTGATCATAGGCTCTTGAAAACATGGTTGGAATATGACAGTAGCTGTAGCGCATCTGAGGTTTATACACTCACTGAAAGCATTTATCAAAAGAACATTCAGGAAAGTAGAGTCCAAGTTGTTTGTTTGAAGCTGTAAAGGTCAGGTTTCTAGGTCCAGCAATCTAAAGTAATTGCACGGTAAACCAGGAGACGAGAGAACTGAATCTGGGCTTTGCAGCCATGTAGGGTTGCCATGGGAAATGGCTTTTTCTCTTCCTGTGATGATATGCTTGTAGTACTTCCAGGCATGTACTTTTTCTTCCATTCCAAGATCTCCGTTCTTCGTTCTGAGTAGTGGAGAGGGGAAGGGCTTCTTGTGAAACATTTGTAAAACTATATTTACACTCTTTTGTATTTATGGTCTTTTTGTAACCCCCGCTATGAAACAGGGGTTATCTTGCTACGTTATTGGGTGTCTCAAAATAGAAATTCATAGTAAATCCTCAGTTTACCCGGTGGTAATTCTTACTGGTGCTAATACAGCTTTACACCATCTGATATAGGTATGCTGGTCTGTTTTTAAGAACACAGACACCTCATTTAAATGAACTATAAAATGCTTTCTTAAATTTATATGCCTTTATTTGTTTTGTAATATCATAAGGGAAACTTCCAGAATTGTTGCATTAACTGATCAATGACATAATACATTTTGAATATTGGGATAACCTACTTTGAAATAACTAGAGACTGCAGTACAGTGTTGGTAGTGCCACAGGTTACATTACAGCCAGAACAAAACTAAGCCAAGAGTTGTCTGTTAACAAACATTTGCAGCCAAAGGGTAGGTGATTTTCTTCAGTGTTTACCTTCAGAATTAAGAAAGGGTTTTATTAACACCCTGTCACTCTTTCCCTATTAATGATCAGTGGAATCCAGGACCACCCCCTCCCTGTAGTATACAAGTGTTAAAATACTTTGTATTCTATAAAGAAGAATGGGGGCAAATCTGGTAATGAGATTTTCAGCAGCGCCCATCTTCAGTTTTGGGGGTGAGTTACTTCAGCGGATTCAGTATGAGACTGGAGAGGAGAGGAAGCTTGCAGTCACAGAAAGGACTGTAATTCATGGCTTCTTATAACCAAAGAGCTGCTCCAGGTGGAATTTCTGTGTTGAGAGTAGTCTGGCCAGCATACACAATTGCAGGTCCAATTTGCTTCCAGTTTAAATTGGGCATCTGTAACTGGCCAAGAGTGCGAACAACCGGAAAGCAAACGAACTAAAAGTTTGCAAGCAGAACTGGCCTCATCTATGGTATTCACCTAAATTCAAATTATGGTAAAATAATGCTAGGAGTCCAAGATAGATGCCTTGAAGTCCAAAGATAGGGTGTAGATACACTATTTTGTTTACCTTCTTTGGATTTAGATGCTATAGGTAGTATACCCAGTATATTATGGTCCAATCTTACAGACCCTTGGTCTCTTGAAGAAGAATACTGACAGATAATACTAACAAAGCTGCCAGAGGAACCCAAGAACACAGTTTTGAATACTTGGGTTCTGTGAGTACAGAGGTACGACCAAAAAAAAAAAAAAAAAAAATTCTTTAGATTGGAAACTAGATATACGATATGCTGAACTTTTCTTGCAGAGGGGGAGAAGAGTTAGCAGGCTAGGTGAATAATCTTAACCTCAAAAAGAATCCGCACAGAATTTGTCACAAAAATTAATGAACCCACTTTAAAGCAATACTGTGCAGGATAGAAAAGATAGAATAGATAGCTTGGATAGAATTCTAAATAAAATAGGGTGTATTGGCCGCTGATTTATATTGCTTACAAAACCTCTAAAATGTACGAGAGGTTGTGAAAGTCTTACTCCATACTTTAGAGCAACTGTCCCATCTGTACAGCATTACCTATGCAACTCTGCCATATTTTTAACTAAATATGCTAAACTGTTCAGTAGTATAATAGACTTACTTGCCACATTTGCTTATTGTAAAGCTTTGAGTTTCACCAATGAAGAAAGCAAATTAACTTGCTTAAATATTCGTGTAATATGTATTCATATATCTGTATATGGAGAAGATTATAATTTCTCAAAAGACATATGAAAGGAAGAGAGAAGTATTAGCAATACAAAAGGAGCATCGTAACTTTGGCTTAAACCACAGGTATCGCTAGTGCTGCCAAGAGAAGGCAATTTGTCCGAAAGAAGGCCAAAGTTATTGACTGATTGACATTAAAATAATGTTTTAAAATAAGTAATTAAATACCTAACATGTAGCTTTACATACACTCTGATATTTTTAAAGCAGATTATTTCAGAGACTTCAAAATAATTTTTAGGAGAATGAAGATTTTTATTTTCTTGTATTTGTGATTCAGTATTTTATTTGTATGTGTTAGCTTCCAAAAGAATTAGCAGTAATGCTGTCTCAGTTATTTTAAATCTCTGAAAAAGAAAGGTATGGAATACAGTAGCTGTGTCTGTGCTGAATATAGATACTTGAGCATTCACATGCGATTCACTTAGTGAGAGAATATGTGTATCCATTGATGTGGTAAGTAGTTGTGAAAATCTTTGAGTGTGTTACATATGTCACTTGGAGCAGGGATCATATCTGCTGCATTTTAATGAAACAAAGTAATGAGTAATACTATCAAGTGCCAGTACCATGAGAATAATGTTATGACTTCATAATTTGCCCTTAACCTGAAACGTTTAAGACCTTTTCAAAGCAAGTCCCTTAACAGCAAATATTCTGGTTTCTCTGTTCATGCTGAAGGATTTGCCAACTATAGTCTCATAAAAATGCCATTACTTTTTATCCTGTTCCCATTTATAATTTTCTTCATTTTTCTCTGCTCTGAGTCCAGAAAAAGGCTCTGCTAGTGCTATAACTCCATTTCACATATTTTGAGTTGAGAGGATCTGTACTGCATGCAAAACATGCTCTATGTTTTCAAAAACTACTCCTTTTTATTGCTTCAGTTATTTGGTTTTCAACTTGGAGGCATGTAAATTTGTATCTTTATTCACAATAAGTAGCCTGAATGAAACTCATAGGCAACTTGCACTTTTGCAAATTGACTCAAATTTATTTGTGATCTTTCAGAATCCGGTTGTTATGAATTTACCAGAACACTGAAAGGGCTTCGTCTTCTGCTCACTATTGTACTAATTTTTAACTGCTTTAAAGAAGAATTTGACATCCATGTGGTTCAGGTTCCATCCTTTTTAATGCAAAATATGTCTGTTTCATTCTGTTCTTCTTTTTAAATATGTATGTTTATGGTTTACAATGGCCATAATTCTTTCTAAGTCAAGAACTTCTAGTCAGCTAGAGACCACTTCTGCCATGAGTGTCCAACTGCTTTACCATCAATTGGTTTTGGTGTGGTGTTTTGGTTTTTTTTTTAATCAAAATTTGCTGGCCCCCATCATCTCCTCTGAAAAATAGTTTCATAGTATTCAAGTTATTTTTTCTTCTTATACAAAAGACTCTAGATCCTGTGGCGGGCAAGGGGGATGATTGGAAGTTTAGTCTAGGTACTGAATGAGAACTGATGCATTCTGTCAAAATGGTTCACGTAGTGTTCGTGGGAGATCAAAGATGACTCCTAGATTCCCACAGGAGTGCTGCCAAATTATTGATGATAACACCAGTTTGGTGATGCGATAGATAGAACAATCCACTGCTTTGAGAATAAATCTGGCAAATCTTTCCAATGTCTGATGTTGTCACAGCCATACAGTGCAGGTGTTCCACAGAGTTTTTGCTTTTGATGCTTAGAAGGTAAAGGAGACTGCAACCATTCTTCTGCAGTGTTGATTTCTGAATTATTAGGCAAGCTTTTAATTGTTCCAGACTTCAGTAGAGAGACAGATGATTACTTCAGGATATCTGCTGAGATGCTAGATCATCCTTACTCTTTTGGGAGTGGAAACCTAACATTTAACCCCTATGCTTTCTTTTCTCTTTTGAGAACCAAGCAAGATGCTATTGACTGATCTTTAAACAGCTGAAAAGGAACAAATCTGTTTAGCAAACACCTCATCTCTCAATCTATCTTTCAACAAGACAGATCAACAAACAGCAGTTTCATTTCCAAACTGTAACCCAACTCAGATGTTTGAAGCTGTTGTACTAGTTCAGTTCTAGATATGAGCTGAATGCAGCAGCAGCAAAACTGGCCCAGTACTGAGTGAATCTGAAAAAAATCTTTTCCTCTGTGTTTGCAGGATGAATTTCTTAACTGTAAGTCTACATTGTTACTATTCACCCTTCCTCCACCACTCCTAGACCCAAAGTCAATGAATCTTTAGTTTAAAAGATGGTTATCCAGGTTAGGAGGTAAAGACAGTTTTATTTTTTGTGCTTTGTATTTTAGTTTTCTGATATTCCAGCTATAAATGCTTATAGCCATCTGTAAAATAACTAAATCAGCAGTACAGTAATTAACTGAACCACACTTTCTGAAATGACAAGAAAGAAAAATAGTGGAACTTAGTGGACTATTTGGACAGAAGTGTTTTGGATCTGTAACCACTGAGCTTATTGAAGAATGTAACTGTATCCATGGCAGGCTTTTTTCCATTTTTCTGTGGAAAGCAATGTATGGAAGGGCATCGTCTAGTCTTGGTGGTGCTTCAAGCTGCACGAGAAGGTAAGTGTGGTGAGATAACATCTGTAACTGAAAAGTCAAATCCTTATAGTAAAGTTTTATCGCTTGGGCTAAAAGAACTCCATGGAAATTTCTGAAGGCAAAGATTAGTTTAAAGTAAGGATTGGGCCAGACCTAGATTCTACTAACACAATGCAAAATAGAAAACAAAGGGAAAAAGATGGTGGATAGACCTTCATATTTCACATTGAAGGGAAAGGTCACCAATGCATTTGAAAAGGTTTAACATGTTAATCACTTTGGGTCCCTCTACCCAATTAATACAGCCACTGTGCAAATGTTTTAGTTACCCAAGACAACAGTGAAACATGTCTCTTCTCTAGATGATAATTTAGGATATTTCATCGTTCACTGTTATTCAAGGCATTTTTATTCAGAAAAAATTACTGCATTCCAACAACTCACCTGCTTGAAAAACCCAGGAATACTTCTGAAGTCGATAAAGCAGATACCAACAATTATTTCGTCACCATTTCATATGGCTATTAATTTGCACTGTATTATTTTTCAACATAAATGCTTTGCAGAATTTGGTTACTCTTTTGTGTTTCATTAACACAAAATTGCTAGTCTGCATCCAAAATGCATTTCCATTTGAGGCTTTCAAAATGTAGGAGGCCTAGATTTAAGCCCATTAGGACTCTCAGGTAGGTCAGGATTTTGTGAATCTCTGTGTGTTTTTGGCTCAGGATGCAAAAATTCCTTGTGTTGAAGGCAAGAGTTGATTGGGTTTGGCTTCCTTGTTAAACCAGAAGTTTTATTTTTTTTTAATTAGAAGAATACATTCAATTTATGAGAGTGAGGTTTTGAAGTCTAGATTTTATAAAGTTTCAAATAGAAGAGGTGAGTGTATTTTTAACAGATGTGTGGTATTCTTTTAACTTAAATATTACCTAAAAAATAGCATGATTTCCTAATGTTGTTCAAGGTCAGTTTTATTTTTCTGCACTGTTTTCACAGCTGCTACTCATGTTACCAGAAATATTTCTGTCTACTTCACAAGCCTCAAATACCACATCATTTGACTAGTAATCAACATCTGCCTAATTTCAGCTGAAGAATAACACTCTCTTTATACTCTAAAGTCTGTAGAACAACATACATAATGTTATTGTAGATTTCCATTCGTAGCTGCGTGCCCGTTCCTCCATGCGGAAGAAACCCCACATTATTGAGACACTTTTTAATGAGAAAGTTAGGGATTAAAGTTGGTAGATTAATAGGATTAGGCGTTTGGCAGTCTTTCATGTTCTGTGTTTTATATTACTTAATCTTTGTTTCTCAGCTTGCATTTTGTTTTCCACACAGTGTGTGTAGAATGTTGTTTTTGAAATCATGGGGTTTTAGTTTCTTAGCACTATAATACATGCTTTTAAATCAAAGTAAAACAGTTCCTGATTTTCTTATCCTGCATTTGTAACATACTCAGCAACTTTGAACTTACGTCGAACTCGGGCAACTAGCATAATTCTTCTGAGATTTCATTTTACTAAACAATACGCAGCTCTGTTTTTTTTCACTAAAGCTAAATTATTTTATGGTTGTCAACTACGTTCTAATTGACAATTTATTTCTCAATAATTGACAGGAGTGTTGTGCTCCGTGGATTTGGCTCCTTAAAATTCTGTCCTGTTGTTCAGTTTCATGATGCCACCTCATTTTACAGCTACAACTTTGAAGCCGTTGGGAACGCTGCCATGAAAAAGTTCAACAAGCAAAGGAAAAGAGAGTGACTGCATTTTTCCAGACTGAGCCCCATTTTCATGCTTAAATGGCAGGGTTCTGAAGAACAGTAATTACTGAAGATTGGAAATTATTTCTTAGAGTTGCATGATATTGGCAACGTGATTCAAATCTTATATTCAGAACTGAAAAGTAAGTTTGGAAGCTAACTAG
This sequence comes from Burhinus oedicnemus, assembly GCA_008921705.1. Lineage (NCBI taxonomy): Eukaryota > Metazoa > Chordata > Aves > Charadriiformes > Burhinidae > Burhinus > Burhinus oedicnemus. The sequence goes on from VFFE01009197.1 coordinate 656,190, forward strand.
ATGTGGAATTTTGAAGTAAGTTCTCAAAATGTTTGCTTCTGTCTTAAAACCTGCAGTAGATGTAGGGCTATTTGTAGATCTTACTCAATTAATGCTTCCTGCTCCCAAACAAGAAGTTCAGTCTTTATCCTAGGAAGCTGTTTCACGAACATTTTGTTAAATGTTACCTGCAAATGGAAGGACTCAGACTGCTGTTGCCGTAGCAGCTCTCCAACAACTCACTGAACGTGAATACTGAAGTGCTTCATGGAACGTTCAGCAAAGACAGGTACCAATAGGTGTAGTTTTGAGTAGTCATTAACAGCACCACATCTCTGCAGTCGGTGCAGTGATTTTTTATATTTTTGAGAGCATTTAGAAGTTTCAGGCTACAATGCCAAGAAATTTATATGTACTGCAATTATAACTGAATTGTAACATGCAGGCATTTGTGCCAGCGATGGGCCTTGGCAGGGATGCAGGTATTTTTTCTTTGTTAACAGCTAGCTTCACTCTAAGTCCATCAGTAGCTACTTTAAACTAAGTAACTTCCTAGGTTTCATGTTGTCTAGGATTTTTTAAATTTTATTTGAAAATACTATTAATGTGAATAAAAGTATGCATAACAGACAAGTGAGAAAAACTACTATGGAATTCTTTCATACTTACAGAAGTAAAGAAACCTATCCCTTTTTGTAGAACTGGCTTTGGTAGGACACTGTACAGCCAAAATAGGTGAAAGGTGGGTTTGGTATTTCTATCATTTATGAGTCTGTTGAAATGTGAGTTAAGGGTAAAATGTCAATTTATTTCTCAATAATTTTTGTTAATGAACTTAATATTAGTCACATAACAAAAAGTGGGCATTGGGAAGGTATGACTGCTAATGATTCTTACACTCCAGCCTTGTTTGCGGACCACTTGTGGGACTCTCTTGAGCACAGGACTGGAATTCAGCTTTACTCAGCCACTTGCTGAGGACATGAGGGTAAGAGAATTACCTCATTTTCAGCACCTCTGCATTAAACCTACCAAAGATGAATAACAGTACTTTTGAGATTAGTATAATTTCTAGCTGGTTTTAAGATGATTCATTGGTTAATATAATTAGGGTTCTGCAAATATTACTCTGGCAGCATGCTCTTTCAATGGCACTAATACAGCCTCGCAACTTCTTTTTTGTAATAATTCTTGCAAGTGACATGCTCAGCTGCTGTGCTTTTCCCGTTGTTTGAGAGAGAACTACAACAGCAAAAGTCCAGTACATTATTTCTGTAATCGAATTCACAATTCTTGGCATGGAAACTCAGCTTTCATTTCTGTGTGGGACCTCTGAGAAATGGTAGCTGCATAATCCTTTCCACTTAGTGAGAAGTTACTCTAGAAATATACCTGTGCATTATTGGCACCGATTTCCACTCTAGAGGACGGACATTGCTATGAAGCAGTAAGATCTGCCTTCATTTCGCAGGACAGTAACATAAATGTAGATCATACACCAAGTACTGTAGTCTTTCCCCGCTATGGAGAAGTCTAAAAGACCGTAGGCAACTCCAAGACATAAGTGGTGTGACCCTATGTATGTCCGTGAGGTGCCTGAAAGCATGGCCGGTGACCCAGGACCCTGCCAGGGTCTGCCAACAGCTTTCTACAGTGAGGCTGTCTTGCCCGTTCCCTCTAGCAACCGCCTCGAGAGTTGGGATTTCTTATGGGACTCTGTTGGAACCCTCACAGAAGGCTGAGATCTGTTGCATCCCTCTCTTTAATGGTCTTTAGTTACATGGTATCGTTATTGCTGTTTGTGTGAACACTGTACTCCCAAACACATGAAGATTAATTACGTAGCTGCTTAATTTTATGTCAAAACCCCTGCTGAAGGTGCTCATCAACCTAAACATGTGAGTAATTTGTATGTGTATAATCACACTGCTCACAGCAAGTAGACTCTGTGAGAGTAAGAATATGGTAAGTGTGTAAATAAATATATAAAATATAAAGTCTACTTTAATTTCACTGTTCACCTTTTCTCCCCTAACTTGGAAGAAGTACTGTCTACATTTCTAATACATTTTCCAATGCTGATGTTCCCCAGCAGGTAAAGTTACTTCCCACTCTAATAATGTACAAATTAATCCATTCCAGTGCAAAACTAGATATTATATTGCAGAGAGGAAAAATCATGGGACACTGAGCCATGGAAGTTTTAATATGAAATTCAATAATAAAGAAATAGCATATTGTAATTTTATCCCAGAGGAGCTGACTTTGAAAACTTAATTCTGGTGTATTTAAATAAAATTTTTACTGTTATTTTTAAACGTGATTAAAATTTAATATATCATCTGGCACATCTTTACAATGCCTGATCGCAGTGATCTTACGAGATTTTAACAGGCTGAAAGTGCGGTCAAGCTCCAGCTGTAAAGCTTCCGTCATGTTTCAAAATGTGCCACTCCAAAGCGATAGAACTGTTCTCTGAAGCTATGTTATATATTTATTTGTACTCAAGATCTGTTAGTCATTTCTGTTGGACTGTGGTGCCCAATATTCAGTAAAAATATACTTTTTGATATCTGTTTAAGAAAAAAACCAACAATAAGATGGTTTAAATCAGAAAGAATACATCCAACTTTAAAGGTAGGCTTTTGGTGTTCCATAGCTAAGAATTGCAAAGTATTTACATATTCGTCCTACTGTCCAAAAAATAACCTTGCTTATGCCTAAGTGGGAAAAAACAGCATGAATTAAACGTGACAGACTTTAGAAAGGAATACCATTTCTCTCTACAGGTTGTCTAATTTAATGTGAACATTGGTTTAGAACTGAGTCCAGGGAGACTGAAGTCCGTGGCAAAAGGGAAATCTGTTATCTTGACACTATCTGATAAACTCAATTGCATCCATGATTGTCTCCCAAAAAGCCATTATCAGAGGAAATTTCTTGTATAGGCTTGAAACTATGGTGCCTCGCTACTGAATTTGAAATGTTAAAACAGCACATCCTCATCACATTTCATTTCTGTAAGGAGAAAGCCTCCTGGATTCTTCAGTGGGGCTAGAGGGTCAGCACTGATAATCAGCACTGCAGTGCATGGAACTGCTATTTCGTAATCTCTATTTCCAGTGAAAGTCCTCTTGGGGAGTGTAGGCATTCATTGGGGTGTGAAGGCGTTCAGCACATTTTAGGAGAACCTCAGCACCATTTAGAAGAACACAAAAGGAACACGTCTCCCTTTTTTTATAAAAGGTGTGTATCTTCATGGTGCTAGGCGCTTCCTACAAATGAGGATTTGCTGCTCTTTGAAGTGAAATTTAAATCTACTGAGAAGTTCATGGAAGCTGCTCAATTTTGTACAAAATCACACCCACTTAAGGCTACACGGGAAGAGTAGCAAACTCAAGGTCAGATAAATGGCAGGACTGGCATGGCACTCATGATTCACTACCCATCATTACTGATCTTCCTGCAGTGTACAACCATGTAACACCTGCAGGGCTCTTCTCTCATCCCTTATTTCAGTTTTAGCCAGCACCTTGCAGGACCAGAAGCTCTCTTACTCTAGCTCTGTCAGGAAGCCTGTTACTTCTAGCAGGTTACTCAGTTGTGTGCCAGCTGTGGGTATTTAGAAGGTAAAGCCACAAAAGCCTCCTGACAGTGAAAGGCAAAGTATCACGGCGCTAATCATGTGAACAAAAGTAAAAGTGAAAAGAGCTTTTCCTAGACTTAATGAATTTCTCTGCTCGTTTTTTTTCTTGGATATCTCATATAAATGCCAAGGTTTCTGAGTGGCTTCACACATTCAGTTAGCGACTCAAGTAATGTCTATTGATTCAACCCCCTTCCACCTCCATTTTCACTCTACCCAAATCACAAGGGACCCGAAAGTAAATCACAAATGTTACAGATACATAGGGAAACTGAGAAATAATGCAGTAACTGAAGTGGTTGGTGTATACATACATATATATGTATATGTAGTGGTTGGTAGCTCTGTGAGCAAGACTGAGACTTTGTCTCAGTTTTTACTTTACTGTGGAATTTAGAGGCATGGCATGTTCTCTTCTTTTTTTTTTATAAGATGTGCTAGGGTTTTATTCTGCAAGGAAATACTTGAATATGTTTGTGGGTACAGAGATGGATCAACTTAAAAATAACTGAAAGAAGTTGAATGGTCTAGGCAAATACCTGGATTAGCATTCAACTCCCACAGATTTTGGTAGCTGAAGAGCTGTCCCTTTGTTTGTTTATCAATATTTTGGCAGGATGAAGATGTTGAAATTGAAGTACAAATCTTCAATTTAATCTTTAATCTGCTTAAATTTTTGAAAAAATGATCTTTAAGTATGGTGATATTAACAGGAAAAGTTTGAGGTATGCTACTGCATGGGATATTTAATAGCATGGCCTGGATTTCACAATCCGGATTTCACAATCAAACAATTAAGAACCGGGTGGCCCAAAGGACACAGGTGTGGCTTCAAACCCACTTTGCTCAAAATGAGGGGGAGCTGCGGAGGCAGGGCCCTCATTCCCGGGGGATGGTGCTGTGCCCAGGGCTCCAGCCTTGTGCTGCCCTGTCCCCAGGACAGCCCCAGCCCACAGCCTCTCACCGGGCATCCAGGATGGAGGAGCTGTCTTTGCCAATCTGGTCAGTGGAGTTTCTCTTGCATGGGGCAGACAACTGCACTGGTCTCCTCCAGCTCCTTTAAAGTAATTTTGCTCCCCTTATGTGAGATATTGTGGCCAAAGCAAATCAAATAATTCTTCCATAAATGCTTAGAGCAGGTTTTATGTCTACCTATATGCAAATGCATATATAAAAATATGTATACACATATCTATAGGAATGACTACATCTCTTTATCATTTTATAATATATAGAAATGCTATTTTTAAATTATATGTATTAAACAAAGGGATCCTTGATGTAAACATTCCTTAGCCAAAAGGTGACATTTACTTAAATAGGAATATTTATAGAAGTGAGAGCTTGAGCATCAAGTCCAACTATGAAGTAGTTTTATTTTACAGTCTTCAGTATTTAAATATAAAGTAGCGTATATCTACCATTTGTAAAATGTATCTAAGAATGGAATAAATCTTAATATATATAATAAGAATGGCCAGAGTGGCTCCCCCAGGGAAGATGGCTCATAACGATATTTTGAGTTTCCTCTATTATGTGAAATTGTTTATGTAGAAAAATCTCTACATTAAGTCTTTTGAATAAACTGTGACTTTCTTGTGTATAAGATTGCAGAAGGCTGATACAGTTAAATGTATATATATATATGGTTAAGCTCCTGGTAGCACAATTTCTATTTTCTTTCACACCTCAAACAACCCCAAGTTTGTAATGCCTGGTGTAGGTACCTTAATGAAAAAGATTGCTTAACACAACCAGATTAAAAAACAATTTAACTGATGGCCACAAACAGAGCTCAGAGTTTGTCATGACTACAAAGATTTTCTGTCAGGGTATAAAAGCAATTAATCAGTATGCAGAAGGTATTGCCTGCCCCATAGAGATGCTAATTTTGTGACACTTTGGAAACTCATGTTCTACATTTACTGTTCACACTAGATGGAAGCTAACCAGCCTTAGCTTGAGCTAATGAAATCCAAAGGCTGCAAAATGTCACATTTTCTTATCCCCATGCAGCCTAATTTTGAGACACCTAGTTTCTTTCTAGTTGTTGTTTGACAACCACAGTGCTGATTGAATATCATGAAACACAATTGTCCTAAAGACTGGAAAGTTATATTTATACAAAACTGCTGCAGCTAGTTTATCTGCAGAAAATAAAGGGCCTGTCAGTTTCCTGCTGAAGTATTTTTGGGAAATGACCAAAAAACCCCAAAACCAAGTAAAGAAATTGTAGTATAGCAGAACAAAGATCAAGTGTTTCAACATGTTATCCCTGGGGACTTTTATTTTGGGGGGGTTTTTTCTTCCCCCCCCCAATATGCTATAAAAAATATCTATATGCATACATTACACATAGCAGACATATTTAGGTAGAATATTCTATTACAGACACTGTTAACAGTAGCCATTTGAAAGTTCATGTATTCTTTCCTGCTTACTCTAAGTTAGGACCTAATACAGATGCCGTTCCTATTAAAAAAAAAAAAAAAGGCACTAAATAATACAGCAATTTCACCAATTTGTAACCACAAAATTCTCTGGAAAACCAAGAGGAGCAGAACAGCTACTGTAATTTTATTTTTTCCATAGCCCTGTCTTTAAAAGAGATCTCTGCAGTCGTTTTGTTTTAAAATCCTTGGCGAGACTGAGCCACCTGGTTAAAGAGATTCCTCCTCAGCTGTACAGACCCCGTCGCGGCAGTGAGAGTGGCTCGGTTTGGTTTCCCCCCGTCCCAGCGAAAAGCCGGTGGTGGCTGTGACTCACCTAAAGCCGAGTCGCAGATGAGCTGCTGCGGGTGCGCGGGGGCACAGCTGCACGCCTCCACCACCTCCTGCGTGCGCTGGGTCAGGAGCAGAAGCGCTGAAAACAACACGGTACTCGGGAGGGGACTCATGTTGCTGATCGCTCAGCCAAGGGAAAATGCTTTCTTACGGTTGGTTTTATATCTAAACTTCCTAATAGCTATCAGATCGCTTCCGCCTGCAGTTCGGTTTCAGCAGACTGGGGTGGTTTAGGAAAGCCCTCTAATGCTCGCTCGGAGTATACGCTTATGTTAACTGACTTCTAATTTCCCTGACATAGGACCCTCTTATTTATGGCCCTGACACTAACTCTGAACTCCGCCTTCCTCGAAGGAAAAAGCACATCATTGGTGAAAGTTACTGTACCAGAAGAGAGGTTACCTTAGTAAGCATTGCAATGTTGCTGTTGTGAGTCAGTAGAACTATTAATAATCAAAAGCCTTTACAAAAACCTCTTTTACAAGTATCTGAAGCTGATTTTATGATCTTTAGCAGAAGAAAGATTTTATCTTTTTCTAGTAAATTTCTTTCCGGTTTGAATTTAAAAAGTAGTTCTGCTATCTTCTCTGTTTTGGTCAAGTAAACAAAGCTGTCCTTTTTTAAGCTCTGTTTTCATTCGCGGTCCCTGATCTTCCCCTGCACTTCTCTGCATTTTCTTGAAATGAAGACCCTGTTTGCAGGCTGGACAGGACTTCATTCATGAAAAGGCAGTGTTTCAATGCTCTATTTGTGAGCCTTGAACAATTGGTAGTTACAAGAACTAAAGAATTAAAAATAAAAGCTGCAATAAATGGTATTTTTTATTATTTCATCACAGATTCAATTCAAAATAACAAGGAAAAATACACCACTGGTGTATGTTGGAAGCACGGCTCTTTCTCTACATTCCTTATTAATGTAAGCCCTAATCAACACAGATCTGTATCTGTATTTTCTGGGTCATGTTATACATGGACCACAGACATAAATACAAGAGTTCAGAAATCTTTTTCAACTTCAGCTCTTTTGTTGCTGTAGCAACCTGGATATGTGTAACATCTGTACACCCTCTTTTCATAAGAAAGTTGTTTCACGAGGGAGCAATGTAAGGTTTGATTAGAGAGTAATAAAATACTTTTATAGATTGGCACGCAGGACAGAACTGCTTGAAGGACTGCATATTTTGTCATTTCACAAATCAAGCTTAGGAATTGAAAATGGATTAACATGATTTGAACCATTTCAAGCCAGACTCATGAAAATGTATTTTGTTGAGGCTGAGATTTAGGTGTACACAAAGTAGCTCGCTATCTCTATATAGATGTGTACGTGTTTCGCAGCAGCAGATTTATTTTATTTTTGAACAGTAAGAGGTCAGTTTTACAACTATTAGTTGTAGTTAGATTCGTCTCCCCCTGCCCTGAGACACACTCCCATCTGTTAAAAAAAGAAGAAAATACACAAATATTCAGAATTCTTAGAATTGGGTCTCATTTTTAGACTTTAGTTGTACATTCAAAGCTGAGCCAGGAATATTGTACGCTATGTCCTGATTTAGTTCAAGCAACCATACTTTAATTTTTTCAGTCTGAAGTTTTGGCTTCAAATCATAAGGTTAGATCCAAGTCTAGGACTAACACCTGAAAATAATTTAGACCTGTTAACATCTTCATTCTTACCTGGAGGAAACTTACTTCTTTCAGGAAGCTTTTCCTGTGAGTGAAAAGATAAAAAAGATGTGAGGCTGAAACTTTACACAGGAAGTTCAAGCGTCAAAAAGGCTGCAAAAAAACCCCCAACCCGAAGCAGGTATTTTAATGGCCTCTGTGGTCAGTAGTTCTAGAACTATTGATTTTCAAGTCTCACTTAGGGCAGTAGGATTGGAAAGTGATGAAGGAATTAATTGAGAGCCATTGATTGGTTTGCAGATGACATCACATGGCTGCTGCTATAGATGATCTAAATACACCAATTTGATTACTGTTTCAGTCAAATTCAAATAGTAAAGAAATATGCTGGGCAAACTTACATCAAACATGCAGGTCCACCTATCTGATGCTTAACTAAAGCATATTTTGCCTAAGATTGTCCAGAACAGCACATTAAACTACTACACTCTCCATGTCCTGAAGATTTTTTTATCTGGTGCAATCACACTAATTGTACAATCAAACTAAAAATATTATGCTCGTAACAAAATTTAAAGATAATTTTGTGAAAAGTTAAAAATTAATTCACAACTATCTTGTAGACATAGTTGAGAACTAAATACGTACATTCAACTGGATGTGTAGAAGCGTAAACATGCTAAAACTAAATCTCGTGGTAATTGTACAAATGCCATAAAAACACATCTTAATTATGATCTTACATAAGATCCTGCAGCTACCCTTGAAATAATTTTTAAGATTCTTTCAAAGCCATCTGTACATAGGTGGAATATTTAAGGCACTTAGAGAAGCAAATGGCCATAAGAGAGGTTCTTACTCCATAAATGTATTTCCCGTAGGTGTCTCTATACCCAGTCAGCATTGGAAGGGATAGGCATGGAATATGCTATACGCAACAAGACCTTTCAGCAGTAATGAGGTTTTTAGTGAAGCTTGTGGCTAGAAGGTATCTCAACCCTAATGTGAAACAACTGGTCACAACAGCAGCAAGAAAAGCAGATGTGTCCACCAGTCAGTCCTAGGGTACCTGGACTTATTCAATGCCGGGACTTGAAACTGGCTGTTCTGCTTCCCACGCAAGTCTAACTAATAAGCAGTTCTTTGGTAGGTGTATCTCTCATTTCTTCATGACAACATTGCTACAATCTTGTCACGAAAATGTGAAAGGTCAACAATTTTTGAAACCTCAGCAGAACTCCGATTTTCTTTATTCTGAAACAGTAAGTTTTGTCAAATTACTAGCAGAGTTTAGACAAAGACGTATTTACATTATAGCATTTGAAAGGGATTTTAATAAGTCTGGAAATCTCTATACTCAGGAACATGCTCTCACAAATGCAAGAAAATGCATTTTTAGTCCATTTATCAGAGGAGATATTACCTGTAGCTTCTACTGATATCAGTACAGCGATCGAGTACCTGTTACCTCTGAACAGTATCAGCAAGCATTAAGTCTTATCTTGAAGCTGCATTGTCCTTTTTTATATTGTATATTGTTAGTATTTTTCATTGTATTAGGAAATTTAGTTTTAGAGAGTTTAAAAGAAACCCTAAGCTCGCCACCCATTCTGTACTACAGTTAGATCTTGACCTTGTGAAATACAAAGATTATTCCCAAAAGGCATAGAACTATTCCTTGACTAAGTTTTAGGCAAAATCATCTTGTATCTTAGATAACAGTAGAGACATTATAGCCAAAATTTTATAAATATAAGCAGACTGAGGCAACATAAAGACTTGGTCTTTTTACTATTTGTATAAATGGACCAACAGTGCAGGGCTTCTTTTGCTACGCTGTATGCTATGATGTCTATTTTCCTTTCGTTTAATAAGTAAGCCATGATATCACAGCAAACTATGTCATACCAGTCAAGCTAGTGCCCTCTCCTTGGTTATATTCCGATACAGCTAACACTTGCTAATAAGAAACAGAAAAGTTTATTTATAAAGGAATAGAGTCACTGATTCCTTCAATTCATTATTGATGCAGTAGAAAAAACACTTGACAGTTTCTCATTTCTGTCTAGCTAAGCAAGTCAAGTGCTGAACAACTCATTTCTGTTTGCTAGTAAAATGCAAGAAAATAAAGAGAATTGGGGATAATCCACTGTATTTGTTGATGTGTGCAACATAGAAACAAGGCAGGAAACCTGACTACAGTAAAATTTTTCATCAGCTTCATCTCTTCTCAATGGGAATTCTAATTTTGCACAGGACTTCTAATTCTGGAGGGGCTTTTTGTACTGTGGGTTGTCGTGATCCTTGTTAATTTTTACTATGAAGCATCAGCGTCTGTCAACAGTGTTCTGGTCGTTAATCACCATCATTGTTTCTTTCTCTTCTAATAGCCCCCAGAGACCTGTATTAAAAACAGTAGGTCTCCTTGTGTTGGATGCCATAGGCACAGAGTCCCGTGGAGTGAACTAGTGCTTCCACTGAACTCCAGAGCAAACTCACACTGGCTTTGTATTTTCATCTCTTCCCTGCGAGTTACTGGGGGCAAAAGGTGATGAGTGAGGTGCATCACCCTTAGAGCTGACACGGGGAGAGGCAGCACTGCCAGATCACCTGTGTTCCATGCTCTCTCCTCTCGCCTGTCAGCCCATTGCAGCATCGCAGATGTGCAGGATAATCCACCAACAGCACCACCTTTGTCTGACCTGTTCTGGTACGTTACCTCCCGGCGCTGCTGTCTTCCCTCTGGATTTAATTTTTCATAAGAGGCAGCACTGTGCAGTCAGTTTGTAGATTCCTGGGTACTGATCACGAGCAATTCTCTGGCAGGCTTGAGTTTGATACTTTGAGTTGTGTCAAGGAGCACTGAACTGTGTTGCATAGGGATTGTCCATACAGCTCTTTCAAAGGCTCTTTCATTGTAACGGGGACGCCTCGTCCCTTCCATCTGTCAAGCAGTTTGAATCTACTCAGTGTCTTTTGGTTGGACTTCCTGCTCTGTACATCAGCTTCGGGCAGTCTACAGGCTATAAGATTTTATGTATATTGATCTTATTCTCTCTCCTTTGTGGCAAATGAATCTTATTTTAGAATGATAGCGGGCAAGATTCTCCACAGTTTATCTGTTGCCTTCTTGATGCTGTGCTACAGTTCTTTTCTCCCTAGTTCTCATTTGGTATTGCATTTATTTTTTCCTTAAAACTACTTTCAGTTCAACTGATATAGTCAAAGTACACATCCTGTACAAAAACTGTACAATCATGTAGAAATTTCAAAATTAGAATAGTATTTCACAAAATAGATGAGCTTTCATGGATTTTCAGTTCCAGTGCCTCCATATCTACTATAGCCTGCTTCAAAAGGGAGGGTATTTATAGCTGTGACTTCCTAAATACTACAGTAAAAAAAACCTATACAGTTTATAGTCACAGCAATTTGCGTAATTTTTTTATCAGGTGTCAAAATGTTACTTGGTTTTAGAGGCAGCAGTTTGCTAAATAGTTGGTAGAACGATTGGAGTAAAACACTGACATGCCAGAATCAAAATATAATTTGCCTCTGCAAAGATTTTGTCTTCTCCAGAACTTCTACTAGACATTTGTGGGAATTGCTCTTTTTGATTCACTGACATTCTACTTAATGTTTTTCTTTTCAATAACAATTTCTGTTTTCATGCTGTACAGGTATTGAAAATAGAAGATTTTTCTACCATCAGATCAAATCTGTGTTGATTTAGATAACTATTCTTTTTTAATTGAAAAACAGCGGTGGGGACAAAGGTATTTTAGATTGATTTCCTGGTTCAGATTTACCCTAAGATAGAACTTAGTATGTGAGGTCATACTTGACTTAGGGTAGAAGTCAAAAATTTTATTGATTTCAGGGAGTACCAAGAGAATTGATTTCTTAAGGTCCAGTCCTATGAGGTGGTGTTAATGGTAAGTGAAGGAACAGTGTACAAGGGGTGCTTGGAATACCCGATCTTGCATCGGCTCCCATTAATTTCAGTGGGAATTGAGGTGGCCCAGCATTTCCCTGGGACAATTTGTATTGCATTTACTTAGTTTATAAGCCATTTTAACCCTCTCTTCCAAATAAAGAAATCACATTTAAGGTGCATTTGCCTCTCTTCGGTTACCTGGCACACTGATCAAATTAAAGCTCTATTATTTTTACCCACTTGAGCTTTTTGATTTCTTTAATGCCCTTATCTCTAAAAAGATAATACAAAGCTATCAGATTCTCCTTTGGCTTGTGAAATGTTACTCCATACCCATAGAACTTTACACCTAGTTTTTTCTGCCAAGGTACAAGGCAGTGGAAATCTGGCTGTTTGTGTTTGTTGAGAATAAGGGCTCTTTAAGTGCGATGTTTCTGCTTTTCTTAATTAAGAGAGGAATATGTTGAGCTACCCCTGCTGGTGACAGAGAGCTTCTGCATGGCCGAGCCCTGACTTTATCTTGAGATTGTTATTTTCTTAAAACCAAATAGACCAGAGAAAGTACATCTTCTGCTTGTTTATTGATTTAGGACTCTTCCTGCCTGTTTCTGGGAAAGAAAAAAAAAATGAGTAAAAGGCCACCTTCATTATTTCACTTTTAATTTCCTTTCTCCAAAGTAAGCAGAGCAAAATTAGATTTAGTCTGATGCATATTCCACAAATAAATTACATGGAACTAGAGTGGTTAAATGAACTTTGCTTGGGGATTATTGGAAAGATAAATATTTAAACACTGAACTTGAGGTAAGTCATGTTTATGCAACATCTTTTTTTTTTTTTTTGTCGCTACTTCCACACCCCACCCCACCCCCTTTTTTTTCTTATTGTGGCTTTTCTAGGCAACTCAACCATGAGGACATTAAAGCCAGGGTGAATACCACCTTCAAAAAACTGCGTTTTCTGTATTGTTGCCAGCAGAGGGCTGCTTTTTTTCTTTTTTTTTTTTTTTATCAGATGATCTTTGCTATATACAGCTTTGATTATTCTTTACATTACGTCTTAGAAGAATTCAAATTATATCTCTTGGAAATAAAATAGCTTATATTATGTAACTCTAAGCATTGTTCAAAAATACTTAAATTGCAGAAGAACTTGTAAACCTTTGAGCCCTTTAGTGTATGAAGCTTAAATTTTAAGGATTTACTTTAAATTAATAGACTTACAGTGAAGAAATCGCAGGATGGCACTCTAGTAAACCAGACTTATAAACTCCAGAATACTTCTGAAATAGGAAAAGGATAGGTATTATTGCCATTACATATGGAAAAATACAAACAGTAATACAGATGAAGACTGTGCTGGTTAAATATATGGCCATCTACTGGTTAACTAAATAACCTTCACTTCAGTTTACAGAAGATGATAATGGTGCCTGTAGGTATTGTGTATGGATATCAAACTAGAATACTTCTTTCTACAGTAAAAAGCACGATAAGCAGATTTATGAAATTTTTAGGTGGCCAGATATTAAAGCTTAATACAATAACATGATACTTATCTTTATAAGCTCATAGTACAAAGAATCTTCAATTCTAAGACACTGATACAGATGAAATGTTAACAAGCAATGATACTAATTGTCCTTGCTGACGTCAGTAAGAGAATCATGAAAGTACCTGGCTTTTTAGATTTTCATGCACATGCTTAGAAGTGTTTCTAATTGTAAGTCCACTGTATTGTTATCAGAGAACTTGCATGCATGAAATTTATACCCTCTAGAATATGCTGGTCAGAAATTAAACAGCTGAAATATCTAGAATTGTCAGAATTTAGCAAATGGCATTTCATTTTCAAACTTGAGCCTAGTTAAGAGTATATGGGCTTCATAGCTTGATAAAATAAAAAAGCCTGAAGTATTTTTAGTGACTAGTCATGCTGTTTTTATATAGAGCTCTCTGGGCAGTGTTGTCATCCATAAAAATGCCCTACCATGCCAAAAGCCAAGAGGTTTCCTGGGCATACATGAATGGGGATGGGGTGCATTTTAGTCATTGAACCTAATGGAATCAGGTGTGTACATTTCTGTGATTTCAAATTTAATGTTTAATCAGACAATTCCTTCAAAAATTATTATGGTAAAAGTTGTGTCACACCCTGCAACTAACTTAGGCTCCATTCAGGAAAAAAAAAAATTCAGTAGGATTTCTGAGCAAGAGCCTTGGGTTTGGCTTGAGTTTAGAAAAGAATAAACTGACAAGGCAGAAGTATGTTTGCAAGAAGGGGATGTCAAATCTGTGATCGCTACACAAATCCTGAAGAGTGAACCTACATTCACCAGACTAATGGTGCTGCCAGCTGCCTCTAGTTACACTGTGTGTTTTATTTCTTCGTAAAACACAAGTTAAGTTTATTTTGTCAGGTTCACTGGAAGGACATGACTCGTGTTGACATGTTCAAGTAACAGGATTTTTTTTCCCTGCTGCTACACTGGAACTGCATGCACAGTAGACAAATTTCAGTTTAAAGGAAATCACAGCGATGAATTCAGGAAGAACTATTAAGTAGTGCTTAGAAAGAAGTACTATGCCAGACTACTCATTCTACTTTTTATTTTTCATTAAAGTGCATTGAAAATACAGGTAGCAGTACGGTATAAAAATAGTGCGGTTCTCCATGAGCACAACAGTAGCAACTAAGTATTCATGAGCTTTATAATTTTGTTAATTAGCTGCTCTGAGGTCAGAGTTGTAGCATCTATTTAATACCTTCCTTTTCACAGAGCAGTTTTTGTATTGTTCATTGATTTGGGTTGTTTGTTGGTTTGGGTTTTTTTTAAATTTCATGCCCAACTGTATCTTCTCAGTTCTTCTGCACAAGTACATGGCACTTCCAAAATGGTATTTTCAACAAAACAAGTATCCTAGGCTTGGTAACTGTTGGCCTGCCATATATTGCAGACCAGTGGATGTACCTGGGTGTTTTGAATGATGCTAGTGAATACTTTTACAAACACTCTATGTTTGGATAATGAAGTCTTGTGGAAGAATATGGATTCCTTCCTTTTCTCAACAAGAAAAAAATCTTCTACCGATTTTCGAGAGAAGAGGAAGGGGGAAACTGGGTGTTTTATCTTTACCTGTTTTTTCTTAATTTTTGGCTGGCAGGATATGCTTAGTTTTGAAACTGAAATGTGTTCTGAATGCAGTCTATTTAGCTATTTACTACTGTGCATCTCCAGATCAGAGGTCAGGAGCTTTCAAACCTTTCTGTGTTTGCAAAGTCTTCTGGAACCCATGTTCTTAATGGTTATCTGGTGCATCAACAGCAATTCTCACTGTACTTGCTTGCTCTTTTTGAGCACCTACATAATTTGATCAGCGTCTTTTTAGCTGTTTTAATTTGGCAGATTTTTCTTATCTTCTAGCAAAAGCAAAGACCAGCAATTGCAGTGTTTTCTGCATTTCCCTGTTCGTTCAGTGTAATTATTAATATGTGGGATCAGAACAGAAGATAGCGCAGCCCTAAATCTTTTATGAAAACAACGTATGCAACATATTGAAAATATCTTGACATTTCAGAAG
Source organism: Burhinus oedicnemus (assembly GCA_008921705.1). Lineage (NCBI taxonomy): Eukaryota > Metazoa > Chordata > Aves > Charadriiformes > Burhinidae > Burhinus > Burhinus oedicnemus. The sequence goes on from VFFE01009197.1 coordinate 671,744, forward strand.
AGCAATACAGTATTATTTTGCAGATTTCAGGCACTTAAAATAGGTTGTGACCAGTAACTAATGAATCTTTGAACCTATTTTGTGTTTGAATCCAATTTGCAGATCATCCTAGCAACATGGAAAAGGAATGTTTGGTTTAATAATTTACACCAACAGAAGAGTAAAAATCCAATGCATTTCAAGCCTTAATGAGGATGATTTGATAACTTATTGCTCCCAACACCAGCAGTTTCAAAAAGCTTTGTGGTCTCACGCTAGCTAACCCAACAGATGTTGTGACCTAATTCTAAGAGACTTAATGACACGAGAAACATGCTTCTGTGATATATTTCAAAATGATTTGCTGTGAATGCACACTTGCCTTAATTAGCATTTATGCAGCAACTTCAGAATATCGGGTCAAATTTCTCCCTGGATTTAGTAATTCCATCAGTATAACTCCTGTTTGAGACAGATATATGAATACACGAAGAACTAAATAGTTTCATTGCAACTAAAATTACTTTACTAGTTGCCTGTCAGTAGTATGAGAAACAAAAAGAGCAAATGGAAAATTGTAGAAATAATGTGTGTCATGAGTTCCTACTGTACTGTCTTTGCTTTTGTCAAACTGATATGAATAGATCTGATGAAAAATGAATGGCCAATCCGCAACTGTGAGAGATGTTGAAGGGTTGCTGTCTGTGTTATTATCAGTAATTTAGAAGAATTAAAGAATATTACAGTTGCTGCAAGTGATTTGAAAGTATGAGTCTTTTACGTTGGCTTCCAATTTACCTATGGAGGTTGTGGAGTCCAGATCTCACAGCATTTAGAAGCTTTAGCAGTGAAGCTCAAGTCTGAGCCAGTTTGTCAGCTGCAAGTAAATGGCTGAAAAATCAAATCCGCTCATTTTAGAAAAATTGCTTCTGTGAGGACTACACCAATTAACTTCAAATGTGTTCATCTAAAAAAACATTAGGCCCCTTATAGAATCAATTTTAGTGACATTCATACAACACCATTAAAGGAATTATTTTCAACTGGTCTGCCTTGAAAAATAAATGTTAGTTACAAAAAATAAAGTAATAGTAAAGAGTTACAGGGCATGCAAATGAGCTTTTGGATGGAAAATGCTAATATATAGTTATTTGGATAGGGAAAAGATAGATATGTTATTAAAAACATGAAGGTTTTTCAGACAGGATATTACAGTCACATTTTAAACCCATATATACTCTTGTATTTCCATTACAGATTTAATCACTTCTAATATTTAATCCCTCATTCTCCTCTGTCCTTGAACCCTTCCACAGTGCAGTTAACCAAGACAGGGTTAGGCTTCTCACACTCAGACAGGTGCCCAATCTGCCAAGAGGTTTCAAAGTATTACTGCTATACTTACTAAGACTCATGTCAAACTTGCATCAACTCCCAGTTTGATGGTGCCTCGCAGTAACAACCGTTAGATTTGTCTGGTCATTAAGTATGTACATTTAATTCATGCTATTGATATATGACAGAAACCATTAAAATATGTCATTTCAGTAAAGCAACGTCCATGCTAAATATTTCTCAGTTTGAAACTTAGGAATCTAGACTTCTGTTACCTGAATTTCAAAAGGATTCTGCTCCAAAGTATTTTTTACTACTGCCTTTTATCTGCAAAACATAATTTATTTTTTGCTCTCCTAGGGAACATGTCTTCAAGTTCACAGATCAAGGTACTAGGAGTACCTAGTCCTAGTTGTGGAAGTGAGCCATGCAACTTATTCTAGGCTACTGTTTCATTGAAATAAGATTTCACATTTATTTAAAATAGCAATTTGAAAAGTTAAAACCACAGAAATCAAAGCATATCGACTGAATCCATCTTGTAATTTTTAGGAGCTGATGAAACATTTTAATACTCAGTGATGTTATTTTGATTAATAATATCATGTTAGCAGATATTAGTAATGTATTTCAAATGGTTTGTATATGAGTTTCTACAAAGAGCCATAGCAGTTTTTCCTACTAATATTTATTACCAATCCAATTGTATTCATATATAGCTATGGAAAACTGTATTGCATGCTTGACATGTATTCTGGTTTCTCCCTAATTCATAATTATACTTTATTGCATTGTTATTTAGGTTATGATAGAAGTCCTTTTTATCCTAATTTATTTTTTTGTAAATATTCAGATGTATTTCACGTATAACATATGTATGTGCAAGGGTTCATGCAGTGTAGTCCATTTCCATCTCTCACACATATAAACTTGCCAGATTTCTTAATGTAATTTCTGTTGTCGGTCTTTTCTGATTTTTTTTTCCCTCGGGTTTTAATTGTCAGAGTAGAATTTATACTTTTCTGAATTTAAGAAAACTTTTGTAAAATGACCTTTTCCCCCGCCAATACATTTCAAAGAAAACATGCAATGAGTCCTATTAGTGTCAGCTCTACTTAAAGTGGATCCATTGATACATGCTAGATCTTCTTTCAAGGTATCTCTCTACCAAGTAACTAACATAAATTAAAAGGAAACCCATGGAGCCAGTAAGTTTTCAGTGTTACTGTCACAGTTGTATCATACACAATGTTTGCCCAAATGTATGAAAAGGCTTGAGACTGCCTGTTCCGTTAAGACAGAAAGTAACATAAAAGAGCAGATTGGGAAGAGGTGGGGCGAGGACTCAAATCGAGTTTTCTATAATTTCAGTAAGGAATTTCAGGCTTTGTTATTGCTTGACAGAACAATACCACGCACAACTGGAAAACAGTTAGTGGTAGGGAAGTGACGGCATGATGGCACATGTCTAGTCCCCATGTACAAAGGGCAAACTGTGGTAATTAAAGTTAAGAGCAGGAATAAAGGAAATGCTGTTCAAAACCCAAACTAACTACAACTTCATGAGTCCTGGATTCATGGGCCTGTCATAGTGATAGATACAAACAAGAGAAGCACTGGGATAACTTCGTATTTGTCTGCCTTCTATACTGCCTGGGTTTTTTCTGTCTGATGTTTGAAATGCAGTATTCAGCGCCTTTTTCCCCTGCAACCACCTCTTCTCTTTGTCTGCACTGGGATGTGGTATACCACATGAAATCTTGGTATCGGACTCCAGAGCAAAAGGAACTCTATTGCCTTAAATTATGTTAGCGCAATTTTCTGAGGGAGAAAGCAGAGTTTCTTTTTTTTATTTATTTTATTTATTTGTTCCTGCGGCCCACAGAGGATTCCACAGCTTTGGAATCATGGGAAAATACGTGGTCCTTTTAATTACAGGAGTGCCGTTTGTATTGCTATAGTTAGAGGTCTGCCAGCATTTCCATTACAAACCTCGCTTCAGTGGTTGAAAAACGTGGTGCTGCCCTTATGAATCTTGAGTCAGGCAATGATTTGTTCCCCTTCCTTCCAAAAAATTTGAAAAAAAACCTGGCTGGTTTTAAAATATGAAAGCAATAAATAAGTGACTAGATGTTGACTATGCAGGACTTTGCATTCCTACAGTTTAGCAAGAAATTTATTTTTAAATTGCAGTATGGGTGACCTTTACTGTATAATGCTTTTGCAAGTGCTTTTGGCTGTTTTGAAGCTAATCAGTTTTCTCCTGCTTATATGCCTTAACTTAAATTGGTTAGATTGAAACAGATCTGTAAAAAGCAATTCAATGTATTTTGGATTTAAAGACCAACTCTTGAAATGGTTCCTAAACAAGAGTTAAATAAAAGACTTTCAAAGTGTTCATAGTTACTGGTTCCTACAGTGTTAATCCCCAGAAATTCTGCAAAAAATACAAGTTGCTTTTACACAGGCACTGAAATGTGGCAGCTACAGTTACGCCTATACTATAAAGCACTAAGAGGTGGGTTTCAGAATGGTCTGCTTGCCTGTGAGAGTGTTCAGGTTTTTATTTCTAGTTATAATCCTGTTCTACTAAGTATTTGTATTTATGCTTGGTTGATAGAGGTTCAGTATTTTAGGTGGAAGGTTCATTTTAGGTGGAAGAAAAAGACAAAGAATTGACAGCTGTACCCATGACTGGGAGATCTAAAACATCTTCAAATGAATGACAGAAATAAAATGGGTTATTCACAGAACTTTCTGAGAGACAGAACCATTATAATTTGATTGAATAAAGCATATTCATATGCCTTTGCATATTTGTTTTCCTAATCAGTGGCTGAATTATCACTTGCATTATATGCAGAAGCTGGAACCTTCCCTAGAGAACTTGGATGTTCTGTAACAGAAGCTAGGATCTGCCTTTAAAGAAAGTTTTTTTTGTGAATTAGATATCATTGCTTGCATAAGCAGTCACAAAAAGAATTCACAGCCTCGCTAAAGAATGGAAATCAAGGGGAAAAGAAAAAAGGTGATTAATTTGACATCATTAATGATTATAACCTTGGAGAGTGTGAGTTTATGGGTCAGAAAACACAATAGCAAAAGATAAAATAGGAAGAAGCAGAAATTCAGTTTGGAAAGTGAAGTCAAAAGAAAGACATACAAAAAAGTTAAGATAGAAGTACACCAATTGTATGTATTGTGAATAACGTAGCACTCGGAAAACATACACAGTAATTCATCAGAACACATAATCTTACATAGATGAATAACATGTTTGCATGCCCCCATGACGAGAACAGCTTTGGTTGCATTAGGGTCATGTTTAAATCATTTTCATACATGATGTAGCTTAATCATTTAACTCGAGGTTGCTCTCTCTAATACGTCTTTTTTGTTTTCCCCCATAGCTAACAATGCCAACATTTCCTGTTGTTGTGAAGATTGGACATGCTCATTCAGGCATGGGAAAGGTGCAGATGCTACTTATTGCATGTTAGGAGGCCGGGTGTTGTCTAAACTAATATGCACGTTCTTTTGTTTCCTGGATATTTTAACTTTTCATTGTCCAAATTCTGTCTGAGATCCCTACCCTTGCCAATCTCCGCTTGTATATTATTCAAGAAAGCACCTCTTTTTAGGAAAATATTAAAATGCATAATATATTTTCACATGGATGCCTTTTCAGTTTATGCGTTGTCCCATATAGGACGTTCTTTGAAACGTGCCGAGATGCTTTCTTGAAGCAGAACCTTATTTATTTTAGTTGACTGCAGTGAAACTATTTAAGAGTCAAGGTCTGTTTGCACAATCCAACTTTTTGGAGCTGGGAATATAGGAAGGTTTTGCCTTGGTTCTTTATTAATTTCAGCTTGATACTGAACTTTTCTTCATTTCCTGTCTTAATGTATTCTCTGTGATTGTTTCATACCACTATATAACTGCTGCTTTCTTTCTCCAAAGTAATTGCGTTTCAGTGGTGAGTACAGTTGTTTTGATATCACTTATCTCACAATGATGGTTCAATGGGATATGATTTAAATCCTGCTTTCATTGGTATCAGTGAAAATTTCTAGTCATTACAGATTAACTGCTTTCTCTCACTGAAAACACTTCAGTGCTTTAAGTGTTTTACATTTTAAAACAAATCATCAGAGAATAGTTACATTTATCATCTTGAATGTCCAAAAGCTCCATGAACATAATATTTGCCACTAGCAATAGAAATAGAAAACTGATTTTATTGTATTTTATTCCGTAATTATGGAAGTTGTACCGTATGTTATGTTCTTTTGCCTATGACTGTTTTCCTTTATTTTGTACTTAGTAAGTCAGTGGAAATCCAGCAGCCAATTTAATTGACGGAAGAATTAACCACTAATTACTTAAACTGCCGTTTCTGTGGATTGCATATGTGAAGTATTAGAATGTTTGTACTGTTCTTTCAATATTCACCTCTCGTTTAAAGAAGAGGGAAGTAACACACAGAAATGTTCAGCATATCAAATGTCTACATCTAGATTTTTTTAGCTATAAAATATTTTAAATCCTTAAAGATTAAATGCCAGTTTTTTGTAGTGAAACGCTTACTGTTGGACTCCAAGTAACGGTCCTCCTCGTACCCCAATCCTCCCTACAGGCATTGCTAGGAGTAGTGTTGCCATTGGTCGCATATGCTACTAAGTTTCCAGAAACTAAGTTGAAACCAGGCATTGTGTCTGGCTTTGTGGCTCTCAAATGGCAAATTACTCTGTATTGTTCTCCATCTGAGAGTTGAGAGCGAATACTTAGGCCTTATGACTTCTTTTAGCTTCACCAGACCCCATTTAATATGCAAGTCCCATCTCCCAGCTGTGGCACTCTGGCCCACCAGTTCCCTTTTAAGTACCAGGTAACAGTGGAAGCAAATAAGATGCTGTGCTTGCAGAGAGTTGCAAATTCTCCTAATATTAGATAACATGAGAAATACTAATCCCTGTCTTCTTTCCTCACCTTTCTGAAATGTACTTTGGGTACAACAGCATGTTGTTGCAGTTCCAGTTTCCCTCTCTCTGGTAGAAAGTCTACCAGCCCTGATTAAGACTTCTCTTACGAGTCACTTTTTCTCCCCCCTTTAGCCAGTTTCCTTGAAGTCAACCATAGAGATGTGTCCTCCCTGTCCAAAAGTAATGCCTCTGTCCTCCATCTGTCCTCTAAAGTCTCCTTCTCCCTCTCCCCCTGAATCAATACTCTTCCCTTTTCCACCTCCCTCCGGTTTCAAGATGTTAAAGTTGATTGGTACTACCATTCACCATCTTAGCACAGTGTTCCACAACTAGGAAATCCTACTCCTAGAAAGCCTGACTCCTTGCAGAGAAGTGGGAAAAATGAGAAAAACTGGTTCTGCTGTCTTGAGCCGACCCTCTGTGCTCCATGTGAATGCACACTCATCCGGGTATCACGACCCTTCATCTCCTCCCTCCCAGGAGATACATGACGTGATAGTACATGGTGGGCTCCATATACGTTCAGTTGCATCAGCAATTTACAGAATCATCAAGAATTCTATGTAAACCAGTGTTGCATATTATCACATGTTGAAAAATTCTAAAGCCTGCAGATCTAAAATTAACAATCACGACTTAAAAAAATTGAAAAGCAAAATAAAATTCCAGTGGCTGCAAATTGCTTTCTACAGGTGAACAGGTAATATTTAGCCCAGAAAGTACTTTAATGCAGGAATGTGATAGAATCTAGAAATCAGAGAAAATATCCAATACTTTTTTTTATAAACAGATGTTGTCAAAAAGCATACTTCTCATGAATGCCATTTGCAACTGAATTCTACATTTTGTTCCTAATTGCTGTTTTTTCTTTTGTATATGCTGTTTACTTGTGGTATGATGACTACAGATCAAGGTAGACAACCACTACGACTTTCAGGACATAGCCAGCGTGGTAGCACTTACTCAGACCTACGCCACTACTGAACCCTTCATAGACTCCAAGTATGACATCAGGATCCAAAAGATAGGCAGTAACTACAAAGCATACATGTGAGCCAAAAACTTATATTCTTTCATCATTTTGTTTCAAAATTGATAAGCACCAATAAGATTAAGACTGTTGGATGAGTCTCTGAGCTGATGCGGTGACTCCATGCCTCCATTGTCATACTTTCTGGAAAGACAGTATTTTAGACTTTGTGGTTACTAGGACTTCTTTTTAAGTTGATTGTGACTGGGAGGAGGAGAATAAGACAACAGGTGAGCCTGCCAGAGTGGTTTTCCTGCTAACCTTTGTTTATTTTTTCATATAAAGAAAGGAGCAGTTGGAAGGGAATTTGTTTTTATAGAGGACTTGTTAAATCAGATTCCTTTGTATCTTTTCAGCAGCTTAGGGTCAAATTTTCTTCTCCCTCTGAGGATATTTAGATGGCATTCATTCACACAAACCTGCATCATAACACTTTCATGGAACAAAGTACTCTCCTCTTAAGATAACACATGTAAGAAAAATTCTAATCTTGCAGTGACCTTCACATATATGGATGAAAATCTCTTCTAATGTTAGAATCCAAGTGTTTGTTTAAAGATCATGACTATAGAAGAGGCTAAAACCAGGGTGTTTCTGTTTCACAGACAACATTAAGCTAAAGCAGCAAAACAGGTTATCATGTAGTAGTTGAGCTATGGTAACTGTATTTATGCATATTTTTACTCTATTTCAATGATCAAGTAATGTAATCTGACATACACTCATTTAATTCATGTTTTTACGACAAGTTAGATCATCTCGTGTATTTGTTCCCTCATGCTTACAGTTCTGAAGCAGGAAAAATATAACAAAACATAGATAAAAATACACATATGCATTTACATATGCACACCCACATACACGCACAAAGATATTTCTCTAGGAACTCCTGTAGCATTGGAGGGATCAGAGATTTCTTGTACGTTGGCATTTGTAAGGTACAGTCAAGTTCTTTATCAGTAAAAATTATTGAACTCCCAGGAAACCATAAATACTAAGAGAAGCAAAAGTTGGAGCTGGGTTAAAGAAAATGCATAAAATGTTTTATAATATTAAAGACAAAGTTAGCATTAAGTTTCAAGTAATTTAGGAACAGCCAACAAGGTCTATGAGAAAGTAGAACCTGTTACCCAAGGTGGGGGAAAAACGTATCTCCTTAGGTTGATATTGGAAGACCACATACTCTTGACTTCTCCCCTAAGACATCACTGTCACAAGATCAAAACCGTATGAGTACCTGCTGGCCTCTCCTGACATGTGACTTGAAGGGGTATTTGAGAAAGAACATCAAAGATTAGGCCTTTTGAGAACAACTCAATAGTCCACCTGCCTCTCGCTGTACATCTGAGGGGCCTCAAGAAAGCACAACACAGAACTGAGTGGAAATACTGTTCCCATAGATCCATCCAGCAGTATGGACTCTCAATCCTTCGGCTTTATTTTGAACCCAGAACAATGTAAATTTTGCAAAAATAGTGTGTTGGAAATTTGAGTGCTACACAGTGACCGAGGCAGAATACTGAAATAGCTTGCAAGGATTGAGAGGTTTCTGGAATCTGTTGTTGGTGACTTTGGGCGTTCTTAGTGATGCAGGACAGAAACTCTGTAATTCAAGCCCCCAGCAAAATTTTAGTTGTGTTGGGTCTACTCCACCTCTCCCTATAGGCAATAAGAATCATAAAGTTGTTCTGCATGATACAGGTTTTAGCCTCTGGCTTCTCCAGGGAAGTTAATTCCATTTCTCCTTGTTTGTCTTACATTGATATAAGACTGTTGACTTTTCCTGGCTTTAGCCCCATATCTAGAGACATCCGTCCTACTTTTTGTAGTAGCACCATACTCCTACACCCCAAGCTCACCTCTCTACTATCTGTCCAAACCATATCTTGGTCCAGTCCCACCACTTACCCAGACCACTTCTACTTTTCTCTTAGTCCTCACCCCTTAACATCTAACCTTTTTTATTGCCCCAGGTTCTCCCTTGCACATTTTATTCTGCTCAGTGCCATTCAACAGCCTTGTTCTCCCTCTACTTCCAGTCACCATTCTTTCTCTATCTCGGACCTTTTCATACAACTACTTCTGCCTCTTCAAGGCTAGGATAGTACTTTTCTTTCTTGGTGCTTTGACAGGCAGATTTCTTGTTTTGCGCTACCCATCTCTCCCCTCCTCTGTTGTTTATTATAAACAGAGTTGATTTGTCTCTGCCTTACAGCTCCCAAGTGGCAGAGTCTTAGGAATAAGGCCCAGCTCTTAATGGTTATGACACACTGCCAGATACCAGCTGTCAGATGCAATATTAGTAACTTGATGGTTCATTCCCTATGGTAGAAACTGGACCACTACATTTCATAGGAGGGAGCTCTACATTTTTTTTTTTTACTTGAAATTTAAATGCTGTTCAGTCTATAGTATAATTTTGGAAGAGTCAGCCATGGTAAATTTATCATTTTCAAATGTAAATGTTTCTTCTTCATAGAAGAAGCAGTTGGCCTAAGGGACAGCAAAAATAAGTTAAAATGACAGCCTGATCCTCCTACCTTTTATTTATTTTTAAGTTTCTACTCAGAAACTATGGGTTCATCCAAATGCTAAAAGCTTAGCAATCATTTTTTCTCTAGATTCTTTTGTACAGTTAAATCACACCAAAAAATGAAATACCGATCCATTGTTACAGAGCATCATGAAAAGAAGATTTACCAAATGTCTGTAAAATTATTCATATGCATACATATACATTATATTAGTAGAATATTGTTTTACAGCTGGTTCTCATTTTGTTCTGTGACACAGGAACAGCGTACTTAGAGAGCCACCACAAAAAATACCAGCTGAACATTTGTTTTTGTAGTTTAAAGAGAGTTATTAAGAGCTTCAGTTTTATAATTCTGTGGGAAATTGTGGTATAAGTGGATCCATGACTCACAAAACACTGGTGCTTATCATCTGTCAGTAGAGATTACAGCCAAAATGCAACATTGGATCCCTCTAAATACCACAGCTCCTCAAAGCGCTTTGTGACGCATACTTAACTACACTTGGTACCATTACAGAATCCATCTGACTTCAAGGAAATAGACTTAAAGGGGTCACACACGATGAAGAAAAACAGAAATATAAAAACATCTACATCTAAATCTCCTCTCCAAAAGCAATACTCTGAATCCATAACTTAATGTACTTTGATCAAAAGGTCAATAAAACAAAAGTAGAGCACATCAAACAAAGAAAGACAGTGCCATAGAATCAAACCACTAAGCAGGCTACCTACACAAGAATTGTAGGTAGGCATTTCTACAGATTTTTCTGATGACAATTCCCTGTCCAGACAATTTGGATTGTGTACTTTGAATGGTACTAAATAAAGCAGAAAGGTGTTGGAAAAGGGGAAGCTCAAGTTACTGTGAATTCTTTATACTAATCACAGTTCCTTTGCCCCCGACTTTAAAACAGTTCTTCCTTCTTTGCAAAGACCAAATCAAGTGAAAATACGTTAAGCCGAAGTCTAAAGCACTTAAAAGTGTTAGGAGTTGTTTTCTATATTATTCAGTATTTAGTAAAAGAGGAGGAAATAACGATGTGAAAGACCCTCAGCAATTATCAGAACACACATGAAGAAGGGTGGGAAACCTACATGTTTCAGCAGAGGATATCATATATGAATTACAGAAATCATATCAAAGGTTTAATGTGCCAGATGGTCTGGTCGGGTACTTTTCTATCAATTAACCGTGGTCTAATGGAACCCCTGTTGTTTTGGAGTTCTTCTGTGTGACAGACCTAGAATTGACAGCTCCAGCCCACAAGCTATTGAGAGTACACCAGTTAGGTCTGTGTCCATAGCATTCCTCTCAGTTCTCATCTGGCCACTACAGCATCGGTACAGCCAGCCAAGCATCCAGTCCTGAGACTGCTTCAGGTTCAACAGGGGACCTTTCGCACTGTGGAGTGAAAGCATGGCTTAAAGCAAGCCATCTTTCCTCCTCCAGTGAGCAGTGCTGAGATTACATCAGTGCAGCTGAGGATCTTGAACTAAGTACTTCCTAAAAGTCTTCAGGACAATTTTTTTTTTTTCTGACTTGGTCACATCTTGCTTCTTAAAAGACAGCTGAAGTAGCACATGCCTTTGCGAAGTTTGCAATAGAGTTGAATTGTGATTTTTGAGAAGTATTATCCCTCTGATGCAGAATATGTGTGTAGAGTAGTAATGAACTTAAAATTTTTAATTTGTAAGTACACATAAATAAATATCACTGAAAAAATGAAGCAGAAATCACAAAATAGCCTGATTAATGGGCAGAGTTACCTTACACACAGCACTCAAAATGTACCTTCCCCTTTCACTAGTTTCTTCTACGTCAACGAAGAGTATGGCACCTTGCAAGAACTTTATGGTCTGAAATTCAGCTAACTTTATAAGGGTCCCATAGAAAAGTCAACATTCCCCCACAATTGCTACTGACCCTCGCAGTTAGGTTAATGGAAAAATGGAGAGAAAACTATAGCTGCTGCCTAATATACTTTTAATACATTACAGATGTTTCTATTATTTTACTAACTGGAAACACTTCATAATTTGTATCCTTAGCTTATTCCCAGTACAGCATTTAGGTTTCAGAAAACAGTAATCTTCTCAGCCCTGGTAGCAGTCCTAAGGTCTGAGGAGTAAAAAACTTTATATGAATTTTTTTTCTTAGAGGTAAGTAAAAGATGCTATACTCAAGCCTTGAGATAAACTGTTTAGATTGTATTAGTGAAGTAGCAAAGAGTGAAAACTGGAGGAGAAACCAAAATGCAGCTCTAAGACAGAGCCGAGATCACTTTGGAGATGTTAAAAACGTAGATATGTTGATTCCCAAGTATTGGGACCAAACTCTGCAGTAGTATGGATTTGAAACGAGAAGCTGAAGCTTCAGTTGCTTGACATTTGCAGTAATAGCATGTTACAGGCTATTCAATCCATTTATAACTGATAACAGCTTATTGCTAACACTTTCACTTAATCATGGTAGGTTTTATTGAAAAAGAGTCTTAAATTAATAAATGGGGAACACAAATTTCACAGCACTGTCATACTTCATAACATGCCTACAGTGAAGTGAGTATTACTGACAATTGCAATGCCTGTTGGAATTCTTCGTGGTTTAGATGTTCTGTTACAAGCTGCCAGATACGAAAAAGGTGTAAATACTGCTATAGCATTCATGTGAAAATCAGAGTAATTTAAGAGATAGTGAAAATATAAAACCACTGGCTGTCTTTGTAATATTTTCCCCCTTTCAGGAGAACTTCCATATCCGGAAACTGGAAGACAAACACGGGCTCTGCAATGTTGGAACAAATTGCTATGTCAGATAAGTAAGTCCAGTCTCATGTAAAAGGTAATTAAAAAAAAATTTGTGAGAGTTTTATTTTTAATTATTTTTTAAAAAATCACATTGTTGCTGTGCAATTCACAGTAAATGCATCTCTCCCATTCATTTTGGAAAAAACCCTTTAAATTAGATGAAAGAACACAAGCCAAGAGTTTCCATATGACTTGTCTCAGAGTTAACTACCCAAACTAAGTACCAGCCTTACGTGCACCCTTGGGTTCCTACAACCCTATCTGCACCTAGAAAACTACTGGAATTCCCTTCAGAAAATTCCATTTTTCAGATTCGACCTATAAGTCATTTGCCCTCTTTTACCGAAGACTCTTACCCATGCCACAATATTTTAAACTTTGCTCCTTCTACATCATCTATTATAACCAAGCAATCTAGTGTTAACTTTGCCTATTTAAATCATGTTTCTCTTTTCTGCTTTCAATCCTGCTAAATTGCTTATTTTTCTTTTTTGAAATTTCCACTAAACTGCACTGTGAGGCTTTTTACCCAGATGCTGGGATACACTGAAGCTTATTTCCCTCATGTCATCAGTCCAGCTCTGTACTTTGGTTTACTGTGCTTTTCTTTTTCTCTCCAATGTTATGCTGGCTTCTTTTTGCAATCCAGTCTAACATACTCCACTTGCAGTACCATTTTGAAGCTCAGGTCTTCTATTGACAGAACTCTTCTCTCAATACCGCTCATTTGCTCCAAGCTTCTCCACAACATATAGACCTCTTTTCCCTGCAAAATAATCTGTGAGGCTTTTTGATGGCTATGAATTTTCTTTTGTTCAGCTTCTCCAAAGGTTGCTACCAGTGGAAGCTGAAAAAACTCTGTACAATAAAAGTGTAATTGAAAAGGTGTTTTAAACTTCAACAGTAGTCTTTTTCTGGTGTTTTTGTGGTGTTTTTTTTTAAAGTCTGGAACCTACAACTTGATCTTTCTTATGAGCTGAGGGAGACACAGGAACTGAACCGTTGCCTGCCCTGAGAAAGGTGAAAACAAATAAGACGGGAATTACAACTCCCTGCTGTCCAACCCCTGTCTAGACTGTGTCCTCACTGATCTCCCCTCTGGGGATGGAGTGGAGCCACATTATTTTCTCTTTCTCATTCCCCTCCCACCTTCCTTTAAAAAGTGAGGTTATGCCTTCACTGAGAGGGAAAAGGAAGAGTGTGCTTCAGTGTGTATAATTACAGGCCATGAGCTATTCTGCTGCAAAAACACAGGCACTTTAGTTTTGCCATAAGGAAAGCTAAGCAATATCAAGTCTGGGTAAGGCGTATGAAATGTTAACCTTGCCTAGCTACCTCACTGTAAATGCTCTGTGTGCTTTGCTTCTGTTTCAATTTCTGAATGTAAGATAATTAGAGCATAATAGGTATTTTCCCATTAAAAAAAAACACTAGCCAACAAAACCAAACCTCTTTTATGCTGATGAAGACAAAAGCATAGAAAAGATGGATGTTTTCTCATAACAGAAGGGGGTATGTTTCACATAGCCCCACTTTTTCTTTGATTACACACTGAAGCGCACAAAGCAGAGCAAGGAAGAGAAGGGAAAATTGGAGTTTTCTGAAGAGTTGAAGTAGTTGAATGGCATACCAAACGCAATCAAATCTGACGCCTGTGCATTTCATTTGTAATACATCTCATGAATTAGGAAGAAGTGTTTTGAAAGCACTGCCTGAGTTGACATTGTTGACTGAATACAAATCTTGGTCTAGAAATTTAGAAGAGAAAGAAGAATGTGGCACAGAAAGGGACGACAACAAGGCAGAGAACAAGCACGTTTCAACGTTACATATTCTTATTGATCCCTCTATTTCAGAGAGGCACTGCTCCCTAGATAGGACGAGAATAATAGAGACCTACGCTAATTGTGTACACCTCATCTGGCACACCAGATATTTCCTGTCAGACACCTGAGGAACAAGACTTTATTATCTGTCAGTTCTAAGGCTGCTGCACACTATATTGGCTCTGGGAAAATAAGAACTGCAACCTCTTGTCAAACCTACTGTGCAAGCCTTGGGTTTAAAACACTACAGGCTAGTCCATCCAAGAACTCTCTTTCCAAATGTGACTGTAATTTTCCAGCTCTGTGTTTGTTGGCAGAAGATAGACTATTAAAAATACTTTCATAGATCTGATTGATGTTTCGGTATTTTAAAGAAAATGTCTTCTTTTTTTTTCATATAAAGTCCAGATATTTACTGTTAAAGAGAAGTTTTGCTGTCGTCATGACTTTCTAAGATACACGTAGGTATTTTACAGCCAAAAAAATGTTATTTATAAGCAAGTGCATGCAAGCAGTCCAGTCAGTCAGTGCATCTACAGATGTTGAAATTGTCAGGCATCCAAAAAAACCTCTCATTTTGGACAAAAAACATGTTTCTCACAGGAAAAAAAAATTATTTTCATTGCTTAAATATTACCATCAGGCTTTTTCCAAACAGTTGCATCAATTTCTTTGTATTCTGCTTAAAAGAAAAACTTTTCCCCTGGAACAGGCTTGATATTAGAAAATATAAAGAATGTGACCTAATAAGTTTACTTGGAAGGGATGCTATTACTGAAGATATTTATATATGAATAAAACTGTCAGCCCAGCAACGAATTTCCTTTGATCCTACAATGAAGTCAAATGCTGTGTTTATTACATCAATTTTTTTGCAATGGAAAATACTATGATGTGGCAAATCTGTCATCATGGCTCAAAGGCCGGATCAAGAGAGGGTCTGTAAAAGGAAATAGCTCTCATTTATACTCAAATGGCAGCCAATGAAAAAGAAAAAAGTTAACGATAAATGGCTGCTTTAAAACCGGTGGGGTTTTTGTTAAGCAAAACGTGTCCTTCAATTGGTGGAACTGTGATATCTGCCTGTATAACCTTTCAAGATCGTATCATCACCTGCTGATGCCCATGCACAGCTATGCTGTTAGTTAATGAAAGTTCTCAATGCTATTTTGTGTCCTGTGAGTCAATCCTTGCCACTGAGCGCACACACACACAGAGCTTACGTCACCTCAGAAGGCTCTCAGCAAAGTATTATGGCTCCCGGTTATGTCACTAACAGTTCGGTACTTGATCACAGGAATTGCCTCACTCTTTTCCTAGTAAGTCCCACTTCATTCCCTTGTTAGTCAGATAATCTCTCTATTGATAGGATGGATAAAGCTCTTCACCCCAGAAAAATTAATTGTATTACTGCATGTAGAATGTCCATTCCTTAGTCCTAATTTCTTACCATGAGGTTAGAAATGAAATGGAGTTCTTGTATTCAATACTGTAGGAAACACTAGCTTTTTTTAGGAGTTGTAGAATTCCTCAGGATTCTTTACATTTCTGTTGAATTTTACTGCAGTTGACTATAACCCTACATGAAGAATATTCTCTTTGTCTGCATGCTATGTAACTTCTACGTAGTATCATGCGTCTGTTTCTCTTGCGTCCTCTTAAGGGTTGTTCTGTCTTGGTTTTTCTTCTGCCTTGTTCAGTGATGTACATATAAAGCTATCACTGCTACTTTGGAATACAGTTGGGTCTGTAATTTAAGACGGAGACTCTCATACTGTTTTTTTCTGATAAAAGAATAAAACTCATCCATAAGTACACTACCAAGCATAATAAGCAAGGGGATTGTCACACTTGAATCTGTGCGCAGATGCACAAGTTTGAATTTCACAGGAAAACAGAAGCCCTGTTCCCTACTTTCTAAAACCTCTTGGCATCACTGAAGCCACCAAAACTGGTAAGGTGATAAATCCCTCTTCTGTGGAGTTCTCACATAAAGTACAGCCACAACTAGCAAGCTATGCCAGCATAAGGGCACTGGAAATGCAGGATGGGATACAGCTAAATGCTCTTGGTGTTTCAGCGTATCTTATCTTCAGGTTACTCACAGTTTAGAGCAGACACATGTTTGGACCAGTAAAAACTGGGACAGAATCCAGCATAATGCTAGGTCAGGATACAGAGCCACAGCTTTTCTGGATTCTACTGGGAAAAGTAATCAGGCCAGTATCTCAAAGCTACTATTCTAGGAAATACAAATTCAGTAAAACTGACAATAGAGTGAAAATTATTAATTTAGAGCAAACGTTATATAAAATGCATTATTAGGTTAAGCCTGTAGAAAAACAAGAGCCTGATGAGATACTCACAGAAAAAAATTATTTTTATGAAACAGGTACAAGCTTTGGGTTGACACCTGTTCTGAAATATTTGGTGGTTTGGACATCTGTGCTGTTAAAGCTGTACATGGAAAGGATGGAAAAGATTATATTTTTGAGGTAAGCAATCCCACTCTTTTCAATATATGCTTTTATATACTACAAGCACTCACGTAAAGAACATTTGTGATAGTTAGGCATTGGCTTATTTTGTGTTTCAGGAAAGGCTGTGTATTTTTGAGCAATGTTTAAATCATAATACAAAGCCACATGTCCAAGTTAGTGGTAACACTTGCTGGAAAATGTAACCATATATATGGTAATGTCTTTTAGTGTTTGAGGAAATGTACACAAACTACAAAACAAAACCAAATGTGGATGTCACATTTTCGGAACCCTTATGATTTCTTTCCTGAGAAGGCTTACCAGTTTTTCCTGGAAGGTTTATAGATAGCACTATCCCAAGGGAACCCCAACAAAATTATACCTTTACATGGAAAGGGAAATTAAGAATGAAATGGAAACAACTTTACTTTTCTCTAGCCTAAATGTTACCTTTAAGATCTGATTCCTCACGAATCAAAGGTTTCTGCTGTAGATACTTTTGAAAAGTTTTAAGTTTCTCATTTACCTTATTATGGATAAATATAACTTTGTCTAGCCATAAAACAAGATACCCTCACTTGCCTGTCACACAACTCAGGATTTCTTCAGCATCTTCCATGTTCTTAGAATTTTATTCAGGAGATAGGCAAGGATCTTCAGAATCTCCCCACTCCAAAAGAGGCTGATATTTGCTAAAGCAGAAGTAAGAGTGTTTTTTCTAAACCATGAGAGTAATCTGGAGATTATGGATTGACCCTCTCTAGTTATTTGTATCCATTTATAACAGAAAAGTTTTGCAGAAGTAAAAATCTTTGTTTTGTCATGGTGTTAAACAGCTCTATGTATTTTCATCTCTTCACTTTTCACAAATTTATTTATCACAATTGCAATTGCTAATAATTCCCAAATCAATCAATAGCACTTTAAAGGGCTGAGCAGCTTGCAGCAGTAAACCTTCGGCAAAACAAACAGAATTAATCACTACCTCCCGAGATGCTGAGGAAGATGTCAAGAAATCCTGTTTCCTTAGTCTGCTTGGCCAAATCAAAACTTATTGTGTCTTATCACATCAAAACTCACTGTAGCATAAAATTTAGGATTCCATACTAAACCTCTTCTGTTGCTCCTTCGTATAGGGCAGTCTTTCCCCTACACTGCACCCCGAGGTTCCTGTTAAATCTCTAATGTTTCACCCAGTGAAATCTGGCTGAGATTTGAATGAGTGAAAACAAAGTATTTTCCTCTTTCTGAAAACGGACTACTCTGTCTTCTGGTGATACAATATATAGGAAATGCCTGAACAAAAGATTTGTCATGCATGCTACTTCACAGCTTGAAGGTAGCCACGGGTGTATCTCGGACACTTCTGCTTACTGGGAAGGTATTGATTTCTGCTCACAAGTAAGCTCCTCTCCAGCAGTCGGGCTTTGGCAGCCCCCCATATGCCATTTAAAGCTTTGTAGGATGCAGCTCCCATAGCCCCTAAACGTCTCAGAGGATGGGTCTCAGCCCTTTCCACACACACCCATCTATCTAAATTCATTACATTTGAGATAGATCATGCTGATTTGGCTGGCTTCGATGCAATAAATTTTTACCCCAAAATTTAAACTAGAAAATAAATGTAGATTATTTTAAGACATAAGATCTTGGTTATCTTACCTCATAAGACAGTAGTTAGAAACTGAACGATTGCATGCAAAAAGATCCAAAACTAGAGTAGGCTTGCATTTGACAAGTATATTCTTGTAATAACTAGAGGTTTCAGACATAAAACAATGTTGTTTCTTATACACTGTAGCTAAAGCTAGTCTGAGGAATTATTGGCATCAACTCACGCTACTTAGTCCCTCCTACTGATCTTTTTTATTCCCTACTTTCTTTTCATCCTGCTCTTACTGTACAAACGTAGTTGGACCTTTTCTGCTTCCAATGGAAGTGAGATGTCTCCTTTATTTTTACAGTTGACACTTCTGTTGCATTCCTCAGCTAGCAAATTCCTGTCAAACTAAATGCGCTTCACTTTCATTCACTGAACTTGACTGTTTCCACACTTTTGATACTGCACAGTTTTTCAAATTTTTGAGCAAAGCCAGCAAACATCATCAGCTTTCACTGAAGTCAGGTACACAAAGTAATTCCTGCATCAGGCCTGGGAGGTCTGGTGGGTAGGAGGAGAAGGGGGAGCAGTTTTTTGAAAATGAAATAGCCAGTGCAAATTCTATAATGGACCAACAGGGTACATCACTTCCTGCTTCTGAACAAATGCCCTAATTTTCTGTGCCACATACAGTCATACTTTTAAGCAAACAGAATTCTGAGAACTGCAGGATACATCAGGAACTGGGTTTATAGAGCATTTTAAGTAGTGTACATGATAGATGTTGCAGTTAAAAGAAAGAGTGGATAGAAGCATGATAATTCTTGCTGTTCTACAGAATCAGCTGAATTGTTTGGAAGATGGTAATGCTCATCAGCAAGAGTATTTAGAATCTGGATAAAGCATTGAAATGTAGAATTGTTTGCAAAGTTCACATCCAACAGAACATCTGTAAAACTTACAATCATTTGTTACTAAAAAGGCAGCTTACATCAACAGTTACTATACTATAATTTTAACAGTTATTGCACTATAATTGTACAATACAATGAAGAGTAGAAGACCGTCTGCATCAGTATACAAAAAATTTTCGCCTTTTGTGTACTTTCAACATGGGAGTATAAATGTGTTATTAAAGCTAGCATGTACATGCTGCAATCAAGAACCAGTAGCTGAGCAGTACAATTGGTCCATAAATACTGGGTTTACACTCCAATTGCAGTCCCATACTGACACCTATGCACTCGTGTTTTCATGGTGATGGGTACACCTACTACAAAACTAAAAGCTTCTGTATTACTGACACTTTAATTCTGCAGATATGATCTGACAAGAAACATACAAACTTCCTAATGTATGAAGTAATGTATGCAGATATGTTCTTGATTTTTTAGTTTGAACATTCAACCAGTGTCACCAGCAATAGGAAAGCATGCATATATGTCATCCAGCTTCAGAGTGAATGTGAATTACGGTAGAATTCTACTAAAGTATCCTTCATATACTCAGCATTCTAGACAGAAATCAGCTTCAGAGTGATTTTCTGTAATAACGTTGGGAGAACAGCATTTTACAGGAATAACTACTTAGTACATAGTACATATTTTGATGAAGGTGTTCAACAAGAGCTTTAGGACATTCATAATCTAAGGCAATAGTTTCAGAATACCCACAGTGTTTAAGTATTACATGTAACAATTCATCTGCTTACAAAAATCCATTCTAAACTAAGGCTAGAAAATATAACATGTAAATGACTTTTTATATGACTGTTTCTGGAAGGTTATTAATTAATTTCATATTGTCCTTTCCTTTCCTTTTCTATCCTATGCCAATGATTTTATTATTTTAGTGTTATAGCCATACGACTGCTTTGTGATGGTCATTTTGTCATTCCTTGGTTTAACATTCTGCTTTCTTTTATTCCCCAAAACCATGGACCAACAAATTGTACCAGTGGCTGATATTACAGAATCAGTACAACATTGTGTCTCATGAATCTAATGTTCTAGCTGTACTTCTTAAAAAACACCACTATAGAGTGATTCTTTATCTATGATCTAGTATGGTACGCTTACATTGCAGGTAAGAATGTGTTGGTTCTTAATGTTAGATCCAGTCATCATGCCCCACTTCTTCAAGAAGGGAAAACATATTTTTTTTCTGTTTTAGTTTCTTTGATAGTTTGTCTTCTGTATATATTTGATTAAAAGGATGAGGATTTTTAAATAACTTACTTGTATTTTAAAGCTTTACGGCCATTCAAGTGTGCTTGCCGTGTAAGTAGAGTAATGACTGTTCAGGAATAATATGGAAGGATTAGAGAACTAAAATGAAAGAAAAAAATTAAGGATGTTTAGTGACACTGAAGTATAGCTCTAGACACTTAATTTCAGCATACATATACCTTGTTATGAAATAAAGAAATATACAGATCCTTATTACTGTTAGATTCTTGTGGATGTCTCCCTCATGCAATGTGCATGTTCCTTTGACCAAGTAAGTCTCAATGTAATAACAATCCAAGAAATGGCAGTCTAAGTACAGCTTCTCACATTTTGTAGCTTTGGGTGCTAGATTTGGGTCTGTTTTATAGATTTGGGTCAGTTCCCCAGTGCTAGTTTGTGCATCAATATCTTCATATTTCTATAGCCACCCTAGATATTTCTGGTCACTTGAACAAGCTGAAACCAATATGACTATTATTTTCCAAACATTATAAAAAGGATACATTTTTAGTGTACCATTCATCTTTCCACATTGCTATAAGTGCTACTCCCAGGGGTATTTTGAAGGATGTCTATTTGTGCCTTCTTGCTATGCAATTGAAGGATACCTTATGCATCCCCAGGAAAAAAATCCAGACCAATTTGTCTGAAGACAGGAAGGACAAAATTGAAGTCATAATATTATTCAAACACAATACAACCTCTGTTTTTCTGTGAAGCTACAAGCTCTCTACAGTTTTCTTAGATGGGGGCTGTAAAAGGTAACTGACTTTTAAAAGAACATGGTTTCTTAAAGATTGTTCCCTGGAAGAAATGACCTTCTCTAGAAGAACCTTGTGGTTCTTCTTGTCTTTTACTCCTATACTCCAAAGAACTATCTCCAAACTCCTACTAGGGAGCAATGAACTAATTAAAGAATCACTTAGCTAAAAGGAAGGGTTATCAGGTTGGTCAGGAGGAAGGTCAAGTTATTGTTCTGTGTAATGATCTTAGCTATTCATTTAGTGTCTATTCTTTTCACCTCAATTGGAATACTCAGCTGCCAAGCATCATCCTGCCAGAAACAAGCTGTAGAAACAAGAATTTTATTAACACATCATTGCAACATACAGCTTTTTAACTGTCTCACCAATTCTTCCTAATAAGACATCAAATTAAGGTCCATTAAACTTTAACTTCTTAAATAGAAGAAGAACTTTTAATCTTTCCCTTTTTAAATTAATACTTCTGTAGTTTTAATACTAGAAAGAACAGATACTTGAGCATTGTTCACGTTATGACTACACTGAATATTATCTTTCATGATTCATTCTTGGAAAACCAAACCTCTGGGAAACTAAACAAAAGCTCATATCATGATGATGAATGCAATAAAAGAGAACAAATGTAACAGAATCCTTTAAAGTGGCCTCACAGGCAGTCTCCCAAATTTTGCTCAAAATTGAATGGGTGGGTGGCTGCTGCAGGTGTCTTATTTCTACTTGCTTGTTTTTACCCTAAGCAATATTAAAATTAGCTTTCAAGTGGTTTATAACCTAGAAAGATACAAACCATTTGGATTTCATAAAGAGTATTTTCAGCCACTGCAAGCCAATATAAGAAATTAGGAAACAGAATTTGATTTTTTTTTTTAAGTCTTGGTGTAATAGATACCATTTCTGAAGGTGCTGCAGTCTATCAAACTACGAGGAAATATACCACCAACTCCAGAATATATATATACTATATAAGCTGTAGTGATACAGCACCAGCACTAAGTATGCTCTCTTTTACAGACTTCTGAATTCCCACATTCAACGTCCTGAATAATACTGGCTAAAGTACCTGAAGGAATACATCAGAAGGGAGCAAAGGCAGAAGAAACCTGTACCTCATGCAGTATTTGTGCACAGTTTTACTTACAGTTGTGCTTTCCAGGAAATGGTAGCTATACTATTCACTTTACAATTCAGACAGAGCTATGTCACAGGCTATAGCATAAGTTTAATGAGCACAAGCCTCTCATACTGTATTCCCAAGTGCTCAGACACTAAGCTTATTTATTCTTCTATCTTAATCATATACACTTCCAAAATTCAGCACCAAAGTCTAAACAAAGACACGAAAATATATTCTGTTAGAAATATTTGGTAATATCCTTGTAAGTGGTGTATCACGAGTCATAGACTTATTTAGATTGGAGGTCACCTAGTGCAGCTTTCTGCTGAAAGCATGGCTAACTTCGAAGTTGCTCAGACTCTATCCTAAAAGAAAAGAGAGAGGGAGAAGTTTTGTTTCTTACCATGTCTGCCAATTTTGTAGATACCAGTCTCCTATAATAAGCAGATTTTCTGAAACTCTCTAGCAACATAGCTTTATCTCCAAATCGGGTGATTTGGCAGATAAATGCATGCAGGAGTGGCAAATAATAATGGCCGTTATTTTTTTACATACTTAAGTGGCTTTCCATCCATTAAAGAATATCTTCTATTCGGGTAAGTGAGGTCACTAAATCCAGCTGTAGTAGTTGATAAAGCCAGAAGTCTCTCATGATTTATGATCTGGTACTATAAGAAGTTTTGAACACTTAGGAGTCTAAAATTACTCTTTTGGTGATATAACTAGGATATAATTAAGACCACATCTGTCTGTGAAGTTTCATATTTCAAAAACAAGGAGCATTCCTACATTTCCTAATAGGACTTAATATAATTTAATTATTCCTCATAGGACTTAACAAGATATGGCTAAGAAGATACAATTCTAGAAAAAACAGCCTTTTAAATGAAGGTTTTTCCAAATTTCTGATATGTTAGTGCTGAATTCGTTAATATATTCCTTCATATGCAGGCTTCATGTGATTAAAAAAATTCAGTTTATTCAATGAACTCTTCTGGGCCTTTTTTTAGATTTTGGAAGTAACAGATTTAATCCACTGAAATTTCCCAGACACCATTCCAGAAATAATGACATCAGCTGTTCTTATAGACAGAAAAGTAAATGAAGTGTATCTAGTGACATAGTTAATGAAGGGGCAGATTTTTTTTGCTAGAACACTAGTTTTCATTTGAGTGGAGCAATAGTCATTGACCTGCGTGAGTAACATTAATATTTTGGTTTCCATCCTAAGAATAATTATTCACTAATATTTTTTTCACATAATATTTATGTTTACTGTATCTGTTGTCAAAATACCTGTAACTTTTTTAATTAGCAACAATAGCACATCTTCTATGTGACCGTGTTAATGTTTTCTTTTGTTCATAGTGAACCATACTTTAATAGTAGGAGGGTGAATACAGGTAAAATTCATTGTGATGTTAAATTAATTGTTATTCTATAGATTAATCTAATGTAATTTCTTTCACATTTCTTTTCAAACTGCTTGAATTTTTCTCAGATAAATATTAACTGCATTTTCTGTATATTTTTACACTGTTTTGTAATCTACTTCATCTGCATGAGTTTGCAACATACAAATTCAGCTTCACCCATTGATTTTGACTGGACATAGAAATCATTTGCTGGGTTTCTTTTCATTCCAGATTAAAACCAGACCATATAAATTTGTCTGTAGGCACTGGATCCTTCATCTAGGAATGCTTGATTCACTTTCCCAGCTGTTCTTACTTTTTCTGCAAATGTTGTTATTCACCCACTACAGGAGGGGCTGTAAAAATTTCCTAGCCATCACCACTGGTTTTCTGCTGTAGTATCCCCTACCGACTTCTCAGGTGTGGTTACATTTCCAATTACAAATTATTCCTGCATCTGCTATAGAGACCTCAGGGAAAGCCCCGTGATTACTTCATATCCAGTCACTCCCTTACTTCTCAGAAATCACACCATCTCTTCTTACGTCCCATTCAGTCCTAAGTGACCTCCTCAAACTATTAGTTTTTCTTAACATCAGTTACTTTCCCCGTACTTAGAAGTCTGAAATTAAAATCTGTATCAGCCTCTGTCTTTACAGTCAAAATTTTCACCACAAGTAGAGACATCCAGGTCCCACAAAAACAACACAGAAAAATAACACATTCATAACAGCAACAACACAATCCACTTCTCTTATTCACAGACCAAAGTAAATGTTTTTTTCTCAGTCCTCACACTCTCAAGCACAGACCTTCAAAACTACCCTGATTCGCAACAAAATTAATTCCTCCTCACTCTGCACTTACCAATTATCGTATCTTCTCCCAAAATTCATAGATCTTTTTCCATATGAAATCGATGTATCATTATTCTGTCAGACTCTTTGGGCACTTCTGACTTGCAAGCCCTCTAGCTGTTCCTTCATACTCCTCTTGTATGTCAGCATCCTGACAAACGCTCTTTTCTTCCACTGTATCAACAGGATTCTTTACCTTTGCCCTTCCTTTAACCTCCACAACTCTGTCTTTCCCGGTACCATTTGAGCTGGGTCTTCATAAAGCTCTAAGCAAGAGATCTTTCTTCATCCTTTGGTGGTAAACATGCTATGTAATGGAGAACTGTGTCTGGACAGTGGCAGTCAGAGTAGTTTCTCCTCCAAACTTGATGATTCCTTTGCTATTACTGATACCTTGAAATTGCACTGGCTCCTTTATTAAGGAGCCTTCCAACTTCCTTTCATATTCATCAAACAGCATCTCTTCTCTTTCTTGCCAGTCTTAGTCTTGCAGCCCAAATTTCAAATATTTGCCTTATCCACACTAGCAGCAGAGGGCACAGACTAATTCACTGAAAGGTCAGTGTTTTGTTTTATCACAGTATTTTGTTGACTTAAACATGCTGCTGCAGAAACAGTAGTTTGTGTTACTACTGCTAATATATACACTGTCTCTTATAGTTTAATATAAAGATGTGTAAAGTGCATTTCAGAATATGGTTTCTGGGTGATAACAGAAATTCATCCCATAGAATTGGTTACCGAAATGCATATAAAGTAAATATAGAAGCAATAGGAATTAAGTGACCATAATTCATAGTGAGCCACGTTTTTACTAGCATCTGCAAAAGTAACATATATGGCTTTGTGAATTACAGGTGTCTTTTTTCTATGAAATCCTCTTAGTGGGAAACTCCAATATTTTAAATAGCTGAACTAGGTACTGAAAAAAAAAACCCTGGCTGTGTTTAAATGATATTTTAAAACTAGTACAGGCTCTAAATAGACTATTTATAAACAGGATGCTTTGTTTAAGTTTAAACTTTGTTAAGTCGGCTAAAGTGGGGGAAGTGCCAGCATGACATTCCTGTTAGTTATTCACAGGTTTTAAAAACTTTCAGCATTACCCAAAATATTTTTAATTCTTAAGATACATTTATATAAAACATTACTGATTTCTGATAACTGTCATTAATTATTTTACTAGGAAGAAAAATAGATTGCATTCTCTTAAATAAATAAATAAATAAATAAATAAAAAACAATAAACCCCACCCTGTAAAGTGTTCACCTTCATCTTAGCTTCTTTGCCAAGGAGTAGCAGAAGTGCTCTCTTAGTAGTTAACTTCTGTCCTTGTGAGTCACAGCAGCAGTAGCATAGAGAGGGAAGCTAAGGCTCTTCTGAGCAGCCACGTGCAAGGCTGGGTGTCAGTGCTGTGCTCTGGACACTCTAGCCATTCCCTCAATGCCAGTGGTAAGAGCCCCTTCGGCCTCCTGCCACCAATGACTCCTACCCACCCACATTGCCTCTCAACTCCAGTCACTTATTAAGCTGAACAGTGTCCTGCAACTGACCCCCTCCTAAGCCTTGGAAATCTTTTACTCAGCTATTTAGTGCCATTTCACTTTGGGATCAGTTTTTTTGATAATCTGATGTCTTATTTTCTCTTTTTACCACTTTGGCTACCATCTTTGTACTTCAGGAAGGCACCAGAACACATTCTACCTTATCATCATTCAAGACTTGGCATCTGACTTGGTAGTTCTTCAGTGTTAGGTTCAGCATATCTTTGGCCAACAATATTCATTCAAGTATGGCAACAAACAAAAGGGGGTTTGGCAACATCAAAACCTGTCCAAGTGCAAAAAGGTTGTCAAGGGCAAAGGGCTATGGGGTTTAATGTCATACACGTTTGAATCTGCCTCAGTGTGTGAATAGGGCAACTATGCTTGAAAATGCTGACATAAAGTTTTGAGCAACACCTCGAGGCTTCTTTTTTTATCCTTAGCCATAAGACTACACTTTTCCCACATGCTCTGGTAAACAACATGGCAATATCTCCTAAAGAAAGTTTATATGTAAACTTGCAGTTTATACAAGTATTTAAAAATAGAAGTTGAGTCAGAACCCAGTATTCCAGATCTTAATCCTGTCTAATCCTTTGACAGGTTCTTATTTTAGGCAATTTGTTTCACAGTCATTCCAAATAATTTTTTTAATGTAAGTGGATGGTAAACAAAGTGAGGTTTTCTTTGCACACTTGTGAAACATGTAAGTCTTACTTCTGTTGTTGGGCAAGAGGGGGGTTGATATACACCTGATAGTGAGAGGAGCAATCTTTTTGAACTGTCATTAATGCCTGTCTTCAAGGGGGGCAGATTTTTAGACTGCAGACACAACTCCCTCTCTGAAAATCAGATAGTTTGCAGTGGACAACCAAGCACCCAGTGTTTTTCACACTGACATCAAGACCTTCTAACACTCAGTCATTATTAACACTTTAAAGTCCTGGCCAAAGTATCTGGCACATACAGTTGCCTCCTCCATCCAGGCATTAGGCATATATTTCCCTTGCAAGAAAAAATGAAGTGGATCTTTAAGCATTTCAACAATTTTAAGAAATACCAATAACTCAGCAGAAATTAATACTAAAGTAAATCCACAAAAATTTTGTCTTTCAAGAGCCACATAACCAGGAAGACTACATCTTACCCATTCAGAAATATCAACTTGTATTGGTTCAATACTTTTCTCTCAATTAATTAAAAACATTGGTTATGTTCCACTTAAAAATATGTTTATTTAAAAATACAGTAAATTTTATAGAATCTTTCTGTGTAATTATTAAGCATTTCTGCAATACTGTTGATGTGGCCCTAGAGTGGAAAAACATTCATTCATTTCTTAGGAAACATTTGCTCTGGACTTAAATTATTATTTCATTGTTTACTTTGAGGTTATTTTAAAGCCTTTTACCTGTGGGGAAGCTTAGAGGAGACATCCGAGATCTGAAAATCACAGAAAAAATGTTGCCAACATTTTGGTTTCGAATACACAATGCCAGTGTCTCTCGTAAATGAACAAACAGAAGAATAATGCAAATGCTTTTGTGCTTCAAACTAATCTCCTTATTAGAACAAAGTAGTCTTTGTCAGCCTCAGTAAGAATTTCTCTAGCATTTATCATGTTTTGAAAATCCTCATGTTTAGGTAATATTGTTTACAATGCAGCTCATTCCCAACTACTGTGCAAGATGAAAGATTATGTTCCAGTGTTAGAATGAACGTGCATGTTCTTTTAAATCCAAATGTCTCTTTAAATCCCCAATTTGTGCATCTAATTCCTAGAAGCACTTGAATATCTAAAAGAAGGAAGGTAAAACTGTGCTCTTTGTCTGTAAAGGAGATAAAGTGTTCAGTGTAGGTTGATGGATCGAGAAGAGTTTTGTTTTCCCCACTATATCCCTTCCATCTCAGGAGGGATACATACAATGCAGATGCGCGAGCTTGATGCTCATCAGTCTGAGACCTGTGTCATCCCTACAGATAACAAAATTCTTTCACCTTGTAAATATTTGCAGAATCAGGTCTTATCACAAAATTTCAGTATCTTCCCTTCGACTACACATGCTGGGTAACTAACCAAAATAGCTCAAGGCAACAATTTACAGCAGAATGCCCACCTGAAGAGATGGGAATCAGCCTCTCTAGCCAAAATAGCCCTGCCTCCCAATAGCAGAGCTCTCTTTCTAGTCCTTCTGCTAGAGATTGGATAGAAGCGAGGGCAGTTTAAGGTGTTTCTCTGGGCATTAGCACTTGCAATTTCCTGTGGCAGCAAGAGTCCTCCAGCACTCTTTTGACTCTGTTGAACCTTTTCAGTCTTGTTCCATTTACCTGCAATAGAGAAGGAACCTCAAAAGCCAAGGAGATACAGGAAGGTGCGCTTCTAGAAGTACTAAAACATCCCCATAAAACTCACTGGTCCTTCTGTGGTTGTGCAGAACCCATGAGGATCTCTTACAAACGTTTCTTTCCTTCTTCACCCACCACCACCTTCTCTCTTACCAGCACAGCTTATCGTTGTGTCTAGGGCATGATTTGCCTACACTAGTGAGAAATCTTGTGAGATTTGGCAGCTGGACAGCTCTTCACAGACTGCAAGTTAGATGGACGCAACTCTGTACAAAGAATCTAACTGGGTCAGATATAATGACATCCATACGGTATATTACTGCTAATGTAGTTTATCTGCTTTATCCCTGACAGCCTCTTAGTAATTATTAATGCTATTGTTTGTATTGTACGCCTCAGTCACTTGTGATCCATACCTATGAGAAAGACCAGAATGCAGGTGTGCAGGTGACATGCCTTCACCTTTTTCTGAATGGCCTTGATACATATTGAAAAAGGATTGCAGTTTTTCAAAAGTGAATTAAAGACTTTTATTGTTGAAATAAGAATGTCCAGTGCCATTGTGAACAATAGTTGAGGTTATTACGTTATGCTTTTATTTCCTCTGAAACAAACACAGATGCACCAAAAGTAGATACACTGTAGAAATAACAAATATTCTGTAGAAATAACAAATGCTTATAACCCACTGAAGTGACTGAATTTAGTATTAGTTTTATTCATCTGAATAGCTGAATTAAATAATTGCTGAACACTGTTAACCTGCCACATTTAGAACGGAAACGTTTTTATTTGCCTCTCTGATATCCTGTTTTCTTTGTAGAAATTCTCACTTTTTTGTATCAGCTGCACTTCAGCCACACTACTTTTCAAGAAAGCATATCAATAATAACAAGGTCTTACTTAAAATTTTTCGTTAATCAATAAGGATCCAGCCTTCCCTAGCAGAAATCCAACAAACAGCTAGGAAGCTGAAGTTTTAGTTTGCATTTCCATGTTCTAATTCAGCTGATGAACATGGTACGGGCCACAAAAACACAGGAGAAAATCTTCAGAAGTGTAGCTTAGACAGAAGTGCAGACAATTATGTTAGATTTTCAGCAGGCCACTGAATAGCCCAAGAAACCTCATTTCCCTTATCTGCTGTGTGCTTCCCACAGGAGTCATCTTCCCCAGAGAGTGGATGCCCAAGTATCATACTGAAGCTGTATATAGCTTGAAGATTGGAAAGGGATGACACTGTAAAATTGCTGTTCGCTTGCTCTGCTGACCTATATCCTGCACTCGGGCTTTTTTTTTCTGATACAGCATATACCATTTCTGCAGATCTTGTTTGACTTTTATGAAAAACAATTAAGTAAACCTGACATTCTACACGGATGTGGACTAAGTTTACTTTGGTGCCGTATCAATAGCTGATGTATTGTTTTATTTACAGGTCATGGATTGTGCAATGCCTCTGATTGGTGAACATCAGACTGAAGACAGGCAACATATAACCGATCTAGTCGTAAGCAAAATGAACCAAATGTTGTCCAAAACTCCTATACCATCTCCTCAGAGACCCACTGCCACTCAGCAGCCTCAGGTAGGAAACTTTTGTTTGTAAAATAGAGAATCTTATTCTATAATTTTAAGCTCAGAATTTTCCTTAAAGAATTTGGCTGGAAAACTGTGCAGACATACCCTGAACTACAAGAATTCAAGAACTTATCAACGTGTTTTGTAGGTTTTTCATATTTAAATGAGATTATGTCCAGATATAATCAAGTAGTCCAAGTGTTGGCGTGGTTCTACCAGTAAACTGTTAACTGTGGATTCTGTGGATTACCAGGCTCTGTATTGCCTCCTTTCAGTTACATCTGTATAAAATATCATGGAAGTAATAAGAAGCGCTGTCATAGGCAATTTTTGCCCTGAGGATGTCAGAAAGAATACTAAGACAATAGTTCTTGTTGTTCTTGTGAGAAATGAATTACATGATAATCTTTTTTTATGTGCTGCAATTCACAAAAATACCTTTCAAATCTAGGAAACTCCTGATATATGTTTAGCATACTAGAAAACTTGTGTCAAAGGTTGCAAATGGATGCATTTCACTTATTTTATCTTTCATGGCCTGATAGTTAAAGTGTGGGGATGCAGAATTCTGCCCCTGGCCTTGCTACCTTTCAGACCTAGGAAATCATCTTTGTGTTTCCATTTCCGTGCTTACAAAATGTGAAGTTTATTTTATTGATCCTTTAAATAACTTCTGACAGTGTGGTATTTTTGTAACAGTCTCTAAGAACATAAAAGTTTTGCCTCTAAATTGGAGAGATACGGATTTGATGGGTGGACTATTAGATAGATAAAGAATTGTCCGGATGGCTGTGTCCAGAGTTACAGTCAACGGCTCAATGTCCAAATGGAAAGCAGTAACAAGTGGTGTCCCTAAAGGGTCTGTACTGAGACCAGTACTATTTAATATCTTCATTAATGACATACATAGTGGCAGTGAGTGCACCCTCAGCAAAGTTGCAGATAATACCAAGATGAGTGGTGCAGTCAGTAAGCTATAGGGAAAGGATGCCATCCAGAGGGACTGGGATGGCAGGGTCCTGCACCTGGGTCACAGCAGTCCCCCAGTTTCAGTACAGACTGGGTAATGAATTGATTGAGAGCAGCGCTGCAGAGAGGACTTGGGGATACCAGTGGACGAAAAATTGTATATGAGCCAGCAACGTGCACTTGCAGCCCAGAAAGCCAACCATATCCTGGGCTGCGTGAAAAGAAGCGTGGCCAGCAGGTACAAGAGAGGTGATTCTGCCTCTCTACTCAGCTCTCGTAAGACCTTACCTGGACTACTGCGTACATTTCTGGGGTTCCCAGTACAAGATAGACATGGACCTGTTAGAGCAGGTCCAGAGGAGGGCCATGGGAGTGATACAAGGGTTGGAACACCTCTGCTATGAAGAAAGGCTGAGAGAGTTGGGATTGTTCAGCCTGGAGAAGAGAAGGCTCTGGGGAGATCTTAGAGCAACCTTTCAATGCTTAAAGGGGTCTTAGAAGAAAGATGGACAAAGACTTTTTCCCAATGCCTGAAGTGACAGGACAAGGGGTAATGGTTTTAGACTGAAAGAGGGTAGATTTAGATTGGATATAAGGAAGAAAATCTTTATGATGAGGGTAGCAAGACACTGGCACAGGTTGCCCAGGGAAGCTGTGGATGTCCCATCACTGGAAGTGTTCAATGTCAGGTTGGACGGGGCTTTGAGCAACCTCGTCTAGTGGAAGGTTTCCCTGCCCATGGCAGGAGGGGTTGTATTAGATGAACTTTAAAAGGTCTGTTCTAACTCAAAAACATTCTGCAATTCTATGATTCTTTGAAAAGTGCTGCATAAATGCTAAATAGCATCTTTACGTTTTCATAGATAGGCACCAGGTCTGATCAAGAGCAACGTTATCAGCTATAACTTTCATGTACTTCTTTTAATATACTGAAGGAATAGACAATGAGAATACATTCTGACATAAACTATTAGGGACTGTATTGCTGCTCTGTACCATGGTAATGGAGCCAAACTGTAATACAGGAATTGCCAAGCCTAAATCAAGAATCTATTTTTACTCTCAGCAGGCTCCACACCAGGTAAACAATTTGAAAACAATTTTGTGGCATACCTCAGACAGACTAGTTCTTGAGGCAGAATGACTAATTTGTTCTTCAAATATATCATCATGCTTTAAGTTATAAAAATACACCATCCCACATAAAAAAGTGGTGTGGCTTCTATTTATATTACAGCCACTTGAAACTAAGCACAAAATTGTTTCGACCACGGAACCACATACAATGGAGAAGTTTCCATCCAACATGACTCAAGTCCATTGTAAAGGGCACTGAAAAAGAAAGACAAGGAGGGGGAAAAAATAAATCACCTTATGCCTTACATTTCTTTTAGGACTAGTAAATTAGCCATATATTAAAATGAAGCAATGAGTCAAATTTAGAGTTGCCCAGAGGATACAAGTCAACATAAATAAAAATTTAAAACAGTAATAGACAGTATTGTAACATTAATAGATTCACAGTCATTTAGAGCATTTCATATTTTGGGGAAAAGAATGTAAGGTCTTGGGTAGGCATGCTTCTCTGGATTTTAAAGACAAGGGAGGAGGAATGTTTATGGTAACTGGTGTCATCCAAAGAAACTGGTTATCTGTTGTATGTAAATAAAGTTTTTACTTATTTCCAAAGAAAAACTGCCTACATAAGTCCAGAATGAAAATAGGACACAAGGACCATTTTAAGAAAGTTCCTAAATTCCTCAGTCATTGCTGTCACTCATCATGTCCATGAACAGGTTTTTTTTCCTACTAAACAAAAAAAGCTTTGGATGAATCCAAAGATAATATTGCTGGCTAGCTGCTGAACTTCTGTTAGATTTCTACTTAGTTTAGGATACTGAAGAATTCAGCCTTTGCCAATGGCAACGCTACGTTATTCAACATTGAGCTTCTTTTCCTTATCCTATACTTAAATTATGGATTGCAGTTGACCAAAACCAGAGATATCCCTTCAGAATATTTCCAATATTTGTTAGTTTTCCTCTCAGTTAATCAGATTCTGCTTCCTTAAAATTTGCCTTGTCATATTATCTACCAGTTTAGGACAGACAAAGGGGATCCGAATTTCTACAGAAGATACTATTTGCAAATATCCATTACTCTTCCCAGCTTTAAGGGAAAATCATGAAACAGATCTATAGTATTTAAAACAGATATCTCCTTGTGTGTAGTTAATTTTTAGCTAGGTTGTTTTCCTAAGAATAAAATTAGTCTGTTAAAACAAGATGTCCCTTTCATATTTGAACACTCTTCTGGTTTTCTAATCTGAGAAATTGTTTCCTAATCTTTAGAAATACAATCCATTTATTTGGGGGGCAGGGGCATACTGCGTATTTCTGCAGGTCACATAAAATGCAAAGCCAGTAATTTATCCCAAATCAACTGTGTGCATATGTATGTGTGGTCTTAGAAACCAAAGTAATACAAATATCAAAGTGATTTGCGTGTTTTGCTACTTCTGCTTTTAAATTAACATTTTACAGTCAATAGTACAGCTATAGATCTGCCATGTTTTGAATTCCCTTATTATTTGCATGTTTTTTTAAAAATCATTTATAATCTACCCACTACTGTGGCATTGGGTGCATCATACATAAAAGAATGCTTCAATTTATAAATGCCCACAATGGTCAGTACTATTCCAATTAACTGTCCATCAGAAAACAAATCAATGATTAGGAAAATAAGTCTTTGTTTAGAGCTATGCAGCCAAATCTTGATGGAAATGATTGGCCTTGCAATATGTTCTGAAGGCCAACAAAGTGCTCTCTGTCAGAGTGCCAGAAGGAGCAAATTGCAAAGGCAGGGATCTCAAACAACAGTCTTGCTTGTGTTGAAACCTCAGAGATGCGGATCTTGTGATTCTTAAACACAATCAATAGAATCATAGAAAGGTTTGGGTCAGAAGGGACCTTAAAGATCATCTAGTTCCAAACCCCCTGCCATGGGCAGGGACGCCTTTCAGATATATTGAGAATTTTTAAATATATATTTTGTATATTACATATTTAGTTATTCATCTAATAAACACTTGCACAGGCTCTATAACAAGTTCTACTGGTACACAGAATGGCAGAGAATCTGTGAAGGAGAAAAGCTAGAGTGTGCAGTTCTGTGTGTTGCACCTCACGCCACCTGACTCTGGCTGCAGCCAAAAAACGGTGTGTCGTGCTTTTCTCTTGTGGTCCCAGGCTGCAGTACGCTGCATACATTTGACATCATGATCGAACCATATTGGGATAGAAAGTATTCTTGATTACAGGATTCAAAGCTTACCAGTTTTTCTCTTATCAGCTACTTTCCCAGTCTTCCCACTACAAAGAAAAGCAAGAGTCCCTGGACTCAGAGAAGTTCTATCTGATAGACCTACATATGGTCAAACAAACTCTTTCCAAAAATTAAGTTGTTTCTATTTAATTTAAAAACATGACAGTTTGTTTTACTCACAACTGTGATGAAAATATATAATAGAACTTTATCTAGCAATATGATTTTAATAGATGTTTTCCATGCGACAAACCTGCTCTACTTGCAGGCAATAAAATGATGGAAATCTAAATTTTCACCTTTTGTAACCTCTTTGAATACTTTTGACAGATCTTTTGAGAAGCCTTTTTCAAATCTCTCCTAAAAAACAAACCAGTAGGTTAATCTATCCGGTTAAGTGTTCTAGCCAGTGGAATCACTTATCTCTGTCTCCATCTGTTGATAGGAAAGATCACTGCTGAAACTTCTGCTGTCTGGATTTGCAAAATTCTGCAGGTGGTTGCTCAGTGCAGGCTATTTTATGCTTGTTTCGGTAGCAGCATTTGTATATAAAACAACAGTAGTAAAACATCTATTCAAAGCTGCATATTAAGTCATGATATGAATTGTGATGGACTAAATTCTGTGTAAAATACTACATTGTGCATGGGTATTACCATAAAATGCAAATTATTACGGTCATGTTAGCAGTTGAAGCTAAGGAAAATTGTATTAGGAAAATGATAGTTCAGTCCAGCTCTGTTGAGCCCATGTTGCATTATCCACGAGAGAACAAAGAATTTAGTATCCTTAATGGAAGGAGGAAATTTGTGCACCAGAGACACAATATCCATAACGACGTAACATCACAAAGAGCACAGCATTCCCAGCTGTATCCTGGTTCTGTTTGATTTAAAAGAAAGGAGTAGCACACCAGGAATAAAGCAATAAATGATGCAGAAGTAAAGAGGGTGGTACTTTACTTATTTTGAGACTACGATAGCAGAACCTGAAGTGTTTCATTTCTTAACACTCTTTTCTAAAATGTTTTAATACCGTCTTCACTCTTCACCCACAAGGAAGTTCAGTATAATTACATTAAGCTAAGTAGAGGCTGGGTCAAGGTATTTAGAGATCTGGTTTAATTTATTTCCATTTTTCCTGTTTTTCTCTTTATCTTATTAATTCTTCATTCCCTGACCCCTTATATGATTTGACTAGAGCCAAGCAGTTTTCTCCAGTTTTATTTTTGTATGTTCAGAGAGAAAATTGAACCAAATGTGAATGTAGTGTAAATATCAAAAAGTATTACCTCCAGAGAGAAAAGCAAACCATTAGCAAATTACCTATTCTTGGGCTTCCATAAGAGTAGTCACAGTTCTGTTACATTCCATCTGTTGGATTTAATTTTTTTTTTTAAAGCAAGCTACTTATGATGAGCAGGAATTTGTTTCAAATTGAAGCTTTTATGATGGCCAGGCAATACAGTTACTGGATACGATCTTAACTGAAGGGGAATGCACTTAATTGGAAAGGATCTCATCATGGAGCTATATGGAAATCTAGAATTCAGTATTAGTCTGCTTATTAGGAGAGGTGAGCTCCTCTGCACTAAATTTGAGGTGCGGACCTTATCTCTAAATGACATTCTGCTTTGCACAGTCTCACAGAAATTCACCTGAAGTATAACCATTGATTAGGGGAAGAGAAACAGGGCCATGACTTGTAGGTTTGCTACAGCTTTGTATCATGCTTCAGTCCCCTAACGCTAAATTAACCAATTAACATCACCACTAAGAATTTCCTTTCTGTCACAGTCCCTTGGCACTTACTTGCAGGAACATATTTTTCTTCCTTATATCTGGAAGGAAAGACTGCCTAACAAATAAAGAAATTAAAAGACCACACTAAATCATTCTGCATGAGTGAGGGTAAATCAGAGTTTCAGTGTTAGTATCTGAGAATCCTGCTGAACTGGTGCAAAGCAAGTCACTCCCTGGTGTAATTAGACCTATATTAATAGGCAGCAGGAGTAATTTAAGAAGAGCTTGCCTTAAGAAGGTTGCTAAATGATCTAATGACCCCTAAAACCATACGTCCTGTATTTCTTTCTCTTAGGAAGACATTTAAATAGGGGATAAATGGTATCATATGACCATGAAGCTGATGTACCCAGATTTGTGGAATAATATCTAATGGAAGCCCAGATCCTAAATAATACTCCAGAGATTAGCCAGAATTTCTCTCTACTCAGGGCAAAGGAGCACAGAGATCCTGGGAAAAGTCTGGACAGGATTTTACTGCATGCCTCTTTAATTGTTTATCTTTCCAAACTCTTACATCAGGTTACTCTATATAAACAGAACAATACAGCTTGTCAATAAACAAGCAGTGTATCTGCCTAGATATTAATTGAGCATCTTCTGTAATCTACGTTAGCAATCAATAAGGTTTTTTCTGTTCACTGTTTACCTCAGAAATTTGTATGCAATTTGACAAGCCATCAATGACTACAAACAAAATCTAAGTTGTTATTCTTTACCACTTGGACTGTCCATCTGCCTAAGAGTTCTTTTAAATCATAGTCCCTAGTAAGCAAATGACTGTTCATATTAAAATGTTTATTGAGTTATTGTTCTGACTTAAAGGAAAATCAGTCAGGCAGCAAGATGCCTTCCTAAAAATATTAGTAGAGAATCTAAAATTCTGTTATCAAAACTCATGAGGAACCCTGAAAAATATTGCTGGCACATATATACATAACAGAACATGAAACACAGCGCCTTTCAAAGGTTGTATAAGTCAAAAGCCATTCTTAAAACTGTCACGTTAAAACGATTTTTACAAATCATCTTTGAAATACTGCAGGTACTGACCTCTTACCGCAGCTAGTATTGGTTATCTGAATCACAGCGACATCTTGTGGCTTCTTCTCTTAGGGGGATAACTGGTTTGGAGAGAGGTGTTACAACGCATTAGAGAAGCTGTATCACATTAAACAAGAAATTGGGTATACATTTTACAAATACTAAATGCTCCTTATTCGAAAATTTCTCCTAATACTATTGTCAGGTATTCATTTCATTTATTTTCATTATTTTAATTTGGAATATTTATTTTAATGTTCTGCCTTAATGTGTACATGTATATAAGTGTATATATATACACACGACATTTAGCTGTGAATATTTGGAAGAGAAGATGCTTATTGTAATCAAAGAGAACCTTTTGGTTATTTTATGTTTGTGAAAATACAAGAAAAACAGCTGTTACCCTTTTAGATCCCAATATAAAAGTATGGAATTAAGAAAAGCAGAAGACAACAAACATGCATGGACCCTGAGCTCCCCACATCCTGGTAAAAGGCCACATTTGAGGCAGCAAAATTTACAACAGTCAAGTTTATTTATCACAAGTATAAAATGACAGCAAGTATTTTTTTCTACACCAAGGATGTTTTGTCCATCTTTAAATAAGACACCTATTCAGCGCAGGTACTGTGTTCTTCGTTTAAGTGACAGAGATCACAACAGAGGCAGAGTCGCAGACTTTAACTGCTGGATGAAGGATGTCCATATATTTAAAACAGTCACTACTTCATTACACAAAGTTTGGTTTATTTTAAGCATTTCAACTGGACATTCAGGTATGTGTAATATATTAAAAACAAAGTTCATGCAGGAAAATAAATCCTAAGATTTTTAATATTGACAGTAATTAAAAAACAGTGGGCCACAACATACAAATGTTGAGCAGAGATTTTACTAACAAATTGATCATGAAAGTTAAGATAACCTATTTTAAAATACTTACTGAGATCCTGTACCACTAGGTGGAGTAATTACTAAAGGAGGCACATATGTATTGCTCAATTCTGTTGCTTACTTAGTCTCACTTGTGAACACAAGTAACAGGTAAATTGCTTGCTGGATATTTGCTAGTGATAAATGTCTACATAAATGCTTTTAGTGGTAAGCTGTGAATATACCCATTAAATGAGGATGATTAAATCAAAACACTAAGTGCTTATCTTTCTTAGCTTGTTTGGAAATAATGTGCCAACAACTAAACAAGTGTGCCTTTACAATGAGCTTTTTAAAGGGATTTGATGACATTTAGACTGTAAGAGAGAATTTACTAAAGGGCATATATCACAGATTTAGGATTATTTGGTCAAAATTTCTACTGATATCAAAAGAAATTCATCCAAATTTGTCCAAAAGCTTTCAGGATGCGGCCTGATATTTTTTTTTTAATTTCTGAATACTCTATATTGAATGCTCATCACCAGCAGTGTACCTGGAAAAATACATGATCGCTGTAGACAAGCTGAGCAAAGCTTGGTAAGAGAAAGAGTTGCTCACAAAAATACTCGTTAGAAGAGCCCAAAAGGAAAAAGACCCACAGGCAACCTGAAAGAGTCAAGCTTCAGGACCAGGATGACTGGGATGACTTCATTTGTCTGTAGGATATAGTACTTTAGCCTTAGTGATAATAATTTTATAATACAGAAGGCAACAAAATACTAGCTAAAACTGAAAAATGTAGCAGGTATTAGTAGTTAATACATACTTTTCCCCATTTACTATAAACATAATAAAAATACTATTCTTTTTTGGTCTTCATTCACACAACAAAATTATACTTTTGTTAACATTTTTATTACCTTCTGCCAGATGATCTTCTGATCATCTCACAATCTGCCAATTGTATTGGCAGACACAGACACTATCTTTGAGAATTCTAAAACTCCATGGTGACTACCCTCAAGAACAAAGAAAATACTCAATTTTAAAGTAAGCCACTATAGAGTAGCCTATATGTTCTTAGTAGACTTCTGTGAGAAATAGCTTTCTTGTCCCACAGGCATTTTTGGGGAGACTTCAAAAAATGTCCTAATTCCATTATAGAGCAAAAACCAGCCTTTTCAAAATTAAAACAAGGAGAACAGTAATTCCATCATTATAGAACAGGCAATAGCTGCCACATACACAAATAGAAATGGCGTGTCTAAGTTAGCTCTCTCTCTCTTTTGTCTTAGTGCTCTAATTACTATCATATAACATCCTTTTGATTTTTTTATTTTATCTTATTTTTTTATCTATTTTTACTCTCTCGTTTTGTTTATTTAAGCTGAACCTAATAGAAATATCTTTTTTTTGGAGGCTTTTCCTTGGTCTCCTTTCTTTTCCCCACTGTGGTGGGTGTTTCCCCTCTACTTTTTTTGTTATCATTCTCTGTCTCCACTTGACTTTTTTATTTGATTTCTCTGACCTTTAAATCATAACCTGTTAAGCAAAGCTATTTGGCTTTACTCCATGTTTAACTTGCAAGGATTCTGTCCCTCTCCCCAGCAGTCATTGCCACAGTTTATTTTGAATACGGACCATGTGCTAAATATGCATTAAAATTTTTAAACAAGGATAAGCACCAAGAGAAATTACAGAAGAATCCAAAACAGAGCAGCTCATTTTCAAATACTCTTGATTTGTCCATGGAAAAAAGAAGCAACCTCCCTCCTCCACCATGACTTCAGACACTAATCTAGTGGTGGATCAGTGCTCCATCTGGCTAGCTGCCAGTAGAGCAAGCTTGTCTTCAGCTGCTTATATACCATTCTCCAGCATCTTAAGTCCTAGGAGAGACTCAGGAAGCTTGTCAGAGTTCAGACCAACCACCAACACCTCACCTCCTTTGTGTGGCTGTGTACTTGTGCTGCACCCGGAGAAGCAAGAAGAGAAGCACATGCAACTGTTAACGGAGAGGTCTTATGCTCTGGTCATATACTAGAGTTCTGAACTTTGCTATTGTCTGGGGAGACCTCAAGTGTTTTGCTCAGTGCACGACCTCTTTTCCATGCCTCCTCCCACTCCGCTGTTCTGTAACACTGATACAATACTATTAAAGTAAAATGTGGGTTATAAGACTGGACTTGAGTGGGTTATAAGACTGGACTTGAGTTAGCTCCACCATCTTTGTTCCAGACTCTCTTGTTTAAAGCATAAACTTCAACTCTGAATGGATCCAGAAATGATGGATCTTTGTGGCTTAAGATGAAGTTCTGCAGATCTTTATCTCTTCCTGTTCATGCAAGGATCACTTGCTAACCCCTATTTTTAAAAAAAAAAAAATCTGCTTTTTTTTTTTTTTTTTTTAAGACTAGAGGAGTAGCTACAGCATAGCATCAGCCAGTGTCAAAGCCCCTGGGTTCAAGGGTCAAAACCTTCCTTACAACTTCAAACAACAACATAAGCTTTTGAGAGTATGAAGCCCCAAGGGGTACCATATCCTCTATGCATATAGAAGTATCTGTGTACAGTGAGAAAGCTGTAAGGAATTTTAACTTTCCAGTAACTGGACAGTCTTCTAGATATGTTGTACGTTGTACTGTTTTCACTTGCCAGTCCATCTGTCTTGCAGCTTTTTCTCTGGTACAAACATGCATGCATACACATTTTAGTCTCAGCTGCTTTAGCACACAGGGGGAGCTCTCTCCTATCACATAGTCTACATTCCTTCCTTGTCTATGGGGAGCAATTTTTTCCACTGGAAGGAACTGCCTGAAAGCTGCTGTGCAACTGCATGCTTTTAATGTTCCCTTTTCAAAAACACAAGTTGAAATCTGGCTTCTTTATGCAAGAGCTGCAATAAACTAAGACTGCATCCTTGTCCATTAGAATTATTGATTGGCTATGGAAGGGGACCATCTAGCTTCAACAAGCGATGCTACCTAAATTCTTTTTCCCTAGTAAGTTGACATCCTACTTTTTCTCTAGAAACCTCATCACTTTGGGGGGTAGGATTATTTTTGTTCAGCAGAATAATAGAAAATTGGGCCGAAATGGACAATGGGAGGTCACCTGTTTCATATCTCAGGGAAACTACTGGAGTGTACCTATTAACAGCAGTGAGTCCATATGAGGGTACTCATTTTTAAGACTATGTGTAAAAATATTCAAGAAGGAAACTATTCTCTAGGAAGTAATTAGTTATCTAGTAATGGAAAATGGTCTATAAAATCTGTTCGAATACTTGTTGTTTTTTTAAAAAAAGCCCTTTTCAGTGCATTTTATAAATACTATTCCCAGTAAAAATTACACTGTATAGCTTGTTTTCTGCTCTTAGCACTCATTTCCCTTCCCATTCAGAGGAAGATCTTAATGAGTTTTGCACAGGTAGTTTGGAAAGTTGGTTGAGCGATAACAAAAGCTGCTCTAAATTTTTGAATTCTTTATCACAACTTCAACATGAAGAAACTCTAGGCTAGCATCAGTTTTTCTGAGTAACTTCTCCATACAGATTTCTGTAGTGGAGAAGGGCAAGACTGAACACTGCTGCTCCAAAAAAACTGTAAAAAGCAGGAGCCAACTCCCCTCTAGCTGCCCTCTTTGCACTAGACAAAGTGAAAGTGGCTTCTTTTTAAGGTGTGCCTTACTACATCTCTCCATTATAACAGTGACTAGGCCTGTTTCACTGCCTTTCTCAGTCCACAGGGAATATATAAGACAATAAATAGAAAAACCTTTGTAGTCCTGTTCAGCGCCACTGGCAACAGAGTGAAGCAGATACATCAGCTATGCCAGATTCCCCCAAAATAGGGTAAGGTCTGAACCAGCAATGGGTAAGTATCCCTGCCGTACTCACTACACATTAAACATATAAAGCAATAAGCAACGAGGAGCTAAGGAGTTTCTTATTTTTGGATGCTCCACATCAGAAAGCTACTTCAAGATCTCACCGCTTTGCTAAATTATACAATATGTGCTTATTTCCAGCCCAGTCTTGCTCTGTTTATACCCCTCTGTTTATATTGGTTCACGTTGTCCTTTATTCTAGCTTGTTTTCTGCCTAGTTCTTTACCAGTCCAATATATTTATAAAAAGCAACTGTATTGCATTCAAGCCTTCATTTTGCTAAACTAAGCAAGACATGTTCTTCCAAATGCTGTAGGTATAGACTCTTCTATCTGCCTGGTCAGTTTAATAGCACTTTTCTGTGCCAGATCAGCTTACATTAATCTTTCTTGATTAGGGCTGATGTAAATGATACACAGCATCATGCCTAACACCTGCTGGAAATACTTCACTGAATGTGTGATAAGGTTTTGGTTTTTTCACTACACAAATCTTTCCCATTAGATTTCAGTTAGTGAGCTCTGCGTTTCTGACAGATGCGTGTTATTGGGCCATAAATAAATTATTTTTGACATTTCATTTAAGTTTCTTTGTTCTTTCTTTCTTTTTTTTTTTTTTTAACTCCACTCATCAATTTCATTCTTTCTTTCAGATATTTTGGTCCTGTAGTCTTCCAGCTCTGTGTCATCTACAGGTTGTAGTAGCACACACCCACTTTTTTGTGCCAAGTCAGTTAATGAAAATGCTACTTGAGTTCCACATCCCAGTTATATCCTTCCCGTTACTTTTTCAATAACTGCCTAGCTCCTCAGCAGCCACTTCCTTACCCACAATGTAATTCCTGTAGTATTAGTCCTTAACCTTCTCCAGTGTAACACGTTACATTTCCAATTGTTAGAGATATCTGGTACGGAATTCTGTATTTCATGAGTCAGCTGGTTTTGATTTCCGAGATGAAGAATATCTGGTCTGACCAATTTGAGCCCAGGAAGACCTCTCATTTTTACCTCCATCTCATTTTTAGCTTTGATCCCACCTGCCATCCTGCCCTTGCTCCTGTATTTATCATAATCTAGGACACTTCAAACATTCATTTACTATTGACACCCTACTTAAATTATCTAAATTACCTCTCTGCTTAGCAATCACATTTTTTCTTAGTTCTCCTGTTACTTAATTGTTTTACAATTTATTCTTGTTTCCTTTATGAGATCTAACTCAGCTCGTATTTTGGCAATTGTCAATTGATCCCTCTACTTCTTGACCTGAAAAACAAGGCTTTTCCTTCAAATATTGAAATACCTATGAAAAGCTTCTATCGTTGCATTACAAAGAAAACCAAATGAAACCCAAAAACAACTATACGTGCTCCAACTATAGTTCACAAAATCTTCAAACTCAGCCAAATCAAAATCAATTTTTGCTGGGACTCAGTTTAGCATCTCTTTTGCCCAAGGGCTATTTCCCTGCCAAGTTGCTGCTTTTGCTCCCACCCATTTCAACATTCTTCAGACTATTCAAAATTCAAGTATATATGAATCCAATCTGCATTTATATAAATATAAAAGGTAGAAAAAGAAGTACTACCACTGTTCAAATTCTAATACAACATGCTTTGAAGAACAAACAGTTCTTTCCTCCATTCAACCCCTAAAATTCTAAGGACACTGCTTCAGGTAAGTGTGAAAAGGAAGGAAGTACTACGGAGATATCTAGAGACATCTGTCTTCTAGACAACCAGTGGCTTTTCTGCTCTGACTATAATTAACTTAGCCAGTATTCTTAAAGACCATTATGCAACCAAAGCATCAATTGTTATGCCCAGAGTTGAGAAATCACTATAGTATACTTGCAGCATTCATGTGGCTTAGAGGTTTCCACAAGTAAAGTTGTATTTTTTTAGAATAGTTATATAAACAGTAAATCCCCTTTGAACAGGAGAGATTCTATAATGCCACTATCAACATCAGCAGTCCCTTCTCTTTGGGGAATTTGGATGTGATGTGAAAGTTCTGTTCCATAAAATGAAAACCAAAAGGGCTCCTCGTGACAGCTGTTACCACACCTCACTTAGGTAATCCTAAACCATACTAAACAATGTCATTTCTAGCT
Organism: Burhinus oedicnemus; assembly: GCA_008921705.1. Classification (NCBI taxonomy): domain Eukaryota; kingdom Metazoa; phylum Chordata; class Aves; order Charadriiformes; family Burhinidae; genus Burhinus; species Burhinus oedicnemus. Next base: position 716,197 of record VFFE01009197.1, read on the forward strand.
TCTCTACTAGTATTTTTGCTCTTTAACCCTGAGCATCCAACTAAGAATCTGTTCAGGGTCATTTTCCGTGATATATTCTGCATTCTAATCCTTGATTCCTGTAATGTTTGAACTAAGCAATAGGCAAGTTTGTAGATTAGAACTGCAGTAGGGGAAAACGTGTTTGTACTAAAAGAAAGTGGTAGGAGGGTGAGCTTCTAGGCTGGGCAACAAAGGAAAAAAAAAAAAACCAAGAGGGGTGAATACATCTGCAGGACAGCTCTAGCACAGCATCTCTGTTCAGAGAGATTGTGTTGCCCATAAGGAGTTAGCAGCTCTTACAATTACATTGGCACACCACTTTGGGGAGGTGAGAAGTAGCAGTCTGTAGTTAATTTGCCAACAACTGGTGTTTTAGAAGAAGCCTGGATTTTATTAAAGGCCTTGGCTCAGGACAGCAAACAAGACTGGTTCAAAGCCTGTCTTTAGTATCAAGATTTCTGACTGTCTGAAAGAAAGAGTCTTGAAAAGGACTGGATTACTACAGACCATTGAAAAACCATGAGTAAGATTTCTCAATTAGGAATGTAATGCTAATTAGTCTTTTTGGGTCAGCCTGGGTGGGTTGGCTAATTAGCAAATGTAATATACCCATGTGATTGGCCTGGAGTGTGGGTGAGGTTCCTGGAAGCACCAGGTGATATCTGGTGAAAAAAAGGATGCGTGGGTGGTAAAATCAGGACAGCTGCAGTCAGTGACTAGAGAGGGGGAAATACATCTTCAACAGAAAATGCACAGAGGCTCTAAACTTTCAGAACAGTTGAGGTGAGGGTTATCAAGCTTCTATAAGGTTTATTGAAAGCTTAATTTAGGATAAAATAATTTCTTTGTAAGATGGAGAGATATGCAGATTGCGTAAGTACTGATGTTGTCATGTCAAATCAGTTAGGTGGTGTGTGTGATAAAGTCCAAGACCATTTCAGTGCAAGAACAAATGGCAGACTTGCTTCAGCCTCAAGGCATTGAGGAGACAGAGGCCCTGCAGATGTTGTCTTAACATTAAAGTAGACATGAATTTAAACTGCCAGCCTGTGTTTTCAGTTTCTAGATAAAAGATGAGTTTTACCTACATAATCTTTTACTTTTGTTTTAGTAGAAAAATAGCAACACTCATATCCTCCCTAGTCATCCTCTGCCACTGCAGAGAATGATACAGGTTGGTTTATGGCCCTTTGTAAGGCTAGGAACTCTACCACATGGTAATCGTAGTAATGTTCCTAATAAAACATTATGCGTGCTTTCTAACAAAAGTCACATGATCTCTTTGGTCCTCTGGAAAGAAACTCTTGGAGGTCCTTAAGCCCAAGTACTTACACTTTTCCTTTAAGGGCACACTCCACGCTTCACGCTACACCACCAAAGGAGACAGGGGCGCTCTCTGTAATGCAGAGCGCCCAAATGGCCTAAAGGCATACAGAGGAAGGTGCCAGGTGCATCAGAACAATGGTACTAGAATATGAAAGGACTTAGCTCCTCTAGGGCAACTTTTCAAGGTTTCCACCCTGGGCTAATTCCCCCAGTATCCAAGAAGTTCCTGATGTAAATGCATATCGTTTCAGTGCATTATAGAGAGTGGATACCACAAATGCTTAACGTTACTGAAACATGCATAGGATAGAATGTCAACTTTTACATGTGGTTCAGAAAATTAGAGGAAGGAGAGAAACAAAACAGAGAAGACTAACCCACACTAAAGCACTTTAAAATTTTCTGGTGGCTGTGTCTTTCCTTATGACGTTCTCCTCTTTTCTACATATCCTCATCCTTACAATGATGCTTACCGAGAACTATGTAACTGGGTCAGTTAATAGAAGGATCAGATTTTGCCTCATTCATTTTGTACGTATCATTTTTACTCCTCGTTTGGTCTTCTGAAGGGTGGTAACTCTGAATAGTTAGAGTTTTGGACCTGTCCTATGTCCTTTTATTTATGTAGCTGAAGCAGACAAAACCATTTGCAACAGCTGCGTACGATAGAGCGTTGTTGTCTTGTAACATTTAAAAAGTGTAACTTCTAGATTGCTGTGCAGGATTTCACATCACTATGAGTAAGATTTATTTCTATAGTTCTAAGATCAAATACAAATCTATCAGAAAAAAATAGTAAGCTTTGCAAGAAACATGTTTAATTACTTTTTCATTTACTATTTAATACATTCTAGGGTTTTTCCCTCTTGACAGATGGCAATTTAATGATTTAACATATTTCACTTTTCAAAATATTAGAGATGGGCCTAAGACAAAGTTTGGATTCAAATACTAATGTTCCCAGAGGGTGTTCTGCTCCAAGGTTTTGGTTCAGGCCCATCTTTTCCTCTTGACAAGTATACATTTGAAAAGGATACTGCCAAATAAATCTCCTGTTTTGAAAAGTTAAGTATTACATGTGTTTCTAATAACATGTCAGATGGAGTAGCATGAAGTAATTTCAATTATTTTTATTATTTGTCTGTGGTTTTTGCTTCCTTTCATTTTGCTTAGCAAAACAGCTGACCTAGAGTAGTCCGTCTCCCTTCACATTTACAGTCAGCTAATCAAAGTGAAACTACCACTAGGAAAAAATCCTTCCAGATACAAGTGAATGTAATTAAAAATAAATTATTTCTTAAATTACACAAAGGTATCTGTTGAAGTCCATTTTCTATTCAGTCTACCCTAAAAAAGAAAGCAGAAGCAATTAGATACAGAAAAGTCAGTCAAGGTGCTAGGAACTGAAGGAGAAAGATCATACACAAACAGAGGTGAGATTTGAGAAGGCACTCCTTATATCCTGATTACATGCTGCAAAGGGAAAACAATTTTTTTTAAGAACTCAGCTTTGGATTAGTCCTGGATTCATATATCATGTCAGACAGCAACTAAGTTCGAAAATGTTATCTGGAATAAATTAAAAGTATATGTTCAGCCCCAACCAATAAAGAGGTTTCTAATGAAAATAAAGACAAATTAGTGGGAAATTGGAAATAAGCTACTCTAATTTTTTTTTTTTCTCTTCTGTTTTCAAATGTATTTTCCAGAGTGGATCACTAAAGGAGCCAGAGCCAAACAAAATCCCACCTCAGCGACCACCACCTCAAGGTTGTTTACAGTACATTCTCGACTGTAATGGCGTTGCAGTAGGACCAAAACAAGTCCAGGCTACTTAGATAATTGAGACAAAAAGCAAGGGTTAAAGCAAAAATAAAAATGAAAAAAAGAAACAAACACACAATCTTAAAAGCAAACATACCAGTTTTGTTCAATTTTTGCATTGTTTCAGTGCTGACCTGGACTGTGTTTTTTCTATGCAGTGTCAACTATACCGTCTGGTTGTTTACTTGTTCATGTCTGTGCGTGTAATGCTTACCTACCTTTCTCTGTAAAATCTGTGATTTCAGGGCTGTTGTCAACAGTGTACAAAGAATGTGCCTCTTTAGAGCCCAGTGCAACTGTACATTATGGATGGTTACACAGTATTTTTTGAGTATTATATATCGTTAAGTAAAATATCACGAAGGTTCAAATCTAAATACTTTTGCTTACTTTGTGAGTGTGTGCACACTGTACTCATAGCCTTTATTTTTTGTGCGTGTGCATGACTAATAGGCAGGTGATCCAGATATATTTTTAAAAGTCTAGATTAGAATTTGCTAGTGAGGCTTTTTATTTATAATTTTATAAAGTTTGTTAACATTTAAGTTTTACAGAAGTGGAAGTCTAATATTTCAGTGACTCCATAAGATACAGTTCTTCCCAAGGAATATTTAAAATATCTTCTATTTTACATACTGGTATTCATATTTTTAGTAATTCTGCATTAAATTATTAGCTACAAAGCTATGTAAATGGGCCACCTATGTGCAATAGCTCAGTGAAAGTGTGAGTATTTAATGTATCCTATTTCAATTAAGTAGTACCTTGTGTTGTCATTTTGAGTTAGTAATCTATGGAGATTTTTAATGAAAACTAATGCAAATACTTTCAAAAATCTTATACTTACCTAAGAGTTAAATCCCAGGTTATTTGGTAAGAAGTACCTCAAGGACTGTTAAACTTCCTGTAAGAGCTCATTTTTTTCAAATACTGAGATGTTAGGAGATGGTAGACCAAGGTACCTTTAACCAGCTAGGGATCCTGCCCTTTGATTAGAATGCAAGACAAAAATGTCAGAGGTTTTCTTTACCAACTCAGGTCTACTACTTTAAACCTAGAAATGGCCAAATAGCTATAAAGAAAATTCAGTCCCAGCGTTATCCACATAAACATGGTTTATGAGAATTGCTTGAAATCAAACATGCAAAAAGACTTGAGATGCCTGACAACTGCTAGATTTTCTGTAGGTAAATTATTTGCGATTTTTACATAACCAATGTATAATGCAATATTACGAGAAATACACAGGCAGGCAGTTAATCTGTTGTGAGAAATCTAGCCTAGAATCACAAGCTACACGCTGCTAGCATACCATAAAGCTTAGTTGCAAGTGAGCCACAAAACTATAATTTTAATCTTGAATATGTACAAAGATGAGTAGTGGCCATTAGTTTAGTGCAAACAATTTTGTTTAAAGGGAAAACAGCCTTATGTTCTACTTCTGTATTCCCTACAAACACTGGAAAAAATTATCAGTGAGAATCATCATTCCTAGTGTTTCTTTTATTTGTACAAGCTGGCTGGTAAGATGAGAATTAAGGTATGCATTATTAGCTATTTAAATGTTTGTGGTAAGTGCTACTGTTTACTACCTATCAGTAAATTACATGAATATTTTGCTTTAGTGATCAGCATTTGTCTGGGTCAGTGATCATTCCAATGATGGCATTGGCTATTTTGTTCTATATTAAGAAAATTCCACTTAGAATCAGGTTCACAAATCCTTACCTCCAGACACCATAAAAGCGAATAAACCATACTGCCCTGGGGTGAAGAAATGAATCTGATGATTGATTTTATTTAAAGCAGTTGGTATTTTTTTTGCATGTAGTAGTATAACTATTCACAAGTGCTTTTCACATGACATTTGTGAGCTGTGTGTGCAAAGAAGCAATGGGTGTTTCAGATAGGATTTCAGCTCGTTGACTGTAAAGGATTTACAAGGGCACACACTATTACTACATACCACAGACAAGAAGCAAGCCAAAATGTCTCTCTGCATGTAAGCATGCTTAGGTGCAATATTGTGGGTAACAGGGAACAGATGTTTTACAGTGTAGGCTTAATGTTCAGTTTTGTTGAGTTATTTTTGGTAAAAATTTCTTTCATGATTGTTGCCTTTTGTACAACCCAGCTGCAAGAAAGTGAGCAAATGCTGGAAGTGTGACAGCAGTATATCTTTTATGTGAAATATCTTGTACAGCTTAATGTGCAATAAAAGAAAGTTATATCTGTCTTCAGTGTAAAGTTTCTGGCATTCAAGCCTGTATGTACAAGTGGGGGAAAGAAACCTTTCTGTTTTTCAATATTGAGTGAAAGGAGACTAATAAGAAAACAATCCTTATTAAGATGTTGCAAGAGCATGTTATCACCTTCAAATATTTCCTACAAAAGTGGGGCAAATTAATAAACAATGAAGGCACATTCTTTAACATACAGTACGTGCTATTTATCTTTCTACACCACAACACACTGCTACAACTGTATTAAAACTTATTGAAGCATTAGTACATGATGTTCTCAGACACATACACTGGAATCTCATATAGTAAGTGGAAAGCTAACTGTAATAGCAATTGAAAAAAAAAATCATATATTGCAACAGTACTTCCTGATATGAAGGTTTTCTTCTAGAGACCTGAATAGATTAAGTCTTTTACTTGCACTAAATATCTGTGTAAGACTAAAAATTCCCAAAGGTTCAGAACATCTAGATCAGTTGTCTTCTATACTATTTACTGTTCAGCAAAGCTCTTATCCTGAGTGAAACTTTATGCAAACAAATCACTCAGAATTTCATCCTGTCCTTTCTTCCCCTGAAGTCAGATGTCCTGTGTGCCTTGTCACATGCAAGAATAAATATTGTTATAACAGCTATCAGCCCAGGAAACCACATTCAGACATCTGATATGAGATAAAAGCAGCATGCCCACTGATATCTGACACAGCACTATTTCAGTCAGAAAGAAAAAAAAACCCTGTATGATGATGTAGCATCTTTCAGCCATGGATTTCACAACCTAAGTCTCTACTACACATTGTAGTTTCACACTTGATACAGTATTTTGCCAGTATACTTCCTTCTCAGTGGAAAGACTTCCTTGGTAAAGAATTAGTCATGACTTCCCTGTGTTTCTTGTAATGTTCTTGACATATTTCACTAAGGGGTTAAAGAAGTTATCAAAAGAGTTTAAATTAGCCAGAAAATTTCAGTATAAATTTGTTTTACTGCTGTAAGAGTGAAACTAAGAGGAATATTACAGAAATAATTTTAAAACTTTGGAGGAACAAAACTGCAATAACTACACAGAAAATAGTAGCTGTATTGCTGAAATAGTTATTACTGGTAAATTCGATTATCTCGCAGCCTCTCCTTGAGCTGGGCCAAAATTATACTGGGTGTAACTCCACTGATTTGATTTGAAGTCAGTGCCGCTACTGCTGTGCTAAATTTGGTACTACTTAGAGATTTTAAGGCTGAATCGTAGGGGCTCCAAGCAAGTTACTGATGTACCAACTGTGATTAGTAGTATTGGCTACATGAAACTGCAGTCCATATTAATAGAATTTTGCCTCAAAAGTAGAATTAATCACATTCAAGGATTATTTTAAAGTGTTGGATATGAAATCTAATAAGAATTCTTTGATACTATAACATTATGAAGTTTTTCTTGTACTGAACCTAGGGGGCCCAGTGCAACCCCAAGGAATGCAATCACAAAGCCAGGAGCCATTGCAGCCACAGCGCATGTACCCCTCTGGGCAGTCAGCAAAGCCCTCAGCTTCCCAGCCACAGCGTCCACCTGGACCTACAACTCAGCAACCGCGTCCCCAGGCTCAAGGTCCTTCCAGCACCAGATTATCAAAGGAAGCAGAGCCACAGCTGCAGCCACAGCCACAGCCTGCTCCACAACCTGCTCCACAGCCTGCTCCACAACAGAAGCCTCAGTCTCATCCACAACTTAAGTAAGATTTGCTTTATTCATTTTCTTTTCTCCTCATAACACGGCTTTTGTTGTCATAACTGTAATTTGGGAGTTGGTCTAATATTCAGAAAAAAATGTACATATGTTCCCATTTCTAAAATGAGGTTAAAACATTTCAAAAAGTTTATTTTCTGTTTATCATTAGTTAGTATCATTAGTTATATCCTAAGCACTACACAAAATTTCATCTATTAATTAGTTGGGCAATTTCTGCCCCAGGTAGGTCTGAAAACTCATCATCTTTCTTGTATTTTTCTCCTTTTTGTGTCACTGACTTATGATCTGGGTGTGCTGTACGCCTGCACAGAAAAGAGGAAGTCTTACCTATTTAAACTTTTAACCTTGCAGTCACTCAGACAACAGATGCCAGTTTCAAAAGGCCTAGCTCAGAAACAATCCAAATGAACATGCTAGACAGTGGCTGTCAAACTGTGTTTCTTTACAGCCGCACTTCTTCCATGGTTATACATTGCTACTGGCTGTACAGCATGAGCAATTCACACAGGCCCTTTCCAGAGAGGACTGCAGGACTTGCACAGAAAACTGTAGTTATCTCACTACTGGAAGATTCCTTAATGCACAGCGTGCTATTGTTGCTCTATCTAGCCAGCTGCATGCTACAGTAACGAATATGGAAAGGATCTGTAGCTGTATCTCCTCTCACAGCTTAAACCCAGTGAACAGAAAACAAGGGGAAGGTATTAGCAGTGATTTGCTGGTTTTTCAACATAGCGTTCCTGACACGTGTTATTGCTAGCAGTCACAGACACATTCTACTTGCCATGGTAAGTACAAAGACTGGCATGTAGTCTTTGTTTTATCCAAGTAACACAGATCCCCCTTTTCCACCCATTCATATGCTAATAGCAGCGTGAACCAATTCTGAATCCTCACCTGAGCACAATTCAGCAGAAAAGATGTGTTAGGTGACATTATGCAAAGATGACAATATTTTCCTTGCCTTCTTCGGACAGTGTATTTCTTTATTCTGTTTTATAATCATAAAACTCAAATTAATTCATCCATTATTTAAGTATACATAGAGAATAGGGAGGTCAATTTTCTTAAGCAAGATGGAAGACTCTAAACTAGTTTGAAACTTAACTTGTGCACTTTTGACATTTAAGAGGAACAGTTAAGAACAGGTACAGAAGAACTGTACAATATACTGTTTTCCAGCTTTCTCCCTTTCCTTCAGTTCCTTGTTCAAATCTAGATTCATTTTGCTTTTCTCCAAATGGAAGAGAATAGGCTCTATTTAAAATAAAATAAAAAAGGAGAAATTAAAGTTTTTAAGATGCAAGCCATAATAAGAGTAGTTTTTCTGACTTTCAAGAAGCAGTTTTAGGTCCACACCAAGACTCGGATCTCCTGCCTGTAGGATTAACTCTATTTGCATGTGTATGCTTTGTATTCACCCACATGCTGTTGCCTAACCTGTATGTACATGTTATTAATCTGTGAATAAATATTTAATTAGGCTACTTATTGTGTTACTAATCAAGTCAAGTGCTGCTTCCCACCCTCCCTCTTTCAGTGAGTACAAACAAACATTTATCAGTCTATTCTCATTAACACAACTATAATTTATGAAAAACCTAAAATGCCTGTAGCACTGTTTGCTGTACATTATTAGTTTAGAGGCAGAGGAGTTGCAAACCATGGAGAGTATAAGACAATCTGAATCAGAAAAGTGTTTCAGTTTTACTATAGCCAAAACCAAAATTCTGTTATTGTACCGAGATAAAAATGAAATCAGTCAATGAGTTTTACTAATGCATGGATATCGTCATAAAAAGATTATAACTCATTAATATTTTCTATTTAAATTCAGGCCTACTTTTTATATATTATTTTATCTGACAACTCATGAGTTAAAGTTTTAACTTCAGTCATTTTCCTTCTTGTATGTTATTTTATTCATGCTTACAGAGACTTATACCGTAGTTACATGCTAGCACTATAAGCAGAATAGCATTGCTAGACTGTTTATAGATTAGAAAAATTATATCTGATTTGGGGAATTTTTTTAAAGTTATAAAGTGTCATTAAGCCTGCATTAAGGATCAAATGTCCACTATACATATATAGACAGAGTACATTACAACTTTAGGATTCATTCTTCAAACTCTTGCTGATATACCTAATTTTTCTATGTGCATAACTGTTTGCCACCTTAACGAACGCAATTATTGATCATCCTGTGTTGGGTGGGGATTTGGCAGGCCCACTTTTTCCTCAAGTTCTAATTTATATAATCCAATTTATTGGAATACAATGTCTGTAAAAAAAGCAGTGTGTTTTTTAAAGAAAAAATTATCCTACTTCTCAAATCAAAGTACAGAAGGAATGTGCTGTATTGCAGCAGCTCTGTATGCTACATCTAACTATGTTGCTTGTGTTGAATGTCCATTTTGTTCACATGCAAACTGTCTACATCTCATGGACATTTTTCGTTTCCTCACAATTTATACAAGTTATATGTGGATGGAAGCTGGTAGACAATATGACCATACCAAACATATTGCATTTTTGTCTTGCAGCAAGTCGCAGTCTTTGACAAATGCCTTCAGTTTCACAGAATCATCCTTCTTCCGATCATCTGTGAATGAAGATGAAGCAAAAGCTGAAACTATTCGAAACTTGAGGAAATCCTTTGCTAGTCTTTTTTCTGATTAGCCAGCTTCATCTAAATGCACCAAGCATATAGTCTAAAAACTACATGAATGTTACATAGGTTTTGTTTTCCCTGTGACAGTACCCTTCTCTACTGTGCTAACTGTTGTATTAACTTACACACACACACAAAAAAAAAAAAAAAGGAGGAGGACTTTGATGAGATACCATTCAGGAACATGTATAAAAATCTATAAAGAAGGAAGGCTTCTATTACTAACACAGAATGCTGAATTCTAAGGTCCTTATCCATTGTAATATTGTGGCCTTACTGTGACTGACCTGTATAATCCTATTTGAGACTCCTTTGTAGAATTGTGTTAATAAAGCATTGAGTAATAGGTTTCTCCTTGCTTTACCCATTTCCAATGCATTGCAATGCATGTGTATTTTGTGTGTAAATGTTTTGTACTGCAAAAGTATAGTCTTGACTTGTTCTTGCCTCCCAAATTTAGGAGGCAGTTCACACTGACATTCTTGTCAAGCCACATAAATAATGTGAGATATTGAAGCAGTTTCTTCCTCCTTATACAATCTTCCCATCAGCTGGTTGTCAACTTCTGATGTATTGCTGAGAGTTATCAGTACACTAACTTAATGTCATAAATAGAGTGTGTATGTACTACTGTATCTCCATATGTCTACTTAAATTTATTTCCAAATTGTAACCATAACTGGGTTTAGTTGCAAAGAATATGCATGATGTTACCCTTATTTTTGTGAACACCTTCTAATAAATGTAAAGTCCCATGCCTGATTTAAAAAAAATGTCTTCTACAAAGCTTGTTTCAACATTAATATATATTGTCTATTTTGACTGATATCAAAAGGGTAGCTTTATGATTATAGAATATTTGGACACAAACCACAACTGTAAGAAAATAAACTATCATAAGTTATTCCCTTTTTGAATCAGGATAATAAAAAACTATAAATTCTAAGAATCACATTTACATTTTCTAGTAAGTTATGTATGTTAAAAATATTTCTCTAACTCACGAAAACAGAATTGATCCCAGACTTTGAGGTAATAGCAGCAATTTTAAAATTATCTAAACCAAACCAAAGTTCATTAGTACTCTCTAGACTATCCATTTCCAAATGACTATCATGTCATTCTGCCTATCATGAATTACACGCAGCAGTATTCCTTGCCAGGAAACAGTGCTAACAGGGGAAACAAGAAAAAAATAATTGTAATATTAGCATGTCTGAGGGAGAAAACAAGCAACACAATGTTAATTTAAAAACCCTATGGGATTCGTAATGGGTTTGTAGAGACACATCTACTTGCCTCAGAAATTTTACCTCTTGTAGATCTGATAGTTTATGAAGGCTAGGTAAGTCACAATCACCATTTGATGACATAAGTCCTTTCAGCAGTTTTGGATTCTTTTGGGTGAAGATGCTGGCTTGGGCCAGGAGGTTGGCAATGAAGGATGGAAACTTTAGTCTCCAGTGATGTCAGACTTTAGTTCGTACATTAGCATCTGATAGCTCTCTGTTTGTCAACATAGTCTAAGTTGATGATCTTAGCATATATATTTCCTGAAAAGCTGGCATGTCCAAATCACTCACAGGCAACACAACCAACACCCTTTTTGGACTGACAATGAGGACTGACTCAATATCGTAGTTGAACAATCATGCCTAGAACAATGCTTTCCTCCAGGTTAAGACTAAAATGAATTGATGGGTAAGTTTGCACTGCAACATTACAAATGTTAAATACATAGCATTGCCCTCTGTAGGATGTAATCTCAGTCTCTCAGTTCGGCATATAACCCTCATCTTTGTGGAGCAGCCCTCAGAGAAGCCCTCTTACTGAATTAATGACAATTTCTTTTCTTTCAGGAGGAATGTACTATGTACAGAAGTCTGTAGTTTAGACAATGAATTCTGTGGCAAAACAGAATGCTTTAACTGTTAATAGTTTTTATTAGTTCAGAAATATCAGCCATACTTTGATTTTTTAAGTTTTGTCCCCCTCCTGCCCCCCATTGGATTGAAACACTCTTCACTGGGCTGCAATAACAACCTTGAGCTGTTATAGAGCCTTTCATGTCTGAGAAGCACTTTACTTTTAGATTAGAAAGATTAATCAAAGTTTCTAACGCAAATTAATTACTGCTACAGAGAAAGCCTAGTAATTATGCATAGTTTGGCATGGTTCGCGATTAGTACATGCCTAGTTTCAGCAATATTTAGTACAATGTGAATTACAGGTAGTTCATTAGTCCAGGCCCCAGATTTCGACTTGAGGCAAAGTTTCTCGCTCATATAAAATTCCCTCCCACCTCTTCCTGGGAGAAAACAGGTTTCACTACAGTCTTTGTTTTACCATCTGGAACAAAAAAAAGAAAGAAAAGAAAAGAAAAAACAGAGCAAGATGATGCAATCAAATCTGCATGGTGTATCCTCCCACACAATGTACATAACACATTGCCTCTCCACAATGCCAAAACTTCTTTATACCTCCAAGCGTGCTAAAGCGTGTCACATGCAAGCTGATGCATGCTTATGTTTCTTATGCAGTGTTTCATGGTTAAAACATTTTTAAGCAACCTACAACACATCTCCAAAATACTAATCAGAAAATTTTATAAAAAGTCTATTCAAACATTTATTGTCTATTTTGTCTTACTTCATTAAATAGATTGTGCTTTGAATTCATGTGCAAGCTCTAAATGCCCAGTTATCCAATATAGTGCTATCTAGAGTTGCATAAAAGGTAACAAAGAAATAATCCCAGTGTCTGTGGTTGTTCATCTTTATGAACATTAGCCTAGGAACATAAGGACTGTACATCATTTGCACCTTTTCCATGGAGATGCAGCTTATGATGCCATAGGTTTCTATGTACAGAACTCTTTTTTTCATCTTTCACTTATAAATCAGGATAATATGAAATCCATACAGCTACTAATCAAGTTCTGTCTCAAGATTGAGATGGAGCCATTTTCTGACCATCAGGCCTGAAGCCAATTCAAAACGCTGAAGCAGATTTCAAGAGATTATAATTATGGACAAAGTGGCTAATCTAGCTTTGAAACAACCACTAACTCTCCAGTAAAAATTAGTCAAAATAGTACTCAGGTACTTTGTAAATATTGTGTGTACTTTGTATACTTCCTGCTCCACATGAACAAAGCCACTTCTCTAAGCCGATGTTGTCTCAATGAACAGATCACATACCATAAAGCTCCTATTTACAAAATTGAAAAAGTCAGTGCATATTGTCTGTGCATTGACATGGTTGTTGCCAGTTTTTGGTTGAATACTACAAATAAATTGCATAGCAAGTTGTCCATCAACAGCAGCCTCCAGTGAGGCTGGGCAGGATGCAGGTGGCTGCTTAAGTCCAACCTCGCTATCTAGTGCCTTTTTAGATCTCATATCATCATGCCTGTCTTGGTAACCAAGATAGCCACAGAGGGGTTGGCAGGGATGATACAGGATCTGCGGGAGACCTGGGCTATACTAAAACGGCAGTTGGAGGCTAGGTAGGGTATACAAAGGTGATCTAAAAAGGCATTAGCTGCCAATGTTTGGGACTTCTTATGCCTGGACACTCAGCTATCTTATCCTCTGTAACCATTCAAGCATGACAAAGAAGCAACTTAATTGAGCCCTGCCTTTCTTCTTCCCCTGGCAAAATTAAGCTGTCTAGCAAGACAGTGCTGCAAGGAAGCATTTGCAAATTTTGATCACTAGTAGAGTTTATTTTTCCATACCAAAAATAACTAGAAGTGACTATTGACTCAGAGTAATTTAAGAAAGGTGATCTAAACTGTCACATATGCCAGCACAAATGAATTTAAATTGTGAATGACAATACATGTGTCCAACATGGAAATGCTTTTTATTAGACATACATTTCTTAACAAGCACTTTTTTCTTTTTTTTTTTAAAAAGATGTTTTTAAAATCTCATATCAAAATTTTCAAAATAGGTACCTAAAATTAGTAATTAGCTTTCCAAATGCATATTCAGTCATGTAATTAAGCAGCCAAATTTGCAAAATCCTGTTTTCCTCATTTCCTCTAATTCCTCTTCATTGTCTAGGGAAGAATATTCCACCTCAAGATGATCGTTTACATTAAGTTTCATGAAACATTGACTTGCTTATCTGTTGTTAGATTCTTGCAGCTCAAAAATTAATTCAAGAAAGAATGCAAATAAAATTTAACTTTTTTAAAGAGTTCAAACTCAAGTGAGTTTTTAAATTTAAAATAAGCCAAGAAGAACAACAAAAAGACTATCCCCCTGTTTCACTTTAAGATAGCCTAGGAGTAAAAGACACATGGGTTTTTTCCCCCCACAGATTATATTACAAAGAATTAGAAAGAGGATCAGTTAAAAAAAAAAAAAAGGCACATTTTTATATTTTTTACTGGGACTGGAGTTTTGACTTCTCTTAGCAGTGGCATTGCTCAGAACTTCCAAGGGTGGATGTGGTGTTTAAAAACTGATCCACTTCACATTACTTGACATTTAAGTTTCCCAGTACAGGATATATATTGTGGAGGAGAAGGTACCTGGCTTTATGGCTAAATCTTCATTCTATAAAAGTGATGGATGGTAACAGGGTAACAGAAATGGAGTAAAATGTAAGCTAACCTGACAAGACCAAGAATGGATTAATTAGGAACTTAACTCTTTACACATGTTTTTTGTTAGCATTTGTCTCTCCTCCTAACCATTTCTACTTTACTCACATGTGCCTGTTTTTCTGACCAATCCCAATCAGCCAAATTCTACTTCAAGGATTTATAAGCTCTGAGGAGTACCTGAATTTTTATTTAAAGGCAAGATTTTGAATTGTTATTATTACCTTGCACTGATCTATGCTTCCTAAAACCATGAAGATAGCTCAAGTAAATAGTAAAAACTGAAAGCTGACTGTTTGTGTTCTTCTATTGCTTTCTTTACTAAGAATGAAATTTTGGTGAAAGACTATATAGATTTTTAAAGCACCTAGACAGGCAATACAAAAGAACTTCTGTCTGTCCAGATGAGAAACAAAAAGAAAGGAAAGTAGTGCATACAGGCTGGTACTTACTTTTCGATTTGGAAGCTACTTCTCAAAAGTCTGTTACAAGTCTTGGAGTGACAACCATTTCTAAGAGATGATCTTATACAGGGACTGAAAATTATACAGCTAGATCTGCTCCATCAGTTACAGAATTACTGCAGTAGTGAAGAAACACTAGACAGTACTTCAGATGCATGAAACTAAAATTAACAAGAGCTGTGCTTCATTAGCATGCCATGTGCCCTTTTGAGGCTGTAGCAAAACCTAACGTGTCATTCTGATTTTACTGTAACTCAGAACAGTGAAGATGATAGCCCAAAGACTTAACAAGGACCATGGATGTTAGATTTTTAGTAGTTCTGCTGTTAAGGAAAAACAGCATAAACTGATGCTTCTTTTCCTGCTACCCCTGAGGTATTTCACATAAAATTCTGCCATTTAAATCTCCTGAAACTTTGTTTGTGGGAACTGGAGCTATTGGGCAAAAATTTTCCAGATAATCAGAAAAATACGTCAATGTGAGAGAAGAATATATTTATTCCATTCCCGCCCACTATAATAAAAGGTGACCATTTCACAGCTTCACTTATAATATGCCACCTCCTCTAAAGTTAGGCAGAATTTTAACATACAAAGAAAGAAAGGGGGGTGGGGGGAGCAGCCAAAGTATCCTTTCACTAAGTGCAGAATGCCACAAGCTAACACCTCACTTGCCAAGTGTGCTCTAACTGCAGATCTACTGTACAGATCTCTCAAACTGATGATTATGTAAATCTTCCAGATGGGCCCTTTAAACAGTAGATTACTATCCTGAGTATCTCTATCATCACGGAATACTTCATGGTTTTGGCTGGTTCAAGCCAAACTTCTGTAGCCTCTGCTTTTTGCACATTTTTCTTTCTTTGCAACCCGCATTAACAATAGTGTCATGAGCATGGGTATATCTTTAGGCATGTTTTCACCACATACACTTTTTTCTTCTTCAGTCATGCATAGCTTGAGACCACTTACTCCACCGGCCTCATGCAGTAAGAAACATGGTGTGCTACTAAAGAGACTGCCACTAGAATTTAGAGAGCAAATTCTGCTGCTGAGTTGCCATAGTAGCTTGCAGTCTATGTACAATCCAGCAAACAGCTGTTAAGTGCCAGATATTCTAGTTTAAGAAAAAGGAAGTGCTCCTTTCCTCCCCTCTCCTCGTGGGGAAATGGAAATTAGTCACTCCCTATCCACTAGGTGAACCAGGCCTAATTACTACATAGAAATGATTGTACATTGGAACTGTGCTGAGCTGCATTAGTTAACTGTCTTGGTGACAATTTAAGTATATTAGTTAGCAGTAAGTGCTGTATGCTTCATCTTAAGACACTTAGGAAACTGGGTAGTGTTTCCATGTAGAACAGATTCTACCTCTGATATTGTTACTACACAATCCCGACCAAACATTCATCTTTTAGCAATCTTGAAAATAGGTGTTACTAGCCGCATCCACTGCTATTTACAGTAAAAATGTCTTTTCTCATTGCTTGATGGAATTGTAACAAATTTGGGTATATGGAGGAGACCTGTAATTTAAAGGCCTCTGCCCCACCTGTTATGGGAATGTCTCTGAACTAGGATCAAGGAAGCATTCTTTTTCTTATTTAGATGTTTTTTGTCTGTTTGCAAGTCATGACTTAATCTATTAAAAAAGTGAAATGGTTGTTTTAAAAGGACAATGGCTCAGTCTCTTCTCCCCTTAAACTCAAGTTCACTTACAGGTGAACACTACACTATAATATATATTCGTTTACTCAACTTTGTTCTACAGTACATTTTTGAAGACATTAGCATTTTTCACACCTTTTTTTTACTAGAAAGGGGAAGCATGTGCATTGACTCTGGGCCATAAAAAGCTGATGTAATTTCATGGCAAGAAGACTCCTGCTGCCCTTAAGAATGTTAGTACAAGTTCTGAACTGACTTACCCTCCTCTGGAATAATTATGCATTCCACTCTGGCACATTTTATCATGCAATTCTCCTGCTTTGTAGATTACATGTCTTGAGGAGGTACAAAAGGGAAGAGCAAAGACTGTTTTATTTCTATACATGCATCTAACAAAATTATATACACACACACACCTCAAATATTACTTTTAAATGTAAAATTATGTGAGAATTTACTTTACAGACTTATTTAATATGTACATTAAATACAGGTATCCTTTCATGCATCAAGGAGATGCAAGCATCTCTTGGGAGGAACACAGCAAGTATGGGGAAAATATATTGTTAAATTATAATTGAACAAGCTGAAACTTGTCCAGGTTAAACAGCCCACCCTCAAACTGCAAAAAGCCAAATTACGCCCTCAGCAGCTTCTGAAAAGCAAACTGCCTTCAGTGGATTTCTGCAAATTTAACTGTCTAGAGTCTACAGCCACATCAGAATAAGTCTCCCTGATCTCAGAGATTAAGCAGTCCCCAGCCTAGTAAGTAGTTGGATAAGAGACCACTTGGCAATTCCACATAGCATTAGACATTAGCACAGGATGCACTCATAGCTAGAGAGCTTGAATGTGAGGTGTGTTCACAACATCAGACTTAGATATAGTAAATGCACCTTTCAAAGAGGTATAAGGATGAGTTTATTAGCCTACCTCTCTCTGGCTGCAGCAAAAGCCTAAAATACGTTTAAAAAACAAAAAACAAACAAAGCCCCCCCCCCCAAAAAAAAAACAACTTTTTTTTATCCTAAGAGAGAGAGTTATCCTAAGTGGCCTGAATTCTTTTAACAAATAGTGGATAATAAAGACTGAATGAAATCTGTTCTGAAAAATGGGGATTAAAATATAATTATGTCCAAGGAAGACTACAGACCAGGTCACTTTTTAGACTGAAGGCACAAAAATCTATGTTACTAGAGTCAGTGTGTTCCTAGAGTCAGCAGAAGCATACTGGGAAATCAAGCTGCTGGATAAAGTTACTTGGACACTTGCTCTTCAGGACAAAGACAAGCAAAGGAGACTTTATCCTTACAGTAACTTTTTCAGATATGTTTTAGTACATCTTCTTGAGGTGCAGGTATTTCAAATCAACATTTCTTTTTGACCTTCAGTATGTCAGGCATAAAACTTAGGAGGGAAGCAAGTACATCAAACAGCTATGAACTCTACGTAGTGATCCGTAAGAGACCTAGTGTTTCATTTTGAACAGTCCTGAAACACTAATTCAGCTATTAAAAATATCTACCCTGTTCTACAAAACATATAGCATTCCATACTAAAAATTTCTTTAGACTAGTCAGCCATACTGAATTGCAAAGTCGCTGTGTTTCTCTGGGTTATGGAGGGGATGAGCGGTGTGTGAGGAAAATCCATAACTAAAAAGGTTATAAAAAGACCCACCATTGTTTTCAATTGTCATTTATTTCTGGATGTCAGAAAAACTGACAATGCAGAATAGTAGCCAAGTGCGTAACTAGGACTCCTGTACCTATCTGTGTATCTGAACTGCTTAAAACTTATAAATCTTCCTATTCTCTACACACAAGTTTTCCTTTGTAGTTGCTTGCTTCCTGTTCAAACCAAAAGTCAAATTTTCTACAAACCAGACAGATTTACGATGAGGGGTGGGAAGGGAGGAATATATACAGGCAGCACACAGCCCATATACACAAAATGCAGCATTATTTTTATGATTATTCTCCCCACTAACAAACTGAAGCCCTCATTATGCTAAACACTTTTTTTCCACATTTTTTTAAAGAAAAGCCTAAATTTCCATTAAATTGAAAAACAGTGTGTTAAGTTGCTAAATAGCACTGATGTTTTAGTGCTTCCTCACACATATGGCTAGCTGAGAATGCATAGCAAGTTCAAGCTTGAAATAAAATTTTTTTAAGCAACCAGTATATAACACTAAACATGATTTAATAATGGAAAGACTGGCACAACCTTAAAGGAATATCATCAAGTAGGCAAGGTATGCTTGTGACTTATTATAAAACAGTGAAATCAAGTAGGAAGCATAATCCAGATTCTTTACATAATTATGGCAGCAGGGTGTGGAAGGAGTATCAACTATTTTTTAAACTGGAGATCTTCTAACAGTAAAACAAGTAATACATTGATCTCATTTCTCTCAACACTCTTGAAAATGCCTGTAATTTTTCATTTATGCTTAATTTTATAGACAAATGCCAGCTTAACATTTTGCTAATGCTGGGCTTATTCCTTTGATGCAGAAGTTAGTAAATCTTGTATTACAATTTTTACCAGTTCAAGCTTAACATTCTTAGGACAGTATCATCTCTCCTTAAGCAAACTGATCAGAGAAAGCAAATGAAACAGCACTGCTGGTCCTCATTCTATTGGTAACAAAACATTATTAACTTAGTCACATACAGAAATTGCTTAGCTCTAAGGATACTGGAAAGATACAATCTGATATTATGAACAGCATTGTAGAAGTGACTGAAAATGGAGGATTTGTTATTTTGTCATGCTTGTATTTACATTCAGTTAAAACTCAAATAATTTATGATACAATTAAAACCAGACTATTGTAGCAAGCAGCACAAAATGAAGACTTTTAACTAGTGTTAAGAATGAAATACACATCAAAACATTAGAATAGTGTTCCATATTCTAGAATTGTTTTTCCTCTAGATTTCTGTGCATAAGCCACCTTGCAATTCCTTGTCAAAAGACGGGAATTTCCTTAGCTGTCTGCCCCTTGCAGCCTCTCGTTTTAAACCTTTATTCTTAGAGATTGGGACTAGAAAACACAAATGTGAGTTGTACACACTGGGTTAGGTCTGAGGAATCAACAGTCCTTTACTAAAGCTATTGAAATAAGAGGTGTGTCTGTGATTACCAAAGAGATCTTCCGGTGATAAAAGAAGAATTGCATCAGCTTTTGGCTCAGAGCGTAAGAGTGACTCAGCAATTCAGAAGAATGTGTTTCCATTTTCTTTCGGGTTGGAAGATGGTGAACCTTCACTAATACTTTCTCTTAAAATGCCATGAAACAGGCAAAACAGGGATGTTAGATTTCTCAAATAGCTTGACAGCCTTTATTGGGTGTCATATAAGAGCCATACAAAGTTCACTGATACCATTCTAGCACATGATTTCTTTGTAGTAGTAGCAGGAAATTTGTTTTAACAGCTCAGCAGCTGTTCCCTAGTGAGTTACTAGCTCATTTCTGCAAGTTAGTACAACACACAGCACAGGAAATTCTAATTTGGAATTAAAATTTAATTGTGAGAGCAAACATTCCTGGTAATTCTGGCGATTAATTAGTCAGTCCTTTCTATGATTTTGGCCCTCAAACTAAAATTTTGTCCATTCTGTAGAAGTTCAAAGAAAAACAGAACATCTCTGAAAATTCTCATTAATCAGTAGTCTATATTTTGGGTACTACACCAAAGTACCATGATTATCAAAATTAATTATATAAAATAGCTTTTTCTTATTATCCATTGCCATTACTCAGAGATGTAATACTGAATTATATCGACCATTGATTTGACCCAGCAGGACATTTCTTGTGTTTTTTTCTTCTTCCCTCTAAGTAATGAGTTTGCATCCATTACCTTAAGCCAGCCCAAGTTAAAGTTAATTTGGCAGGATTGCCAAAGTTTCTTCTGAAAAAGGATTGTAACTGTGCAAGTTGCTTGTGAAGGATGCATGCTTATGTTCCTTTCCTCACAAGAAAGACTTGTGAAAAATGAGTAAATCTACCTGGATATTTGATTTTAGTCTGCATGGAATCAGGAAAATTTATACTTGTTCCTGGAGACTTCCGCGTTTGTTTGTTTGTTCTGTCATTGAGTACCAGAGTTAACATCCAACTGCAGGCAGTTTATACTTGTATCTGGCCTTTTTTTCTACACTTCTGCCTCACCACTCAGCATCAGCTGAGGTTGGCACCTCTGCTCGCAAAACTACAGCACACTCTCAGTAAAACTCAGGCCATCACACCTTACTTTCCATTCTGTCCCTGCTTTCTAATATTTAAATCACTTCCTTGACCACTGACAGGAAGCAATTACAATCTGTGCGTACTTTAAGAAGATATCACAAGACTTTAACAGCCTAAATTTCATCATCAGACAATGACAGACCAAACATTTCCTTTGGGCTATGCTAGGTTTAAAAAGTGGTCTTCAAGAACTGGAAAAATCTAAAAGCTACATTTCCAGTTAGCCTTGTTCTTAGATAAGGACTCTGAAAACATCCCTAACAATTACAAACATATGGGGATAAAATTGACACAGACAAGAAAAAAACCATTCATTTAAATCAATCAATCATTGTCAAATATTATACCATATTCCAGAAAGTCTGTTCATTCTCCTGAAATAAGAACTTGCATATTCTAGGTTATATTCATGAAGTTTGAAAGGAACTTTATAAACAATTTTTTAAGTCTGCCATTTCCTGTGCATCAAGTTCAATAAGTCTGAAATAGGTGATGAAATAATGATGAAGCCAAGACTAATTTTTGTGCCCAATTTGCACAATACAGTTCTAAAATACAATCCATCATCTAATCTAGAAAAGTATCTTAATGCCAGCTGTGGTTTTCAGCAACATGCCCTTTTGAATCAGCATCGAAAGTGATTTAACAGCACAACTGATCAAAACCCCATTCCTTAGCTTCACACACACAAAAAAGACTAAGTGATTTTCTGCTTATTTAGCTGATCTTGCTGCAACAGCATTTAAAGTTGTTTTACCATAATTAAACTAATTTATGTCATTTTTTTAGGAGTCAGTAACTTTCTTGGAACAGACTGGACTTTGAGGAGATTGGTTTTCTATGTGAAATATTGGCACCCAACCTGCTGCTACGGTAAGCATACTCTATTCATGAAATCCACACCAAAAGGAGTCCAATGCATTTACAAACCAATTATGCTTACTTTAATGTCAATGAAGGCTAAAAATCAGGTGTGTACTATAAGGAGGACTCAAGCCAGAAAAGGCCATAATGTTGCAAAATTGATTGCTACCCAGCACAAGGATCATTTACATTTTAAACAAATGGAAACGTGGGTTAGTATGCATATTGGGATTTCACAAGGTATATTCTTAATGGAGGAAATACTTGTTTCCCAAATGCAAATACCATGTTCCATAATTTTCAAGATACCAATAAAAAATTCAGGGCTAAAGAGGGGCAGAAACATGCTGCTTAAAAAATCAGGAGCCTCCTTTCTGTCCAAAGCATCAGCTATCTTCTCCAAGAGTTATTTTACCAAAAATCCTGAAAAGCAGGTAACTGCGAGCTATGACCAATTATGCTGCCGTACAGGAAAAGTGGCAATGAAATGAACAGCATACCAGAATACTAATATACTTGTTCCATTGTGAAAGATAAACCACAGGGACCAAACATTGGTCAACAGAGATCGAGAGGCTATAGGACCCTTCCATGAAAAACACTGAAGAGCAATAGGTGAGCTGTTCCGTGACAGAGCCCTTAGCTACTGCCAGTACTGTGTGCCATCTGCAGTGACAGAAGCCCAGACCGGTGTGTGAGTGCACTTGCACTGGATCCCT
Source organism: Burhinus oedicnemus (assembly GCA_008921705.1). Classification (NCBI taxonomy): domain Eukaryota; kingdom Metazoa; phylum Chordata; class Aves; order Charadriiformes; family Burhinidae; genus Burhinus; species Burhinus oedicnemus. The sequence goes on from VFFE01009197.1 coordinate 738,616, forward strand.
GTGTACCATCTTCCACCTAGGACAACTGCACTGGGCACCAAGTCTTAGCAAGTCTTTCGTGCTCCTGGGGGAGGAAGAGGATTTTCCCAGTAGCAGAGTAAATTAGAAAAAAAAATTTAAAAATCAGTATGAGGTGCACTCCAAACAATGAAATATTTTTCAAATTTATGTATGTATATATGTTTACTAGTTTTGTGCATCTTACTCCAAAGACTTCCTCTTCAATTACCAAGAGAAAAGACAGTTTGCATCAGCCTCTTGCTTCACAATGCACACAATATATGTAATTCATATGTGATTGCACGCAGTGACCTGTATTATTTCTTACTCTGAGCACATAAGCTTTTGTAACAGTGTCCAGAAAATGTATGCCAAAAACTCACTTCAACATAAAAGGCCTATCCTCTCTCCTCTCTTCAGCAGATTTGGTTAGAATGGATTTTCCAAGTCTATTACTATCTTCTCATTAGACATACTCTGTAGCTGTTCTTTGGTGGTTGGCTTCCTGATATTAATATAATTGCCACATACTTTGGAAGAAAAAAATACGTCACATGAAAATTTCTGTAAAGATACTTACAATATTATCAAAACAAAAGCAAAAAGAAGGAAAGTTAGTAGGATACATTACTGAAGTTTTCTGCTATCTTATCCCTTCTGCAATGCACAGAGATCCTGAAAGGAGTACTACTCATGTATTGAATTAATGATTTGTCATTCAATGACTGTTTCAGTCATTACACTGTTGGCTGAGCTGCTGTTAATACAATGTTCACATGTTATAAGTTCCTTGCTTTTACATTAATCACTAAAAGCTAAGGCATTACACCAGTTCAACAACTGCTACCACACCCAGTTCCACCGTCACACAAACATCTGACACCATTTCTGTCTGAAGCAAATATTTAGGAGATCAATCTTATTGATTTTGTGAGATGGCTACTAACTAATCTCAGCTCATTTGTAACTATTCATAAGAGTTTTACACCTTTACACCTATGTTTTGAATTTGAACTTGTATTGTTGGATAGCGTAACTGCTTATTATGCCAAAATGTAAAACATTAAAGAAAAGACGACATAAATGCTTTTTAGAAGATCAACACTGTGGCTATATGAAACAAAACTTGATAAGGCAGCTTTCGGTTCTCTTTTAGTTTTAAAATAAAGCTTCCTCTGTCTTAATACCACAACACATTTTGAGACACTGCTATTAAATTTGTTTACTAAGTTCAGTTTCAATGTTGAAAACTGAAGCAGCTCATCAATTTGGAAGGAGGAACATGTCTACCATGACATTAATTCCTGAACAACTAAGGAAAAAAAACAATTGTGCCCAAGTGTGTTTTACCTAAAAGTAAGTATTTCACATGCTTTCCAGCAGGTGGCAATGGCATATATAATCGCTTAATCACATGCCATGAACCCTATACTTGCAGCAAATAGGGGAGTCACTCCTAAACGAGTAGTGGAAGTGTACATTTTTCGATCAGAGAAATTCTACTGCCCACAGCCATAAAGAAATTTGAGGTTATTACCGAATGCAGTACAGCAACAAACGTATTAGGTTTTGTTCCAAACTACTTATATGGCAGTTAAGTGTCCCAATGCTATTAAAACTCAAAGCATGATAAAATTCAAATACATTTAGTCATTTCCTCATTTTTACTCTTTTGTTGAACTCAGCTTGGGCAGCCTTAGCTTGGAAACTTCCACCTCCAGACAATAAGAAATCATATGAAAAGAGTTTGCAAAAAGAGGAAATAGTATGAGTAACAGAGAGACAGTGGGCTACAAATAACTGAATGACCTACAAAAATATAGCCAAATCATGTCCTATATTTTACCTATAATAGAAAAATCCTTTTGAAAATTAATGCATGATTTCAAAAGCCTGCTGCAAAGGAAAAACCTTAGATAGCGCTCTACAAAAAAAACCCAGAAAGAAAATTACAATTAAAATTTTCATGTCAAGTTCTTTGGCTGAGTATACCCACACTCTACATCTCACTTTCTTGTTTATTGCAGCTGCAGGAAGGAGACTTTCGGGGTTGTTCCTCTGGCCCCAACCCAAGTGCATGCACCTCATTGCCAGTTTCCCCCAGATGATAATAAGGAGATGGGAGGGAAATGAGAGAACAGAAGAAGAGAAATAGGGCTTGGTTTTTTTCCACCCATGGGCTCTGAAACAGGTCTTGGCTACACTACCTATAGGAAAGATACAATTGCAATTAAACTCATAACATTATAGCATCCCAGTTAAAAAAACAAAACACATTTTCATAATTTTTACCCTGTAGTTTCATACATAGATTCTGTAATCCCTACTTTAAAAGGGTAAACACCTTCAATGTTGAGCCCTGTGTTAGAAGAGTCACTCACCCTTGTGATGCAAGATAATTCAGACAGCATAGGCCAGATCAGTCCTGGGATTATTTTACACGCAAAAAAAAAAATAATTCCTGCCAACAGTGTCACATTGTGATGATTTATTTTCTGTGTGTTTCCAAATGCCACTGCAGCACTGCTCATTAGGGACTGGGCTTAAAAAGAGAATACCTCAGTAACTCACATTTCTTATTTTAAACGAAGATCCAGATTTGGGTTCTTTTAGGCATATAGAGCTTAAATGTCATTATATGCTTTCCTCTCCCTTTCAAAACAGAAATATAGCTGCATACATATAGCAATAAAATATTTTCATCTCCCATGTGTCTTAAAAAGAACAGCAAAATCTAGAAAATCCCATCACTAATGTAGGAAGTGTTAAGAAAAAATTGCTTCACTCTGTCCTGAAGAACTAAAATGCTTTTCTTCTGTACTTCAATATAGACCAGGTCGTCACGAAACTCCTAGCACAAAACAGCAACTGTGTTTAAAACCACCAAAACTTACTGCCATCCCTGAATAAAGAATAAAATAGTAGGATCCATTTCTAATATTTTTCCCCAAAAGTTCATCTAAAGAAATTAAGATGCAAATATCTGATTTCAAACTCTGGTATTCCTTCCCCTCCTCCTTCAATCAGGAGTAAAAATTATCATCAGAAGCTGAAAAGCAGTTTGATCTTTGTTACATTGGGACTATGGAATCTAAGCAATATTTTACAATGCATTGTAATTGTTTGTACTTGCAAAACTGGATTAAGAAATCACTGCTATTCTTAAAACACATTTATCACATACATACAGAAGTCAGCATATTTCTACTTAGAGTGGAGCCTTCAGCCAACCAGAGTGAATTCCCATGTACCGCCCACGCTCATTCTCTCATCCTCCCCTTCCCCAGAGCAATCACTGCATCTGGCCAGTATAACGTGAAGAATTTTCCAACATGCCTTACCAGGGTACACCTGCCCTATGAATGACCCATGTATATCTCACCTATAGTCTATTGCTGTTGTTGCAATTTCTAGCACCCTCAGTGTAATTACTGAAACACAGACACTAGAAGTCCTGAATAAAGAAGGTGAGATTATGGAAAGATTTAGATGTGTTTAAGGCACAAGCCCTAGTTTGTTTCAAAGGCATTGGGAATTAAAGCAGTGGCACTGAAGTCCTTCACAGGGTAGCTGAGATGGGGAAAAAAGGAGGCTATAGTATGGGGGGGTTTCATCAGACCTCTAGAATTTACAAGTTTGGGGCTTTACTGCACTTTTTAAAGTTTTATGAAACATTTTTTTCCTGTAATTTAAATCCATTTGTTCTTTGGTTGAAGCTTAATTTAAAAAACATGTCTTTTGAGTTGAGTGGAAGTCTGACTAATTCCATTGTAAATGCTGCTGAAGATGAAGAAAACTAACACTATAATTGAAAAAAAAAAAAAGCGCCTTATGCATACACAACAGCCGCAATCAGGCTAGTGCCTGAGTTGTGAGACTACAGCTCTCATTTTTGTTAGCCGACTCAAAATCAGCACCCATACTTCTAACATCTGTAACAGTCTATATGGAAATCCTAATGGCTGAGAATCCAGAAGCTGAAGTTTCTCTATTCATCTATTTTCTCTTCCTATTTCTTCCTTTATTATATGTCTGTTTCTCCTGTTTCCCTTTCCCAATATTCTCATTTAGATTCTCATTTAGAAGGACAATCCTTCCAGCCCTTTGCGAATATAGTCCCTTCCAGCATAAACCAAAGAACATTCACAGTCCTTTAGCACCACTACCTGTGCCACATTGCTTCTAGGAGTTACGGTTGGTCTCCAGGCCCAGCCTCAGTGGCAGGTATACCATTCTCTCTCCACTCTCCAGGGAAGATGAGTAAAAAGTAGCATAGCTATCCTCCTTCCTTCCTACCTCAACCCCTCTGTCTTTCTCCCATACAAGAAAAAAATTCCGGGGACAATAGATCAAGCAGCAGCCTACCTCATGAGGAGCAGTAGTCCTGTATGTTCTGGTTCATTCTCTGACTGCTCCTATAATTGCAGAAACATCTCGTGTGCTCATGATATCACAGTCTGTTTTTGATATTAGAATTTCTCTTAATGATATTAAATAAGCAGATGTGATACCCTGCCTATAAACAAGATGTCTTCAAATTTTTCATGGGCACTCACGACATCCTCTATTTTAAATAGCATTTCTTGCTACATATGGTTTACAGCAGGTTGAGAATTATGACGTCCATAGTTTCCTTTCTCCTTAAATGTTTGACTTCCATCCTCCTTTCCTCTATCCTCTATACGCAAACTTCTTTAACAAGAAAAGTAATTCTAGACTCCCTTTGTCTAAGAAAAATGCATTTTCTCAAAGGAAATTTCATTTGAGCTATTGGAGTCAAAATTTATTGTTATGCCCTTCTTGCTGGCTAAGAATGCTGCTTAGCCTTACCTATATTCTACGACTGCCAAAGAAGGAAGTCTATTTTTTTTTCCTCTTGGCAACTCTTTTGGAGGTACACTATTGTGTTCTCAGAGTACTCGTTCTGAAAGGCTATTGTGAAAACTGTAGTAAACAGAACTCTCAGCATCAGGATACAAGAAACAGGATCCAAGGCTGAAACTATTTGCCAAGAGTGGATGTGACCGCTGCCCCATTCAATCCTGGATGGTACAACAGTTCATCTTAGCTGCTAGATATAGCACATTCTGTAATGAGGAGGACAAAGGTGGCAATTACTGAAAAACCATGTTGCTGGAGAAAACAGCATCAGGATGTAAAAAAAATTTCCTTTCCATCAGGCAACTAAACAACGGATCTCAATTACAGATAGTAGGCTATAGTCTCAATTTGTATCGGCATATTTCCACATACTGTTGTGGAGCTCCTTGATTATGACAACTGAGTTGATGACAACTGAGAATTTGGCCCAAAGATTAAACTTGAAATACTCAGAGTATTTCAATTAGCTTCTCCGCTGTTTGGCAAAATATGTGATGTTAGACATGCCAAATGATTCACATTTATATAAAACTAAAGAACTAGAAAGTGGTAAATCTAAACATTTAGGAAGCTTAAGATTAAATACAGAATTAAATTATAAAGCACAAGTAGTATTCCATAAGGAATAAAATACTGTGAATAGCTACAGAGGCATTGATGTTCCTTCATTCAGATTATGGGAGGAATAAGGGAAATGCACAGGTAAAAAACCCACCAGATGATAAATCCAATGTTAAGAGAAAGATTAAGACTATTTTACTATTCATTAAATTATTTACCATAGTGGAAAGAATGCATCAAAGCAACTCCAGACAAAGGCAAATAATTGCTTGATACTACCAATCTTCAAAATTGAGGCACATAAGGAAAGATATTGTGGATGTTAAAGACATAAAAGATTATCTGTTTTGATCTCCTGCATAATACAAAGACATAGAAACCTCCCCAGAAATTGCTCCAGCAAGCCTTTAATTCTTGATAATTAACCGTATCTTCTAGAGATATATTAAAACCTGGTTTGTAGGCTCTGGGTAGTAATACATCACTTTCTAGATGACTTGTTCCAATTATATTCTTAATCTGAATCTGTATAGTTGAAATAGTAAGTGTTACAACTTTTACCTCTTTCTCCAGTTTCCACTGCTAGTAGAACCCTCCCTGCGTAGATAACTTAGTGAGTCAATTGACCTTCACCTTCCATAGGTTGGTCCAAGTCCCTGATGTCTACAAGTCATAACAATGCTGTAAAGTGTAGTGCAGCACTCTTACTTTCTTCCAGTACAGCTTCCCACACACTATTATACTTAAGTTGTATCAGTAGTCCTCCAATGGTCTTTGCAATGTAAAAGCCCATTTAAATTGTTAAGTAATTCAGAAAACATTACCCGTTTTTACTAATATTCCATCACTTCTTATCTCATTCTTTGGTGTTGTTGAAATCAAATGTAAAGATGCTCCTTGCCATGTCTGTAAATCCATGCTGGCACATACAGCCAAAATAGAATCCTACATCAATCAAAAACTTTCTGATAATGCAAAGTGTTTGTGCACAAAGATGTCAGGACCTTTTCTCAGTCTTAAAACTTTATCATGAGCCACCAACAAAGAAGCCAGGCAGAAATACCTGGCACACAGTTACCTAGGGAGAAAAGATAAAAGAGCACCTCAGCATCCACAGAAAAGAAGATTCAGGGAAAAGTTGTCCATAAGGACAAATTGAGGGTCATTTTCAGGCACAAATTAACAGTTGAGCAAAGCAAGTGTGTACAAAACATCTTTTAGAACTTAATATCTTTATAGAAGCTACTTCCCTTGCCTCATGAGTTTGCCACTTTCTAGCATTTTCCTTTCCTTCACAGAGAGGAAGCATGTGCTTGGAAGTCCAAGCAGAAGCTGTCACTCACAGTTTCCATTTTTGAAGGTGTTTTTTCTGTACAAGAGGTATGTTTTGGGTTTTAGTAGGAATGGATATTTCTGTCTGCTTACTGTCTTTCATCCATGCAGACAATAAGTGGTTTTTTGTTCAGTTAACAAATGTCTATTCTCCATAATAGACCACAGACCACTAACCAAAAACAAAGAGTTGGGACAAAGCACCCCTTTGGAGACTACCCATAGTTATGACGAAAGGAGCAAGAGATTATATTCTGTTAGACATAAGCTGAAGTCTTGATTCCTGCAGTCAATGACACACACATACAGATAACTACATTAATGTAAGTCATTCCACGGTAGTGACAGTAGACATGTGTAAACATGTGTGGTATTGTGGTCTAACTGCTAGTTATTACAATGCTACTTTTAAAATTTACAAAGAATATAAAAGTTCTTGGGTAACACAGGAAATTTCCTCAACTTTTGTATCACTCAAAACACAGCTCTATCCTTCAGCTCTGTCCTTTAAGGAAGTCCGTAAACAGGTCAGATCACCTCACTGGTTTAAGCAGCTAAAATAACATTAAAAAATTAATAATTTATGGAAACATTTTTACTCGCTTATATTCCAGGAATAACTAAAGCCACTTTGTAAAAGGAATTTTCCAAATTCTACATTGAGCAGAGAACATTCTGGAAACTATCACTATGGCAATGTTTTAAAAATTACTCACAGCCTAATTAACATCTGCTTTAAGAGTTTAAGTTATTACATGGTCATTTATCTACTCAAAGAATCTTGTACACAATTGAGCAGATTTTTAATGTTTAACATTTCTGCCCATAAACTACCAGTGAAAGACATTCACCTAAGGGAACACGATAGGTAATTTAGGCCCCTGTTTCTCTTCAACCTCTCACTAATGCCAGTTTTTCTAACCACAGGATAGGTAACACCACATATGAAAGAAATGCAGTCCTTTTTACAGAGCTCAAAGCAGACAAAATTTTAGCACCAAAAGAGAAAACAACAACAACCAAAAAATTGCAAAAAAAAAACCCTTTTGAAAACCAACTGGAGATTCTATAGTTGGAAAAACTATTCTCCAAAAGGTCTGATGTGAATGGTCTTAGATGCACATTATTAATAAATAAACTTAGAAATATACATACCTTGGAAAGGTCCTCTCTAAAACAGTTTTCCCCACCTGCAGTCTGTCTTTTCTGAAACACAGCTGGCTAGAAGGTCATTACTCAAACTGTAGCTATCCTCCTTCCACCAACTCCTGTCCTAATTTTTTAGGGGGATTATTCCTCTGAATTTCATTTCCCACTGTTAGATCAGCCAGTTTCTTACTAGGACAAATGAAATGTTGGAGGACATGTCACAGGATGCACCATTCAGGCGGGAAGAAAGTTCCAGGACTCAAGAAGATTAATTTCCCTGAGCTCAGGCAAACAGCAGCCTGCAGCATGTACATAGGTGTCTTTCTATTGTGTCTCTAGGACTAGGAAGTATAGGTGACAATTTGAAACTTAAGAGGAGATCTGTGTTTAAATACAAGTAGAATGCAGACCTAGGAAGTCAGCCCTTCTTAAATTTAATTTTGGTTTTGCTTAATGTTTTTTATTACATGAGTCAATTTAAAGATGCTGGAAAGTCTTTTTAAGCATAATTCTGACAGTTATTCTACTTTTGGTTTGATGTTTGGGATTTTTGTTGTTGTTACTGTTGTGCCCTACATAATAAGCATACATTTCTAAATTAAGAAAGTATTTCTTTTAACAAGTTTGTGTTAGTCTGTAATCCCTTTTAGCAATGGTTGAGAACAGAAGAGGTGTCTAATTGAAACAAAAGAGAGGATCAGCAGGGGAAAGAGACAACTGGTTCTTGTTAATGCCATTTTTTCTAAAAGATGTGTTTTGAAGCATACACCTGGAATCATTGCTGCAAAGTACCCAGGAGAGATCAAAAAGCCCTCCTAGTTCCTTGCTTCCCCAAGCACAAGAAGAAAATCAAGACAGTGTTTCAGCAAATGTAACAATGATGTCAGAAGAACACAGAAAATCTGCTCCTTGTTATAAGAAACCTCAGAAAGCCTTCTTTTCCTTTTGTCCGTGACCCCACCCCTACCATACACACAATTTATCAACTACATTAGAAAGATTCCCTCCTTTCCCTTTTCTCGCTCTCCCATCAGGAAGCCAACTCGCCGAGGGCTCCAGCCAGACCCCCTGGGACCCCAGCTGCGCACTTGCAGATCACGATGCACTCTCTCCTTTTTTGGACATTGGGTGAAGTTCTTTGCCACTGCACAGCGAAAGGGGATGCTAATTCAGGCAGAGTATGCATTGGACCAAATTCTGATCTCAGACACCCACACAATTCCTGTTGTAAGTCACATGTGTGCACGTTTCTGACAGCAGGATATGCCCACTTGTGCTCTGTCTTAATGCATCAGCAGGAGTGGTGTGGCTGCCTTTTTTACAGAAACAAAAATATAAAGAAGTGATTTTTAAAAGCTTGGGGGCATAGGCAGACTGATAATGTTTTTCCAACTGAAACCCAACAGTTAAAAGACAGTTAAGCAAACCAAAGATACTAGAACAGTTTTAGTCCTTTCTCACTTAAAAGGGATTTTAGAAGACTGGCTTGCGTCCAGGGCAACTCTCTACTTTTAATATGGGTTGAGGGACATATTTCAATTTGAAATTAGATATGGGGAAGTTTTATAATTTATTTAAATGGTCATACGGAAGAGCTTCAGCACCCGCTCAATTGTCATTATTTAAGCTTAAGGGTAATAGATAATTGGCATATGGAAAAGCAGTACAGTGTAAAAGCATAAAATATAAGTGTAGCTGGAAGTCAACACTACTCAAAATGCTGAGAAGAAATATCTATAAAATTATTTTTAGACGTGTGAAGGAATACACAAATATGGTCTTACAAATAACTTTACCAGATTGTCTAGAAACATTAACATAAAATATTCATATAATCATTTTTAAAAAAGAGAAAGATAATACAATCAGAAAGAGGTAAATTTAACATTTGGTTTTGCTGTCACACCCTCAGATCTCATAGCAGCTTGGCTTATTTTCTTTTCCACATTCCTAGTTTCACCTGGCTATTAGAAATCATTATTTATTTTCCCAATTTAAGTGGTTTCAGAGTGTTAGAGAAACAAATTAACATAACTGGGAAATAAGATCTACTGCTGCCTGTTTCAAAAAATACTGCCAGTAATAGAAATGCATATATTTCTACAAGGACTGTTTCTCAAAAGTATAAACATTAATTTAAAGAAAGGTTTGAGAGCATTTAAAAATCTGAGCTGGTAAACAGATCACACCATAAGAGATCACATCACCCAATTCAAAAAATGGGAACATTACGTAACAAAAAAGCTGAGGTAAAAACCTGTACAAATGGAGATGATGTTTCAAACTAAAAAAATCAAATAAATGAAAAAGGTACACTCATTAATAAAGAACTCCAGACTAAAAGAGACGGGATCTGTGTGATGAGTAAACAGGAAACTGGAGACAGAAAAGACAGAATGGAAGGAGTTTGCTGCCATATGTGAGAGCAGTTACCCTAAATCACTTCTTTGTTCTGAACTAAGATTAGCAGTTTTAATAACTTAATTCAGAGGAACAGGGTAAATTCTTAAAATCAGTAATTTTTTTCTACTTTTAGTAATCTTATGGACATATATCTAGAGACAAAAGTCATTTTGCTATCTTTTTTTCTCCCAATAATTGCAACAAAAGTTAAAATCTTACAATACTCCTCCTCTGCATCTAGCATTAAAATACAGAATATTAAATTTGAAATTTTGCTTTTCCTGTCTTGGGCATTTGTTGTTGTTATGCTTTCACTCCGCATACACTACTGTAATTTAGATGAGAAGTTGTTCTATCCTGTCTGCAAAAATGTCCTTGAAGAACAAAGCTGTCCAAGTCAAAGTCTACAATGCAAGTCAAATAAACCATTTTTTCCCAAAAAGCTTTTTTGTTGCAACTTCCATATTGTATCAGTAGTAATCTATCTATTTCTAGGAGTGAAATTATCAGAGCTATTCCCCCGTGAGGTGAAAGTTTTGTGGTCTATCTGGAAGAAGCAGCTGTAAAATTTTTTCACTCACATTTAAAATGATGTTTTGCTCACCCTGTGTTCATTTGAAGCAGGTGTAAATGATTATTGAAAAAACAAATGATCAAAAACCAGTTGTTACTGAAAATGTAACTTCAATTGTGAACCAGTTTGTAGTTACACTCTAAGAAGAGGGGCTATGGTAAGAAAATCCTGCTTTCCAATACACTTTATTATCTGTATGTTATTATATGTTATCCTTTAAAAAATTTAATGTTTCAGTGATTTATACTATTACAATGCATATTTAGAGCAAAATAATTAGCGCACACAACGCAAATTATTTTTTATATGTGGGTACTTTGTAACTAAGCATATTTGATCTGGAATAAATGAAATAGAAAATAAATTTCAATTATAAATTCCCAATTTAATCAGATTTTCTGCCCTACCATTCTACTCCTTTTTTTTATACTTGGGTAACCTAGTACTACTTCAGGTTCAACTGCTGGACCAAAGAAATGTACACAGTACAATGAAAGGTCTACAGAGACAAATAAACACATAAAGGGGTGAGCTGGCCTGAGCATCAGAAATTTTCAAATGCAGGTGGGAGAGTTCAGATTAAATTTACTTTAGTTCACTGAAACAACAGTGGGTTACCAGGTTCTAGTCCACAGTGTACTAAACTGCTACATGTTATTATTTATTTGTATATATAAAACTCAAATACCACAAATCAACACTGTGTCCTCTATATATTCCCAAGATTGCATTTTTTTGCTAACACAACAATACATAGGGTAAGAAAATACTAATAATTAAGTTCACAGAGTAAAATCTTATGTAGAAAAATGAGTTTGATGGCATCTGATACATGTCACATAGAAGGGACACTTCTATATTAACTTACACTGATGCAAATACAAGTAAGCATACCATAGTATGCAAATGTGCTATTAATAAAACATTACCACGTTACATACGTATGATAGACCCTTTGAAGAGCATACTCTTTCAGTTCTGCCCTGCTAATACTCCAAGCCATACATAGGAATCACAAGTGCTATTACAATACAAATAATAAAGATTTCATTCTGAAAAACAATTCACAAAAATGTTAGCTGCATATCAACTAGGTACAATCTCAGTGAATAAAAAGTCTCAGCACTGAGGAAATATTTTTAATTAGTGTTTGAAGCATATTAAAACCATCAGCAAATGACACCCCCTAAAACTGCCTTTTTTTAATCAATTACATTTTGTGACAAAGAATTTTTTAGCAGTGATATTTATATCCTAAATTAGAAATACAAGGTTTCTGGCTGCTTTGTGTTTTGTTCCTGACCCAGTGTTATTTTTCCTTCATTTCTGATCCAACCAGCTATTTAAATTCACCAGGATGTTTGCACATGTTTCCTAATTCACTTTATATGTTAGCTAGTACATTCTTTTTTATGATTTTTTTTTTTTTGGCATTCAACATGTCATACTAAAAAGCAAATTCTGTATTGTAAATGTTGAGTCATCAGAGCTCAGTAGAAGTCCTGTTGCCATTCTATAGAATGGCAAAGAATCTTCACAGAAGATATCACATATCCTGCCATGAGAGACTACAATATGACAAAAATGAGAGAGCGCTGCTATATTGATAATGAAGGGTTTCAAGCACACAGTGGGCAGAAGTCCTAACATACTTGAAAAATATTTAACTGAACAATAATGGAGCAATGCCAAATACTAAAAGTTACCAAAGATAATTTTAATTGTTGTAGATATAATAGTGTTCAATGACAGCTGTTTTGGAACAAAAAGGTTATTTCCTGCAAATTATTGTAATATTTTTCTCCCAAAATAGCCCCTGATTCACTGCTAAAGTTACCTGGCATCCTCTAATGGTTAGCACAGACTAAAAACCAGTTAACTTTATTTTTTAGGAGTCTTAAGATTGTAAATGAAAATAATGATTTATTTAAAGACTAACAAGAGTCAGTTCAGAAAAGCAGCTGACAAACCAGTGGAACTACTTGCATGAATGAAACATGATGACTTTAATATAATAGCTATTTCAAGCTGTATTGCCTGACCATATTTTATTTTCTTGTACTTCTCCAAAACAAAATTCAACTATCAGTAAGGATTAAAGCTACTGCTTCTCTGCCCAGCAAAATTCCATGCATGTTGGCAGCACATTTTTATGATGAAGATTTAATCACAGAGTAAGCAGATATTGTTTACGCAGTAGAATCTGTCATCTGAGGCCTCTGAGTTTAGCATGTGTGTACATTTACACAAAACAACATTTGAAAAATGTTATGCCCTAATACTACAAATATTAGTGTACCTTTTCACTATGCTGCTGTCAGTAGTCTCACGCTACTGCCTGTGAATCTGTGTGGAAAAGTTAGAAGTCAGAGTTTTGTGTGTATTTTGTTGGAGTATACCTCAGTGGTCACAACTTCCATGGAAAAAGAAGTTTCTGCAATACAATTTGTGAGATGTAAGAAAAGGATCCTTCTATTTTATTGTGATGCCACTCCTGGTGATTCTTTCAGAAATAAAATTACTAAAATGACAGAAATTTAGGATGTTTAGGATGATAATAATGTATACTAATTACAAAGACAAACAAGAAACTGCTTTATTTAGTCTCTGGTCTTGTTATTGAGAACCATGCGACCCATTTGCTGTAAAGACTACTGAGGGTAATTCAGTTAACATAATTAAATCTATAGGATAGTCTGAATGCCATCTAATTCTCTTCCAGTCTTTACTATCTATATCTGTCCTAAAGAATTACAAAATGTTTAACAATGTTTCTAGGTATCTAAGAGTATAACGCCAATTCACCAGACATTTGAAAGACACACCAATCTCCTTGGTTTAAAACTCTCCAGAGTTTCCCTCAGCAATAGAAATAAAAGTTGTGGTAACATGAATGTGAGATCCATGCCACTGCAACTAAAATGCTGAGAAACTAATCCTTAAGGCTAGGCAGTGTACCAAGAGATGCTCCTGATTCCATGAATTTTGTTAGGATTTAGTAGCAGCAGCGTATACTGTTTTTCTATAGAATCATCATTAAGTTGACCGACAGTATTTCCTACATCTATCTGGAGCACCCTGGAGATTAGGGTAAAATATGTAAAAAGCAGGGATTTTAAAAATAGTATTTCAAATTAATTCCATCACAACAATGTATAAAAACTATAAAATAGGACAAAGGTTATAGGAAATGGAAGCACCAAGAGATCTTCACACAATCCTCCAGAAGAAACAATGAGAGGGGGGGAAGAATTAATTCTTTTCTAACAATTATGAGGCAGTAACTACCACAAAACTACTTTTTTCACACTCTTGCAAAGAAAACTCCATTCTCTTAATGAACAAATGTTTAATTGGAACCTGGAAGCAAAGTTCTCTAGATGCTTTAACTTAAAATTCGCACTTCTGAGTTTTTCTTCTTTACTCGAATCAATGAATTGCTGTGTGAGAAAGACATAGCAAATTACATGAAAGGAATTACAGTAGGAATGTAGGTTTTGACCTGCTCATAGTTACACACAAAGTCCTTTTATGAGCATAAAATAATTGCATAAACACTAATGACTTCAGTTTCACTGTGCTATAGCAATGTAAGTATTATTTCCATTTTATATATGAGTAAAATGAGGCATAGCTAAGTGATTTAGTGACCCACAGGAAGTCAGTGACACAACCAGGAATAGAACTTAGACCTTTCAGCAGCTAGTCCCATGCTTTAACCACAAGACTAGCCACCTCCTTCCCATCTTATATTAGTACAACTCTAAGTCTTGGTTGCATCAGCTACTAATTTAAGATGTCTAAGCATGTATAATTGTAGAAATCTGAATTTCTGAAGTTGAGTGAGTTACAATCATAAATCTGTCTTAATCACTCAAGAAATTAGGATAAACTGTTTTTAAATGAGACTCAAAATGACCACACACTTTTGGTTGCTTTAAAATGTTTCCTTCAGAAATAAATTTCTAATGGATTAACAAATCTGATGGATAGCAGTATATGCTTGACCTCTTTATTCCTATATATTCTTTTGCCTGCTCTGTGTGTGTGATATGTAATTTGGACCCGTTTGATCAGAATGGGACTAGAACATGAAAATAATATCCAATTACAGAAGAACCAAACAATCCTAGAGATAAAGTTATTCTCTTCAAGAGAGAATAAAATGACGGAAGTCAAGAGTTGGGGAGAGACTAAAGATCATGAAAAAACCATGATAATTAGAGGTAGGCAGCCTGGTGTGATCTTGGCTTTACTGAATTTAAAGCAGACATGATTTGGATTTTGTTCTCTTTTTATCTAAGCCTCCAAGTTCAGGAAAAGGAGGATCATTTTTAGTTTAAAGGGTTCTTGTTTTGACCCGCTCTACAGTTATCTATGAAAAATCTGCATTATGCCTAGTCCTATCACTTTTGCTGGATCCGAGACACAGCATGCTAAATGCAGTGTAACAATACTGGAGTGCGATCTCCAAACAGTTTGGAATCATACCAAGGGATAGTCCTCTACCATCACCTGAAGAAATGCGCTTTATATTATGGGTTTTGCCCTATTTCTGTATACAATGCCACTGATAGCAGTTGAAACTTCTGATTTCCTTCCAGTAAAAGTGTGTATGTACAGAATGTGAAAATTGGAGTGTGGTGGAATATCATGAAATACTTTTTACAAACATATCTTCCCAGACCAAAAAATGCCAATAAAGACAGAATAAGATTTTTTGCTAAGACAAAGTTCTTGTTACCAATAAAAGAACACCAGATATATAAATTAAAAAATTACATAATCCAAGAGAAAGTACGCAGGCTAACTTTAAAAAAGGCAGCAATACAATAGTTTTTTAGCTTATTTAAACTCCATTACTTTAAACAAATGCAACTTCCACAATCAGAACTTGTTCTTCTGACTGCTAGATTTATAGTCACACTGTTAGTGTATGAGATTGCCCTCTAGATGTTAAAAGTTTGGCTAGATAATTTTTCATTCTATCCAGAATACTGAGATGGGGCACACTGTGATTTTAAACTTCTGTAATCCACCTAGAGACTTAAAGCATAGACAGAATGGAAACATCAAAATAATTCAGTAAAAGTTGGAACTAGTATATTTGCAGACAGAGGAAGAGATATAAATCTTTCACCTCTATATCCTATTAAGATTTCTACCCTTTTCAAGCCAATTGTAAAAATCACAGTATCATAGAAAAAGGCTCTTTAATATATTCATTGTTCTAACGTCGGATCAAACCATAAAACCCTACCTCACATACCTTAGAACCTGTTGCACAAAAATTCGTTCATTAAGATGGAAAAGAGAAATAAAAATGTTTAAGGGAGTTTATTTGGTCCATACTAATGCCCTTATCCATTTTGAGATTCCACAAAGTACTCTTTCTCATTTCAATGGGACTATTTTTGCCGTGTGATTCAATTTAATCTGCTTCAAATTTTCTTAATACTTAAAATTAATAATATACACTCAGTAACAAGTGTACGCAGAAATATGGGGTTTTTTCAGATGCATTAAACTTCAAAAAAAACTTACCATGAAAACCTGAATGATTAAAAGTAATATAAAAAGCAATTCCTTTACATGAAAAGAACTAACAAATGCTTTTATACCCATTAGAAAAACAAAGTATAATTGATCTTTTGTGAAGACAAGTTATCATCTAATTTTGAAACTAGACCTGATGCTGAGAGGCCCTTTTCTGCTTCTCTCTGAACTTAGGGAAGAATTGCCCATGACTCAGGAAGGCCTGAGCCTGACGTTTCATTCTTATTTCATAACGCTTAAAGGCCCCAGCCAAACCTAAGAAATCTCTCAGATAATCAGGGGAGAAGGTCTGCATAATCAAAAAATGTGCGGACAAATAATGCAAACAAAAGCTGTATGAGAAATTGATAATTTCTTTATTATGACCATTTCATTACTGTATAAAGAAACTCTAGAATTAATTATAGAATAGATAATATATTTGTAGCCTATTTTATTTCTTTACCAATATGAAAATTATTAGCTTTCTATGTTCCATGTGTGAGAAAAAACACTCTTGTTGATAAAGAAAAACAGATTAATTCAAATTATAAATAAGGTATATCTTTAACTACCAAAGAATATTTATGGGTTCTTCATCTCTTGATTCTTCAAATTAAGATTACGTTCTCTTTCTAAAAGAAACATTTAATGAGGCACCAAATACTACCTAAAAATCTACATTAAGCAAGAAATCAGACCAAGTAATTTCTTTCCTTTCCTGTCTCAACCTCTTAAAATGTGTATTTACAAAACCTAAGTAATTTGTAGATAAGTCAGTATTACTGTTTCTGCTTTATATTTTATGACTTCTGTTCAAAGAATGAACTTGCTAAAAGAATATAATGCTTATAGCAGAAATAAAATTATATGGTATTTGTAATACTTCTCTGAAAGCTCTGGCTGATTTCTCTGGACTGTGTTAGATATGCCTATTTCATCCATGCAATTTAATTAAAATCTAAACTATGCTTTGTACTTCTGCTTTACTTATGAACTTATTAAAAGTCTAGGCTTGAAGTATGAGTTTATAGTCACAATCAGATATTCACTAATACCTGCCAATGTCTGGAACACTCCCAGTTTCATAGAGTTTTAAAAAATTTGCATGTTAAAGCCTAGATTTTTGGGAGGGCTCCTCTATTATTCAGACTCTTAAACTAAATGGGTATATTCTCCAGCAGTTTGCACAGAGAACAGCATTGTTTCTGTTCTCAGCAGAGCTAAATCTGAACTCTGTGGAGGTGTCCAGCTAAGATCCCTCTTCTTTTAACTTTCTATTGAAACTTTACCTGAGATATTGCTGTAAAATGGTTAGAAATATTAATAATTTAGGTGCTTAAGCCTCTGTTATTATTAGATTATTTTACCCGCATTTGCCTGTTTATTCATCCATAGCATCTTGAGCTAATTCTGAGATTTTGTTTTACTTGTTTTCAGTATCTGGCTCCTAATTCTGAGTCAGGGTATTACTGAATAGATATTACTGCAGTATGTTTAAAAAAATCCAGAAGAAGAAGAAAACAAACAATAAAAACAACTTACAAACAAAAGATTTCCACATTTCTAGGGCTAAAAAGTTCAGATGGAGGGAAAAGCATGAATTGAAAAAAAATGTTTGATATGTCAAGGCTGAAGTTAACACTTACTTCAAGGCTATACAAAGAGATAATTCTCATAAAAATTAACACAAAGCTTCAAGCCTCTACAGAGAGAAAGATTGTTCTCATACACAAAAAGCTGTAGGCGATGTTAGTATCTATAAGTAGACCAGGTATTTTGACGTATTCAACTCTAATCTATAAATTGCCTTCAGTATACAAATAATAAAGTAAATGTAGGCTCTGTTTCAAAATGCTTGATGACTAAGAACCATAATGAGGCAAATTTAGGATCTTCTAATGATGTCCAAGAGATCAAGAGGTTTTAAAGATAAACTGTTGTATCCTGGGGCATCTTGACTTACAAGATGACTCTCTAAAGCCTGTTGATGTTACGACTTTTTTTTTCCCACATCTAACTGCTTTTTAAAAGAATCAGAGGGTGAAATAGAAGGAGGTGACATGCTTGTTTGAACTTGCTCTGTCTTGAGACTTACCGAACATAGCCTCTACCATTTCCCTCTGCATTCCTGGGAGG
>VFFE01009197.1:757209-773722 GCA_008921705.1 Burhinus oedicnemus
GAAGGGAAGCCTGTGCCGTCGGAAGCTGCGCCCCGGGGTGAGGAGAGGGCTGAGCCCTGGAAGGTGCCGGGGATGCTTGGGGTGGCGGGGAAGGAAGGTGGCTCTGCAGGAGCGGAGGGGGGGCGGGGTTTGAGGGCTTTTCCTGGAGCGGAGGGGAGAAGCTCCACCGGCAGCTTGTCCTGGCAGACCTCCTCCCCTCAGGGCCGCTACCGAGGCACGGCCCTGAGGGGAGGAGGTCTGCCAGGACAAGCTGCCGGCGCCCGTGGGGGCTGTGGGGGCGACGAGAGGGGGTGAGGCTGCTCGGCATCGGGAGGACCCCCGCGGTGAGGGCTCCAGGGCCGGGCAGAGCGGCAGGCTGTGCCCGGCAGGCTGCTGGCAGGCGGAGAGGAGCGTGGGCGCTGTGTCCATGGTGCTGTACTCGGGGCAAGGGCTGGGAAGCGGTGTCTGGTGTGGGTTAGCGACAGCCCTTGCGAGAGGAGGATGCTGAGGAGAGTGTAAGGTGCGTACGGGGGTGGTCTCCTCCCCTACAGAGGTGGAGGGGATGGGGATCCATGTGTCCAGGGGCTGCAAGAGGTGGACCGCAGGGCGTCCGTTCGTCCTGCGTTAGGGGAAAGGAGCGGACAGGGAAGTGTTGGCGCTCACCTGGCTAATTCACTTAATGAATGAACAGGCTTTTTTCTTTTTCTTTTTTTTTTTTTTTCCCTCAATTTCTCAACCGCAGAAAGTCGGGGAGCCCTTCTGAGCCTGCAACAGCTGAGATGCTGTGATGAAATATATTATGTCTTGATGGCATGCCTCAAGTTTGCAGGAGTATTTTGTAATCTTCCTGGTGTCATTTCTCTCCAGGGTAGTCTACAACTGGAGAGTGCAAGTTCCTGTGGTGTTGTAACTTTGTGGCACTGTCTACACATGACAATACAATGCTGACTTAACAGTGATGTATTTATTAATATCAGTGACGTAAAACTGGTATTTATTCTCATTAAAAGCTGAGGACATTATCAATTTCTCCATGTACTGTGGGCTCTAGGTTCCTTTAAATCAGAAGGATCAATTATAATTATCCTTGAAATAACTAGGGTTGTGGGCTAGCCTAGTATGTGTGACTTGCTGCCCCATCTCTGAACAAGATTTGCTGTGGAACATGATTGTAATGTTCTACTTAAAAATGAGTATTGGAAACAAAAATATTATTTTTCTGGTACCAATTAGTCTGTAATTTAATCAGTAGTTTACCTTTTAAAAGGTTACTATGATTTGTTACTAGTTAACTAAAAATTCCCAGTGTACACCAAGTAACTATGACATATGATACGCAGTGCTCTCCGTTGAAAAGAAGTTTAATATGTTGTACTCCCACTAATATCAGAATTTGTTGCGTGAAGTTGCGTGTGTGACATCATTATTCTCTTTGGCTGTCACAAAAAAAAAATTGCTGGAAAAATTGCTTAGAGATTTAATTA
The DNA here is from genome assembly GCA_008921705.1 of Burhinus oedicnemus. Lineage (NCBI taxonomy): Eukaryota > Metazoa > Chordata > Aves > Charadriiformes > Burhinidae > Burhinus > Burhinus oedicnemus. Next base: position 758,673 of record VFFE01009197.1, read on the forward strand.
TGAGATTGTAAGAAATCACTCTTAGCAGTGTGTTAAGGCATGTGGTACAATATAAGCATGGACTTGTCAAGGGGAGAGGGAGTTGAAAAAATAGTTGGCATGGACTTTGACTGATAACCAATCAGAAATATAATTTAAAGGTATTTTTACACAGGCAGCTTTTGACTTTGAATGTTCTTAGGCATCAGTTTTACAAAATAAAAAAAAAATCATTAGCAGTGGTTCAGAGATACTATATCTGTAAACAGCCTTAAGATAGTATGTATTTCTTAGAAATGCCTCAATGTCAAATTCCTGGATAATACAATTTATTAAACATCAGCATTCAATGAAACTTCCATTACAATATAGAATATACAAATAATTCTTTTTTCCTGATATAAATTTATATTTCATATAATAAATTATCACAAAAAATTAAGGTGGCAACATATTAGAATTTTATTGAAGAATATTGAAGCTATACCTATTAACCTTCCTTATGATACCGATAAAAACAGCCCCTATCAACACTGCTTCTAAATCTGACTCTTCTGTGAATTTTTTTAAATAACCATAAGTCCATTTCTAAGTCAATAAAATAAATTTAGGCCCAGCTTCAATTATTATCGGTATATTTTTCTACTTATAGCAATGGCTAATAAAATGAATTTTGCAAAAAGTTATATTGTAAAAACAAGGAAAACGTTAAAAGTAGAACAAAAGCTCTGTCTTTGACAAAGCTGGACTAAATAATTAAAAGTCTACTTAATGATTTTTTTCACCTTGATTGCTGAAGCCCTTTTTTGGTTTTTTTTACCTATAATGTCTTCAGAATGGTGTTGAATATGTTTACTAGCCATTTTTTGTAGCCTAATTATGAATAGCTAGTTGTGTGTATTTGATATTCAGAATTTGAGTTTCTTTTACTAGCTTCTGTCACAAGGATTATTCCTGTAGTCTCCTCTGGCATGCAGTAAAACAGTTTCCAGTGCGGTTGCTCAAGAGAAATTAAAATACAATTATAAATTCTCCATGCTAGGTTCTTTTGAAGTCATGGATACAACACTTTCCATTAGTTATTGCTACTAGTTTCATTTTTAATCACTGATAGACTTACTGAACTTAGCATGATATTAGATGATGAGTGCTAATTATTCCATGCTGTATTTCCATAATGATGTATATTGTTTTAACAACAGGGATCTATTTTTCAGGTACTTCATACCAAATGTTCTCTGTGTGTCAGTTAACTTTTTGCAAACTAACAAAAGAAAAAGTTAGAAATAATCCAAAGCAAGAGAACATTGTTACACTCAAGTCTTACACACCCGTGCCACAAACAGAAGTTGGGGGTTTCCATTAACAGGTCAGTTCTTAAGGATTTCATTTAACTGTTACAGAATACTTGGAAAAAATCTCCCCCTCGCCCCCTTTTTTTTTTTCCCTGTGAAGGCCTTTCCAAGGCAGAATGAAAAATGAGCGAGCCATAAGATTTGTCTTCAGATATTTAGATTCCCAGAAATATGAAATGTAAATTGATTCCTACATTAAATGATAAATCTCTTACATTTCTTTTGCCTGTTCCTCCCCACCCCCCTGTTTTTTTTTTTTTTTAGTGAAGGATAGTCTGTCTTTTTTCAGTTGTGCTTTATTTCATGTTCCAGTAACAAGGTATGTAGAAAATGCAGGTGCTAAGCAAATTGTCACCCTACTATTAGCACCTGTGTTGAGTGGGACTTGGGATACTTTCAGATCTTGCAGGTATAAGAAGATAGGAGGGAGAAAATATATGCAGCAACCATAGGAAAGATGAAGTTCAGCATCGGGTCTTCTGCAGCAACATGGACTTCTCTTTTTGCCTGTTGCTACAAAGATGTCAGCTCTTCTCAAACCACAAGGCAAATACAAAACTAAATCTTTTGTAGGCTTTTATTCTTTTAATTGGGACACACACACACACCCCCCAAGTCCTAGTCTGCAGTCTTCATATCTGGAAACTTCTGCAGAACTTAAGTCAGGCTCACATTTTTCTCTCACTCCACCCACACCTTCCATTATATTATTTGGCCTGTTTGTCCTCTCCTAAACCACTTTATAGAATTGAACTAAACAGTTATGTCATTCTCCAATTAAAATTCATGATACATGAACTATATAGATATTTTTAATTACCTGTGTTGCAGTAGTACTTAGTAGCCTAGTCAAGATTGCAGCCATCTTGTTCCTCAAATGAAAAGATGGTCCCTATCCTTAATATTACATGATCTATGACCTAAGAATGCAAATAGTTAGAAATTTACAACGCAGACGCAATGTAGTAGTGAGATTGATGTAAAAATTTTAATTTAAAACTTCAGTGGTTTGATTTATGCTTACAATAGTAATAGATTCTTACAATGGTAATAGATTCTAATTTGCATCACGACAAATACAAAAAGGTTAGTTGTATGTGTGATAACAAATCCCCAAATTTACAGGAAAAAAAACCCTCAACTTCTTAGCAGCACCCTGTTGTCTAAATACAGATGGTTTTACTTTGCAGTTTCACTGGATTTCACTGCAAATAGAAAAAATATCCTGCTTAGAAAGGGGAAGAGAGGTAACTACCTCAAAAGCCAGGCTGTGAATTTCTGGAATCGACTAGCAGATGATGCTTTGTGGACTTGCATAAGCCACCCCCTTCCCTCATGACTAAGCAGATCACCTCCATGCCATGCAGTCTGCACATTCAGGACAAAGTCTATGAATTCAAGTCTATGAATCCCAAAGTCTACTCTGCTGGTTGATAATTAGCAATTTAAAAAACACAAAGCTTACGTAGCTTTGTGTATGTATGTTCAGGCAGAAGTATGCTTGATGAATGCTAAGATGAACATATACGTATGGTTATGTACATCCTTGTAGGGAATATGTGTGTGTAGGTAATGTATTAACTCTGTGTTATAGAATGACTTCCTACTTATCTCAGTAATCTTGAAAGGCTGTATGTAACATCTGATAACACAGTATAATAAATATTGGATAATACCCCAACAGAGAAATATACGGAGTATTCCACGGTATCAAAAAAAGATGATGTTGGTTTATTGGAAGATGCGTAGAGTCTAGGAAAAAAACCTCCCAGCTTCATTCAGGTCAGTGACGGTACTGCTGTTTCAGCAGGGTCAGGTTTGCAATCTACGTGCAGTGTTAGAAATTTTGTCCTATTTACGGCGTGCTTCCATGCAATTACTGTTGAAGTCAGTCTGTGGTTTTAGTATACTGAAAATGTAGGGTCTGACTCTAAGTGAATTGCTGTTTGCTCACTGAGAGTAAATGCCTGAAATTAAATAACCATGAATATGTATTATAGCAAAAGTCCTACATATTTTTCTTTAAATTATTTAAGAAATGCCAGTGTAACAGGACTCATATATTTATCTGCCTTTTGTTCTGGAATTTGTGTGATCAATTTCTTAATGTATTTTAACTCTAAATGAAATACTAACATTTTGATACAGGCATTGCAGTTGGCATTAGTTTATTCTAGACCTTCAAATCAGACATGAGTTCTAGTTTTGGTCTTATAACAGCTATTATGGAAGGAAAATATTATACTTCGTGCTCTTTTACAAGTTACTGGAATTTCATGAGCTCCATGGGGACTCGTGTCTTTCCTCTTTATCACAACCTGATTGCGACATATTTTAGAGTCCGTTTTGCCAGAATCCTATACTTTTTTATAGGAGACCTCCAGCTACAATTCCTCTAACTTACCTGTATGTATGTATAAAATTCTAAATATTTTATTTTCATACAAACCTTTTTAGCTGTCATGTAATAGGCATATAGAATAAGTGAGAGCGATGGAAGTTTTCTTACGGCGTCTTGTGTTTTTCCGCTGAGTTTAAGCAAACTACTTTTCCACAGAGTTTCATATTTGCACAAAGTAGCCCTGCCCAGAATTATGATCTTGTCTTAAACTTTTTACACAATATGTGATTACGCTGTGTTACATAAAATAGGATTTTATGTTATAAGTCCATAGTACTTGTGTGTTTGTTTAGATTTATTGAACAGAGATGTTGTGTAACTGCTGTAACTATTCATGGTTGTGTAGCAGCAATTTTGAAGTTTGAGAAGCTTTGAACTTAGGTTGCTATCTATATACAAATAGAATTATGTACATTTTCAATATTTATGCTAGGGGAATATTTTAATATTGCTATGAAATAAGTTCTCAACCATGGTGGTTTGAAACATATGTCAGACTACCAAAAGAGTCACTGTGTTATACCAAAAAGAGGAACTATGAAAAGAAAAATGTTAATTACAGGCTTTAACACTCACACAAGATCTTCTAGTAGGGGTAGTCAGAAAAACAGGTTTTACTACCTAGACCTGGTCCTTTGTGGTGCTATCTAATATGGGGGCTTGTGGAAAAATGCGGCCACTTCTATTTACTGCCATTCATAATGTACATATTTCCTCATGATAGGTTTAGGTACTGACTTTTTATGTCTCCAGTAAATAAAACTGAAGAGTTTATCCTTTCATCTTGAATGTTTTGCTTGGAGTTCACTGTTCCCTACAGTGGTATTTCAGCTACAAAATTTTATGCTGAATCTCAGTTTTTAAGCTTAATAGAAGCATGTTACAATGTAGTATATTGCTAAATTGATTTTTAATCCTACCTAGGAATGTAAAAAAAATACATAAAGTCAAATTTTATTTTCAGTTACACCCAGAGAAATCTATAGATAAGCAAGTACAGAAATACGTGAGGGCAAAAGGTTGCTTCATTTACACAGAATTTTATCTGCATTCTTTAACCTTATTGAGGACCATATTTAATGGAAGCATGAGAAATTTTGAAGAGGCCACAAGCTGACGTTCTCATTCCCTCCAGGACAAGGAAAAATTATTTTATCTTTTTGCTTTCTAGCTTGTAGTATGTCTGAAACAAAGTTCTTGCCCTGACCTAGTGATGTAGCTATTCCTCTGATTCTGCTAAAGTTAACCACTGATAGTGGATGGATTTACTTCATTGAGTCACTAAAGTTCTGTGAGGATTTTACTGTATTTCTTCTCTGTCATCACTCCTGGATGCCATCATTTACACTTCAACTGCATATCTGAGATGCCTTATTTGTACATCAAGGCATATTAGCGTATTTGATTTTTAAAATGATTAGAATATTAAGAAAAACAGGCTAGGTTTTTTTACTTTAAATATCCCATAGTAATTGTCAACATAAAAGTTTGACAAATGACTGCATATTGCAAGACGCTCGTATAAAGGTGTAGATTTTTTTAGTTTTGCCCAGAATATGATTAAAGAGTGTGGAAACAAAAGTTCTACAAATATGCTTTCACTTTCAGAATTTCCAGCTGTTGCTTAAGATGGTTTGAGATGATAAACAAGATGAAACTTTAAGCTTTATTTAGAACAAAAGGATTTTGCATTAAATCAGTTCTCTGAATGAAATAAGCACCATTAAAAAGGTTTATTTTCCTGCACCTTTTTTTTTTTTTTTTTTTTTTAATTATTTGGATGTTTGCACTTAAGCAAATTCCACGCTTGCTTTCCATGATTAGCTTGCCAATTGGTCTTGGTTCTGTTTTGCAAGCTTCTTGGAGTACTAGCTATGATGTGAGTTTGCCAATTGTCATGAACTGGTTAATTGTTTTTGTGATGCAGAGGAGAACATTATGGCATGATGAATAAGAGACCCAAGAGGGTTCCTTGCACAGTTTCCTTTGGGCAGTGCCCAAAGACTTGTTCTTTGGGTCTGCCTCATGTGATCAGGCTGGCTAACTTTACCCAGTTAAATTGGGTGCGGCGGATATTTATTATGTTCACAATATCTTGTTTAGTTTGGCTTTTTTTTACAGTAATCCAATACCCCAATACCTTGTATAAAATATACGTTTGAAATCATCTCACTGGTTTAGGTATTACTTGGGCTAGATAGGACAAAACATCAGGTTATGCAAGTTACTTTCTGACATAGGTAATGACATTTGAGGAATTATTTTCTTAGACCAGGATTACTAATTTATTAAGAAATAGTTATTACAGCACAGTTGGCATAGGCAGGAATTCTTGACAGTGCTTGAAGAAGTACTGGAAAACCGTTCAGTATCAAGAACCTATTTTTCTTCCAGCAAAGGTATTTTCTTGTAGACATGTTGTCTTGAAAATTTTTGGGAATGAAAATCTTAATCCAAAAATAGAATATTAAAAATATATTTTTCCCACAAACATACCTTCATGTTTTAATTTATATTTAAAAAAAAACCCAACACTTAGGATGCTAATGTCATAGTTCACAGTAACTGATCCCATTATGAAATAAGTCTGTGTCTAACGGTCTATCATTGTTTTCATTGTTCTGTGCATTGGAATATGGTATCCATCAAATTTTTAATGAGTCACAGTTTTGTTAAGAAAGGCATTTTTTTAACGCAAGAAAAGAATTACATACAGTACAGCGGCCCTCTAAGCTGCACATAATATGCTGTTTCATCCTTCATGATGTAATACTGAGGATGTGGAAGTCATGTGCATTTCTTTCCATTCTTTTTTGGGTCACCAGGGTGCCAATTTTGAGTAGGTGAGAGATCAAATGAAAACCCAGAAAACTGCTTTCTGTATATTTTATCAATTCTGTTTTAAAAAGATAAACAGCGTTCTGCTTCTTTGCAAATGAAAATATCCGTAAAACAAAATTTGTACAGAATAGGTGGAGTAATGTGCAACGTTAAGATAGGCTCTGGGTTTAAAATATTATGAAATAGCTAGAATATCTTTAATCTTAATAGAGACTACTGGTGTTCAGTATGATTAGATTAATTGCAGTGGCGGATTAAGACAGGGATCAAAGACAAATGTGGGACTTTGGAGGCCCAGCAGAGAAGGGAGTTGGGGGAAAAAGTGAAAAAGCTGTCCATAACGAGTATCAGGAAAGGGAATTAATTAATTAATTAAAGGAAATTTCGAAGTAAGGCAGTGGGAAGATTGGCTAAGACTCTGTTGTTTTTCTTTATTTATTCAGCTCTTTTTATGTTTGCCAAAGAAGATATTAAAAAGCAGGGAAATTCTTTAAAAATACAGATGTTTGAATTTCTTTCTCAAAGTTTAAAGTTTATTGTTGGAACCTTCTTGATTTTTGAATTCTTCTCTCTGGTCTCTTATGAGATTGTCAGCTTTTCTTGGTTTAAGATATGCTGACAATGCCATAACGTGGTCTTTGACTGTATTTTGGCATTCCTACTCATTGTTCTTTTTCTGCCCAAGTTTGTTCTGTTTTTTAAATCTAGCCTTATTACTCCTTTGAGAACAGGAACTGTCTGATATGCTAACAACAAGTGACAGCTTTCCTGTCACTAAGGACAGGAGAACAGGCAGTGAATATTGCTGAAGTCTGAGGTAAGTTTAGAATAACAATAACTTGTACATACACTAAATTTGATATACTGTAATGTGACTACATTCTCTGACGCAGGCTGTGCAACAGATTCCTGTCTCCTCCCCTGTCCAGTAACAGGAAGGCACAGCACAATATTACACAGCATGTGGCAATTTTAAATTTCTGCTGAAGCTTGACCCTTAGACAGGAGGTACTCTTTTGTTGTCACTGATGAAGTAACTGTACTATGAATCTCCTTATAATGTCAGAATGAATGGATTTAAGTTAAAAAAAACAAAACAAAACCACAAGAAATTGATGGACAGGAAAACAGTAAGAGACAGCAGGACCATCTCTCCCTTTCCTCCCCAAATCTGTGTTTTGAAGGGAAGAATAAAGGGAGGAAAAGGTTTGAGGTGAATAAGGTGGGAGACGCAGTGTAAGGGGGAGAAACAAAGTAGTGAGAAACACTAATTGTCCTGGAAGGAAAGTGGGGAAAAAAAGCAAGGAGAAAGAAGAAATTGATGCAGGTATGGTTGCCGCTTTCCTGACAATTACTCCAGGAAGGGCTAATGAATGTAGTAATTATACCTGGCGGTTACTCTGTGGGAGAAAGGAATTCTTTGGAGTTTAAAACGCTAAGAGTGACAGAGTGTTCATGTAGTTGTGAATATGGAAATTAAATAAAGGTAATGTAGGCTAAATACTAAATAGCACTGTTTTCTGATTCCAGTATGCCATATGAACTGTTGTATAGCTCCTCAAAGAATGCATCTTCTGAATAAGAATTTCTGCAATTAAATTGGAGAAAAAAAAAAAGGAAAATCTACTGCAGAAACGAGTGTTGCATTGGGAAGAGATACTGATAGACCCCATAGGATTTTTCTTTCCTTCATCTTCTGCGAGCCATTATTCATAACAGGTTCCCTTATGCCCTTTGACGCTGTACAGTCCATCTGAAGAATAGTCAGTTTTCTTCTACAACCATAGGGCATGTGGATTATTTAGGTCATAGAAGCTGGGGGTGATTTTGAGATGCCTGTTGTATGCAGTATGTTGTTAGGTATTCTCAGAGCAGGAGATGAGATCAATAATAAGCAGTTTCCAGTTTGCTATAGTATTGCCATTTTTATATTGTGGACTTTTGAAGCAGCAAAATATTTCTTCTGTTTTCATATGACACAAAGATAGATAGGGAACTGCCTCAGTTAGATGTCAGTTACAGGAATTTGATAATTTTACTTGCTTTGTCTGTCTGAGTGTCAAGAATGTAACTTGTATCTTAAGAGTTTTCCATCTCTGCAGTTTCTTTTTGCACAGATATCGTATTTCACTGAAATGAGGTGTGAGTTTGGGAAAAATAGTTCAGTACATTTTATGTTAGTGCTCAATAAAACAGTGTAAAAAGGAAATGCAGATTTATAAGAGTTCTAGAGTCTTATTCACATTCACACTGATGCTAAACACCTTTAGAGTGTCATCCTTCCCCTTCCTGAAAGCTAAGCATACCTACTACATGTATTGCCAGCTTGCAGGCAGAAAATGGGACCGCATTTAGGAAAAAAAGCTGATACATAATTAAATAACTCTGTAAATTTGAGGAAAAACAAAGCAAAACCCCAAAGCAATTATACTTCCTAGTCTCAGAGAAGTCTAATTGAACTCAAAGGCTAGATCCATACTAATAAATTAAAAAGTGCTGTAACAGGCACAGGCTCAGGAACTGGGTTGTTAAATAGTTAAATTTTTAGAATTGTCCCTGGTGCAATTTTAGCTCAGCCAACTAACAGCCATTCACTTTCCAGAAATACTTTGGGAGTTAGCATGGGCCATGGACCATTTGCAACAGGCCATTTAGGTATTGCCACCCAGTTTTGATGCCTAAAAGGGTTTGATAAAGTAAGTGGAAGAAATATGACCAGAGTGAGAGTCCTGGTACCCTTTAGTTTATTAGTATAGCTGAAACTGAATTAGTTTAAATGCTTCTCATATTTGTTATCATTTCCTTTTATGTTTCTTCCTGCCTATGGACCAAGATGAGCTGCACTTGATATTCCATTCATAGACTTTTAGCTCTAAAAAAATTTAATCATTTATAACTTGGGGATCTTTGTAAGTTTGAAAGCTTGTGGCACACAAGAGAGCAATGGGAGGTGTATGGTTGGCATTTTATGAAAAGAATATTCTATGTAAGTCATTTTAGTCAATGTTGTCTGTCCATTTGGCTGTCATATAAATAAATAAAAGGACATATAATGTAAAGCCCAAAATCTTTTCAAATACTCCTAAAATTTTTTTCTAACCTCTGGTGAAGGATCAAGTTGTTATTGGATCTTGTTTTGCATGATGGCAAAATTCTCTATTTATACATCTGTCCTGAGCAGATGTTAGTAAAATATTCATATATGACATAGTCATTACTCTGAAAAATATGAAAAATATTTTGAAATGTTTACTGTCCTACCGTCTGGTCCAAGAACTATGGATAACTAAAATTGTAACTCACCTTTAAAGAATACATTACAACTTGTTTGCTATGAAAATTCCTTTTGGCTCAAGTGAAAGTACACAGTGCAAACAAAGTTATGAAATGTGTACACAAGGTGTGAGAGTAGATGGTTATACTTACGTGCAACTTTATGGTTCTGATCCTTCAGGGTAGTCAATACTATCTGTCCTTTATGCTCACCATCTCATTGATTGAATGGGATTACAAATGAATATTCGGGCTAAACCAGACTGACTGATTTTCCCCAACTTGTGTCAACAAATAAGTAATGGATTTTTAAAATTTTTTTAATTAAATAAAAAGCACAGAATTGTAAAACCTAAACAGATGAACATGTATTTTAAGACTTGAAGATATGAGAGCTAAAATATTTGATAGTGGCCACTATTTTAAACCTCATTTCTGTTGTAAATGTTGATAAATATTTTGAATGTTAAAATCCTTTCAGCTGTGTCACTATTGATTCAATTACAGGAGCAGAAAATACCATGTTTTGTTAAGGCTTAACAAAGATACGACAAGAACCTAACATAGGTAATTAGCAGTTGAAGCATTCAAGAAGAAATACAGAGTACGTTATAACATTTTTCAAGAGGATGAGGCACTAACTTAAAAATATGACAAAGCACAATGTAAAGTGAAAATTTTAATATTTTAACTCCAAATAACTGATTGGCAATCTCAGAAACAGCACGTAGACAAGGAAGTTCTCTTTAACTTTGCAAGAATGATATTGTTCTGTATATGGGAAACTAGAGACGGGGGAAAGCACTGCATGAAAATTATTTATACAGGAAAAATACCCCAGGACTCATCAATCTTTTGCATCATTCTTAATTAAAGACTAATTTTTAAAGTAATTTTTTATAAAGAAACCAGTGTCATTTTTAACCCACCCCAAACTGGATTAAGTCAGCACTGTGTTACATGCAGTGTATGCAGCAGCATGGCCACAGCCAATCTAAACTGGATCAGGAAGAGTAATCCAGAAATGCCAAGTTCCATAAGATCATTTCTTGTTTTCTGAATCTTGAGGACATATTTTTTAAAATTGCTCCACCTTGGAAAATCTTAGCTCGAACAGAAATTGAACCATTAAAAAATGGCTATCTGTTGTGTTTATGTCAAATCAAAATTTTCAAACTTAAATGATTGGTAATGAAGGTAAGACTAGCACAGAAGGACCAATAAAGCAAATAGTGTGTGTATTATCCTGGTTGTTAAAAATTATTATTCTCTCCTGATACAAATTGCTCTTTGAACAGTAGAACCAATTAAGTTAGTTTCCTATGGATATGTCTTTTAGGAATTTTTCATTTGGATTTTCTGATATTTATTACAGGATGAGCTCAAACTGTTGCTCTATCACTGGTGACACTAACAGCAATTTAGGCATATGGTGTTAAAACTCCTCTACATTGTAGTTAGTTCTGGCTGAAACAAGACAGTGTTTTCCAAAACTGTTGGGGGTGAAGAAAAGGAGACCAACAAAGAGACACAACAGGAAACAATGAATATTATAAGCCTTGTTTCTTTAGGATTATGTTTATCAAAAGAAAAATTAGTCTTTAATAGTAATTGTTTGAATCAATCTGTTAAACAAATATTGATGTTTTTATAATATGGTTCAAATTGCACTTGAGTCTAAATTTTAAAGTATTCTGCATACCTGTGGGATGTGCTGGCCATCTTTAGGAGTCACTGAATTATGGAACTTCTTAGAAAGACCTTTCAGAATGAGACTGTATCTTTGTTAATATTACTGCAAGGAACCAGAAGCACCAGAAATCCCACAAGCAAATATCCTCCCTTTTGGTAAATTAATCATGGCTTCCAGAGCAGAAGGCACAGAAAAGCATCTAAACATTTTCAGTTTATTCTTAATTGCTTTGTCAATCTTTTGAAATTTTCTTTCCTCTGTATTTGAACCACCAACTGTTATTCAAAATTGTTCAAAATTATAAATTCATATAGCCCACAACTTTTTCAAGAGAATAAAAAAGCAGTTTGTGGCCCCCAGGAGAGTAAATTCCAGGGTTAATTTATAACTAAAGCAAATGTATCTATAAAAAGAAGAAAAGCTCCATAAGAAATATGCTAACAAATGACAAGAAACAAGAGGCTTGATAAAAGATATCAGAACTTGTTTGGCACCAGTGATTTTATGACTGAGGAATTCAATTGTAGGTGCGTTGGGAGTACCAAATCACAATTCTTTAAATTACTAATGGGAGACAAAGCTCTTTATCATGGTCTGAATGTGAACATGAAATGTTCAGTCCTGCCCTCTGCAAATAAACTTTTAGTGCTTACAGTATGCATCTGCATTGAGAGTCTGTGTCACCACAGTAGGAAAAGATACACAATTTCTGTTGAATCACTTTTCAAACATGCCTGCTGATACACTCTTCTATTCGAAATGCTGTTAGCCAGCAGATCTCTTCCTGTAAGTTTGTAGTGTTCAGCTTGTAATTTTTTCCTTCTATATTATTAGCATTTTTCTAGAATCTTGGTAGACTTGTTTGCAGAAAAGTTAAGTATACATATGTGTAGTCTACAGAGATATGCAGTAAATCACATCAGTTTGGATTTGTTTACACCTTTGTTAGATACATAAGTTTCATAGAGGTCTTTAACCGGTGATGTAGATAATGATTTTGTACTTATCCAAGAGAGACAGATTAGCCTCAGGTCAATTGCAAATTAACTCCTACATTCTGCCTATAATCTAAATTGGTTTTAAGGCTGCCTGCTACTTGCTTGTTAGAGTAGTAAACCCGTATCTCTTGTCAGTTATTGAAAGAGGAAGGGCTATTTCTGGAAATGCAAATTTAATTAATAGGGACATCCCCTGTTAACAGCTGTTGCAGGAAAATTTAAAGGACTACATTTTGTTTGCATGGCCAAATTACAGCAGGCAATACGCATCACTGCTATGAGAAGAACTGCAGACCAAGGAAACTCGTAAAGTTGGCTGAAGTTGTTTTAGGAATCATTTGAATCTTTGTCTTGTTTTGTTGGACACGTCATTGCTATGACATTCAACTATGATCATGATGAATTTATATTATACTGTATTACTTCATAAAATAATGTGGCATCATTATAAGAACATTATATGCACAATGCCTACCCAAAGTACTAAGTCAGTTGACTACTTATATGAAAAGGTTAAAAAAAAAAAAAAAGTAATTTATTTTATTTCACCATTAGTTTCTTTTCTTCTTTTGGTATCTGTAGTTGAGCAAAAATGTTGTTTGCATAGCAAAGGCTTAATGCATAAAACTTTTACCCTGAATATCCAAAAAGCAAAATATTTAATTCTTTTTAGCCATCTCTTACTGACTCACTGATTTTACTTTCAGTGAGGAAATTATTCTCTCTTGGATAAAAACTTATTAAAAGTTATTAGTTTTTGCCATCTTGACCATTTGAAAATTTTCAGATGTAAGCAGCAGCATTCAGCTTCTAATTCTTTAACTAATTTTCTCTGTGGGCTTCATCGACGTAGAGAGATAGGGGCTGAGAAATATTGAATATACCTGTTCTAAACTATTAAAAATGTTTACTATATATAAGTATTTAAACACTGTTTTTGGTAGTTGGTAATCAACCCATACCACAAGGAGAGAGATCTCTCCTCTACAGAATAATTTAGAGCAAGAGACTACCTTAGCTGTTCTGAGTCAGCCTCTAGAGGAACCTCTCTTACTGACCACCAAGGAACTTGAGATATTATTCTTGTTAGCCGTTATGAATACCTGCCACGTAGGAAAATTTTGAGAACTGATTTTTCAGCCTCCTGCTTTTAGATCAGCTTCATGAGATCCAAGGAAAAATTATCCTAATATAATAAGCATGGAAATGCTGAAGTGTGTGAATTTGTGAGGCAAGATCTGTACCGTGAAGGAAAAAAGAGTGCTGTAGCGGTAGTAATTGTTCACCCAAAGGAATATGAATGTGTTCCAGAAACAATCCATTATCTCACAGCCAGTGGAACCCTGATCCTCTGAATGCAAGGAGTCCATAGGCCTTAAAATTCCTCAATGCTTTATTTCAAATGACATTGGGGCGGGGAGGGGAATGGGCGAAAGATTCAGGGGAAATACCTTTGTTACGTTCCTGGGGTTTTTTTAGTTAACGTACCGCATGACTTTCCTCTCAACCTCTAGGAATGCATTGGATGTCTGTCAAGACCACAAAGTTGTCCGTACTGTAGAAATGTATGAAAGTTGTCTCTATACGGAGTTGCCATTGCTCTTTTCCTTATCTGTGGAGGAAACACAGCAACTCCCACTGGGGAAATTTCATGTTAACTTGATCTTAAAATAAAAAATCAAGGGAAAGGTCATATCCTAATAAGCTGTGCAAATCTAAATTCCCAGGGAGCTTCAAAATGACATTGTATGACTAGGGCATTAACAATTTTCCAACAATGTATTTTTGAACTGCTTCCAATAGTGTTTTTAACATCCGAGAACAAATAGTAAAATAAAGATACAACTGGCAAGATACAAGATCTAGTTGAACTCTGCGGTTCACAGTACATAGCCCATTGATAATCTGGGGGATTTGTATCTGACAAACATAATGGAATCAGCAACTTTTTCTGCTTTCGTTGAGATGTAAATCTTGTGAGGAAGCTATTTATTGATCAGTTTATGTATTATTGTGATCTCAGTATCAATAGTTTCTACTCTTTCTCCCTAATGTAGGATTATAGACTAGTGATTTCCTCAGAATGTCTGAGGAAGGAGGAAGTTTGGTTTGGTACATATGCTTGTGTTGGCAGACATTTTGAATATGTTATGTTCAGATATTGACCAAGAGGTGCAGAATTCCTGTCCAAAAACACATGCCATCGTTGCTGTCCCACAAAAGGTAGCTTAGGTAAACTGATCGAAATTGTACAGTCAGTTTTAAAGGAGCTAGTATTTGACCCCAAATTATCTTGTCTGACTCACTAAGCATTTTACATAGAGCTCACAGAATCACGGAATTTTCAGAGTTGGAAGGGACCTCTAGAGATCATCTAGTCCAACTCCCCTGCTGACGCAGGAATGCCTAGAGCACATTACTCAGGACTGCATCCAGGCGGGTCTTGAAAATCTCCAGAGAAGGGGACTCCACAACCTCCCTGGGCAGCCTGTTCCAGTGCTCTGTCACCC
>VFFE01009197.1:777295-795961 GCA_008921705.1 Burhinus oedicnemus
CTTTTTTTTTTTTTTTTTTTTTTTTTTTCTGTCAGAATTTTGGTCCTGTGCTGGTTTTGCAGGTTAGTACAGCAGACTGTAAAAGGAGACTTTCATAAGCTTATACCCCTCCCACTCAGTGATTAACCCGCGAGATGTGCTTGTCGGCTGCACCCTGCCACAATGGGGATACATCCCTCCTTCTCTGCCTAAAGATGTAAGAAAACCATTTTGCCTAGAACCACTAGGCTTGTTTTTATATGGAATACTTATTCCCATTCTTTCAAAAGTATCTTGTCTATGTTGCATCTTTTTGGTATTGTCAGGTATCTTTCCTCATGGACATGTTCATTTTTGGGGCTATGTTTAGATGGCTTGAGGGTTGGATCTGAGGAACAGAGAAGAAAATGTCATCCATTGTCTTGATGCTGTGCTTAGAGTCAGGGCTGACGTTAAAAGCAGTGCACCTAATCATCTATGAACTTACTTCTTCACTAAGGCACTTGTTATCGTGGAGCCGAGTTTTGACAGTCAACGTTTGCTAGTGGACACAAGGTATTTTCTTTGTTTTGCAGGTAAATTAAGGGGGGGACGGGATATTTAGTTTAGAGTTCTCTAATTGAAACATATCCATAAAAGTTTTGTTCTTTTGTTCTGTAGTGAGCTCAATTTTAATTCCTGTAAATATTTCTGATAAATCCATACTTGAAAAATAGGAGGTCTACTGAGACAGTGGTACAAGCAGGAGTGTGCTTGAGTCCAAGGTGCATGCAGAAGTACCTTTGTTCCTGCTACAATACACAGTTCTAGCGTAGGAATGCTGAAAGGCAACACTGAGTTTTCAAAAACAGTTTGAATCTACAATAGAAAAATTTCTCAATACTTACTCTATCAGTTGCCTAAGTAAGCCTGGGTCCTTTTCCCACAATCATGGTGGTTTCTGATGTGTAATTTGCTTGGATAACTATTTTAAGTCCTACCGATGTATTGCTGTTCAGTGTATGCATCATCACATAAATAAAACAATTTCTGCCCTGAATTATACTAACGTTTTGAATATGTCCATGGATAAAAAGAAAAAAATCTTCTTTTCTCTGCTTCTTGATAATGCAAACATAATAATACAGAATTCTATAATCAGATTTTTAAAGCAAGTCCTTATAGCTTTTTGCTGTTACTTTGTTTTTCTTGCTGCAGTTTGAAGCTTGCAGTTTGGCAAAAAAAATCCTTTGTGACTTTGTCAGACACTGAATCGGGGGTATCAGCCAACGAGGCTCTTTTTATGTACTTTTTTGCTTGTTTGTTTGTTTAAGAGCATCACTGATTGTGTCAGCAGAGTTCTTGGAAAGAGGGTTTTTTTAGTTATGTTGTGCTCCCTCTGCTGACTCTGTAGCAGCAGAACACATAATAGTAGGGGTCCTACGTTATGGAGCGGTTGTTAGATTTATGAACCCACAGACCATACAGTAGTTGTTTTAATGTATTGGACTATGTCCAAGAGTTTGAGTCATTGTTTGCAATATAGAAAAAAAGGCACATACTTTGGTTTATCCAAAACCAAATTACCTTTACTTTATGCAAATTTTATCTACTAGATAAAGTCTGTTATAACGTCAGATACTGTGAATGAAAAATAGGTCATTTTCATGACTGAAGAAGGTATCTCCTAAAGGCCTAAACTAACCTTAAAGCCTCATTGCACTCAGGCATAATCAAGATTATTAAAAATTTGTAGAGTCTCTGCTGAAGAAGATTGCCATTTTAATGACAACACAGAGAAGGGCAGGGGGGAAGATAATCTTCCACTGGACAAGTGGAGAACTGAGACAAAAGTCTAAATAGTAGCATCTTTTCTTTTTACTCCAGGAAAAAGTAAATACAGTAAGATGAGGCAATTTTCTCTAAATAACCAGAAGAACAATGAATAGGGAAAAGTGATACCATTTTTCCAGGTCTTACTAGAATTGATGACCATCTACACCTTCCAGAGACATCACTTTCTGAACACATTGTATCACCAGACCCTACACCTCACATTTAGGACCTGAAAACACCACTGATGAAAATCTTGGCTTGAACTACTTGTCCATTGCAACATAGAATTTCTACATCAGAGGCAATGACAGAACTGAGTTATTGAAAGGGGGATGCAATTGTTTTATCACGACTGTCCTTTCTCTTCTTATAGTCCTTTTGTAGCATTCTCTTCTAAAAGATCAATAAAGGTCTTTAATTCAGTGGATGTGGTTCCATCATTTAGGGTAGGTGTATTTTTGCAAGGCACCCAGAAAACATTTTATTGTTCGTCTTAAGTAGACAAAGAAATTACATATATGGGGATATCAAGCTGACCCTTCACCATCTCTAAATTTTTCTTAAAAGCTAGGAATGGTTGTGTGATCTTAACCAACTTATATATAACATTATTCCAGACATGATCTGAGCCTGCTTTAATTAAATTAATTCACAAATGTCCCATTAAGTTCTGCAGCACTTGCATATGAGTTTACTTGACAAACTCTGACACATGTATACATGAGATGAAATTCAAACTCTTCCATGAAATATGTTTTAATTTAAAAAAAAAACCAAAAAAACAAAAAACAAAAAACCCCCAGTATTTACATCATGTATATATTTCTCCATATACCTTATACCTGTCCATGTAGTAAAATTACACCATTGCCTTGATTTTAGTAATGTTTCAAAGCTGAGAGTCTTTAACTATTTTCTTTTTTTTTCTTCTGATTTTCTGTGACTTGTATTTGGTGAGGATGTTCTGGTTGCTTCATTAAATACCTCTAGGGTCATATTTTGGTAGTTTTGTCTGGAAAGAGCGTGTCTAGAATGTAGTGCAACAGGCCTTTCAGGTTAACTGAGCACAGGTAGTGTTTATGGTAAAGAGTAGCTTGTGATCCAAGATGTTTTTCATACCATGGTAATCTCTTGTGTTATATTTTATGTTTTCCTAATATACAAAATGCACTGAATAACTTTCAATTTGCAATTGCTACTGAGTGAAGTAACTTAATGATATGATAGTTCTCACAATCAGTACTAGATTAACTAACTAAGCTGTCGCTATGGCAGACAGTCAATACAGAAGTGTATCAGATGAGTTTATGTGCCTTCTTTTACTTCCTTGTAGATAATAGTTAGCAGTTGGCTACAGGAGATTAAACGCAGGTAAAGGGAGTTATAACAACTAGTTTCATATTTCAGTGTTTAATGTTATCTCAACAGCATTCTCTCTTTCACTCCTGGTCTTTTTATGATTAAATGTTAAAGCATATTCATCTGACTTGATGTGAATAACATCTCTGCTACTATTCTGCGTAGTCTTTCGCTGGCTGAGAATTATTTTTGCATGTGAAAATCTTTTTAGCCAATGTTAGTTATGTTTTTATTACCTGGATCTCATATAAGCATGTGTGATTTTTATGACAGGATCCTGGAGTAGTCTGTTGATTGGACTTATGCTTTGGATGTTTTGGTGTTTTGTTTTGTTTGTTGGTTTGTTTGGTTTTTTTTTAAAGCCATGAGAAGACCACAATTAAATATTTTTTTGCAGAGGGAAATGTTGGCAATCATCTTTTATGGGGAGGAAAAAAGACAAAATACACAGCAGAAACCAAGTATAGTTACATACAAAATAGAAATATTTGTAAACTAACTATTAAACATACAAACAGTTTTCACAGTTTAGCTTTCAATAATGCAAAAATAAAACTAGCACATAGAAGGTTTTCTTCATTTTATTATTTATAATATAAATTAAAACTGAGCAGTAAAATTCATTTTATTTCCAGTGTAATAGCAAATTTCATTAAATTGAACAGGACAGCCATCATTTGACTGAGACTTAGCAGTCATATGTGAAGATTCAAAATTTAAAACTCTAATGAAATGCTTTGATTTTTATATCCAAAACCTGAGCAAACCTGAAAATTCTCATCATTCAAAAATGTTTATGAATAATATTAATGTGGGATCATTGATGCCTAGCTGTTTTGTTGTATAATGAAATGCTATAATGTGCATCTTGTTATCCAGAAATAGAGAAAGGAAGCACAAAACAGCTGTCTTGTGATTGATTTGACCTTAGATATTCTTAGAGTACAGAATCTATTACACTGACATCTTCAAAATTCCTTTAGCAACTTGGAATTTACTGGCATCTTTGAAAAATAGCTGTTCATTGGTGTATCTGTATACCAGGTCACATTGCTGCTTTTTTTGTTTTTTAACCAAACAAATCCTAAATATGTGCATGATGAAAGTCAAATATTTTAGTCCTTTTGTTGTCATGAAATACAGTAAGAAAATAATCCTTTACCACCTCTTTGCACAGACATCATAGTAAGTAGTAGAAATATAGTCCTTACAGCTGGGAAAGCACAGAATTTGCTTTATTTTATACAGCAATGAGGAAAGCCAAGATTGGGTAGAAGCCACACGTTCTCCATTTCTTCCCACATAGACACACATGCATAAAAACACCCATCTTGTCCTGTCTTGTGGTGCAGTTGTGGGAGAATGTTACACCCTTCAGATGAGATGTACTTTCCTTAACTGTGAGGCCTGAGAGGCAAAATGTTCCTCAGCTGTGGTTAGCTTCAATGTTCTATGTTCATGAGCCCTCCTAGGTTCATGCTAGACTGGGAGTGGAAATTAAATCCATGTAAATGGTAGAGAGCTGAGGCCTTGTCAATTTATATTTACAATATAGCCAAAGTTAACTGTTTTCAATGAAGGGAAAGCAATTAAATATGTACGTGCAAACCTTTTTTTGTGTTGAGTAAATCCTATCTACTTAAGACATTTTACCATGTCAGAACCTTATACTTCAACAGAAGAATTCAGATGTACACACTTAAGTGTGAGTGTATGTGTATAAGTATCACTGCTAGGTACCTTTGTGGACATCTTGGATGTAATTATAATATAGACAACATAACAATTTTTTGAAACTAAAAGTAGACATTTCTTGTAGTGGAAGGATTTAGCAACGCCTTTTTAGTTGCCTGAAGTTCAGAAGAACTGGTATTACTAGTCATGGGATGTTAACCTCTGGAAGGGGTGGAGTTTATAGGCTTTTGCTCAAAGAATTGTAAATGGCTGCTGATTCCAGATTTTATTACCTTAGAGAAGAAATATGAGTAGCATAAAAGGGAATTGCTTTGTGACCCGTAGTAGCTGATAGGTGCACCCACAATTCCCTGTTTTTTTCTTTAGTGTAATCTTGGCATTTTTATTTCTTCTATTCCCAGCATACAGAACGTGTGTGTGATGTAAACAGATGCACAGAAAAAAAACAATTAGTAAGAAAAAAGCAGCATGCATGGAACAAGAGCTCCTCATATTAAGCAATTGTTAAAATAACAGATTAGGGTTTATTTATTTATTTTTATTTTGCTGCTTCTAAAACTTAATAAAAATCTAAAACTTCACAATTTTAGGCTAGAAATACTTTTACCATGAAACTGCTCTGGCTTTATTGGTAGACTTTGCTGAAACAAGTTAGCTGGGCTGACTGGGAAAACAGAAAATTCCTGCTAAGGAATTACTATACCCTCGTAGCTTTTGGAGTTTGTGCCGAGCAAGCCAGACCTCTGGACTCACATGCTTACCTGAGTCTTTCTAAGCTGTGGTATATCCGTATTTCATAGATGCAGAGTTATAATGATTCAGGGGTTTCATAGAATTAATCACATTATACATAATCAAATTCCCCAAAACATCACAGTAATTCACTGTGTTATAAAGTGAAATATAGACTAGCTTTAACTTGCTGTTTAGCTCACAATGGTTTGCAAGCTGAAGTCTTTTAAATTGAAAATACAAAGTGATAATG
Organism: Burhinus oedicnemus; assembly: GCA_008921705.1. Taxonomy (NCBI): domain Eukaryota; kingdom Metazoa; phylum Chordata; class Aves; order Charadriiformes; family Burhinidae; genus Burhinus; species Burhinus oedicnemus. The sequence goes on from VFFE01009197.1 coordinate 783,129, forward strand.
CCTCAGGATTATGAAAATATTTTTATGGAGTTTTTATTGATGAGGCAGGAAAAATGTTTAATTTTAACATCTGCTTTGTGTGTAATACAAAAATTGAGATCAGTGGCAATTGATTGAGTCTGTCTCTATTCAGTGAGGGACTTAAGCTTGCACTTCCCTTGAAGCACGTACAATTCCCTTGAAGCCTCTTCAGCTGCTTCTCTAGTGTCTGTGCAAGGGCAGCTGTCAGTATGGGTCCTCTTGCCTTCTGATGACATGGTTGCCTGCACTTGTTCCTTCGCCACACACACCCACGGGCGCACCTGGACATACCGACTCCTATGGACTCCACAGGATGAACTCGGGCGATAACCGGGACCATGCCTGTAGGCATCCTTCTTCTTCACCCGTTAGGCAGCCCTCCAGATACAAAGTGGCCATAACTCTCAATGTCAGTTGCTTAAAGGAATATAAGCCAATGTTTAAATTTTAGATGTCTGTTGATTTTATTTTATTTATTAAAGATGTGTCTGGTTAATTACAAAAATGGACTCTTAAGAAGGAGTCTGTTCTGTTTTATTGCTTGATTTGGAAATCTGTTTAAGGAAGACATTTCCCAGTGTTGATGGCTAGGGACTTGCGCTTCATGCTTACAGAAAAATTGACTATTTGGAAGATACTATATAACACCCAGCTACTCTGACAACCGCTAATGTACTTTCACTGGATAATTTTCACTTGTGGCTGTTAGAAATTCTGTTGTTTACTCATAGGCAGATCTTACTTTCATTAAGCATAATAGGAGACTGTATATCCCATCCAATGGCTGAAGCCTTTGGGAAGGAAGACGGCTGGCCAGCCCTTAAGCTAACCTTGCCAAGGGTTCACCCTTAAACACTGTTTGCTTTACAGAAGTCTACTTTATCAGGCATGTAGTAATAGGAATGGCAGTATGAAGGAGCTATAGGTTCCCCTTTTGTTCTACCAGGGCAACATGTATGTTGTGCAGCGTGGGATACAGTAGCATCTCTTTTGTTCCTGCTGCAGTGAGAAATTCTTCGCTGAAATTTAAGAATAAGAAAAATATCTTACAACCTTTGTTGCCAGTGTTCAAGGCAGAAGAACAAAAGGGTTGTGCTGTGAGTCCTAAAAGGTGGAAGAATGGTGGTGACTTTCCTGAGGAAAGATTAAAATAACTGTAACCATTTCTAGCCATGACTACCTTAGCACTTCAGCATAGTTGATGAGGAGGACAGTCACTGTTTTACTTGCCTGTGGGCCTGTCAGAACACAGGATGATGTCAAAATTATAGAGCAAGTCTGTTCCATTATATTCATTTTGCAACAACAGTTTTGGCAGTGTGACAGAGCAGTTTTGATTCAAAGTAGATCAAATCAAAGTTCCTGTTATCTAGAGGTTAAAGGCTGCTTACTTGATTGGGTCTAAAGTCAAAATTAAACAGCCAAAGTGACCAAGTTATTTTAGTTCCATAACATCTATTCTATTTTTAGATTAGAATGTTCTTTTTATAAATCATGGAAAATTAAAGACAGACCCTAGTTATAAAATAGTGTTTTACACTTGCTGTTACTTAGACTTTTTCATAGTTGAACTATGTCTAAATCAAGCATTTTGGTTCAGCTAACTGTCAGAAGAGGACTCAGAAAAACATTTTATATCTCAATCTAAATTCACTCAATTTGCTGAAGATTTTTGCAGATTGGAGCTTTTTATCTGTTTACCACTTTCAAGATCTACATAAATACATATAGAATTTGAAAAGTCATAAATTAAATTTCATAGACCCTTGTTTTTAAGACTCTGGGATAAAACTTTTGACATACTTGAATGAGTAAAGATTTCAAGTACTTCTGGTTATTTGGAGGAAAAAACCCATTACTTAATACCAACTACTTTTTCCTTTTTTTCTTAATATAAAAATCTTTACAATTCCTGGGCACTTGAGAAGAATGATAATGAGAAATTAGAATCTGAAAAACTGAAAAATTAATTGTGGATGACTTCTAGTTCTATTCATATGCATGCTATTGAGAGATGCAGTTAAAGTCAGCATTATCTGTCTGGTTAAAAAAAAAAAAAAGTGAAAATTTTTTTCCAGTTATGCTGCTTTAATTTCACATCATTGGTTTGGGTTTTTTAATGACTTGCATGCTTACTAAAGCACATAAATGTTATATAAAATATACTATCAAAATGCAATTAGATTTCATCTGGCCATTCGTAATTATTTGGATGGTTATTTTTCCCATATATATTTTTGTCAGTTATTCATCTAACCATTGTTCTGTGAGCCCACTAGCTGTCTCTGCTGCCTTTTGAAGTACGGATCAGATCAGTTCAGTCTAGTAGCCTACTGAAGACAGCCATTCTGTTCTAAGGTTAGGCTGAGCCCTGGATGCCAGCAAAGCTCATTTGCTCTTAGGACATGAGACATCAGAGCCTTCCGAAGAAGAACCTCAAAGCTGGGTTAACTGCACAGTGTTATCCATGCAATGTGGATAAATAAATAATATAAAATACTATAAATACATAAAATACTATACAGCCTAATGTGTTATATGGTGACAAACTCAAGCCAAATGATAGATGGAGCCTAAATGTTCCCCTAAAACCTACACTTACTTATGTTTGCATCTCAACCCTTTTGACATGAGACAATTGGACCTCAGCTCGGGCCCAAACTCATTACAGAGATAACTAGCTGCTTTTAAAATGTCTCTTTCTTTTTTTGTTTTCAGGGATTACAATGGTTGACACAGAAATGCCGTTTTGGCCCATTAATTTTGGAATTAGTCCAGTGGATCTGTCTGCGATGGATGATCATACACATTCCTTTGACATAAAGCCATTTACCACTGTTGATTTTTCAAGCATTTCTTCACCGCACTATGAAGATATTGCTCTTGCAAGAACTGATCAGACAAGCATTGATTATAAATATGATATCAAGCTCCAGGATTGCCAAAGTATGCTTTTAATTAATTTTTTTATATATATTTCCTTCATGTTCATATTTGCTTCATTCTCTGGAAAGCGTACTATTAGCAAAAGGATTTAAAGTATTCAGATGCCTAAATGCTGCTATCCTGTGTCATCAGAGATGTCCACAAGATATTCTTGCAGGGCAGATAGAAAAGACAGAATACATATAGCAGACCCTCACCCTTCCAGAGCAGCAGTTGGAGATTAGGCAAGGTATCATAAAGTATCTAAAATGACATTAAACACTTTTTATTAGACACGTGAACCCCACCATTTGTTTCTGAAACCTCCAGTCTCCTATTCATGTATCTTGTGTGTAAATTGTCCTTTGAAGGTCTATGTACACAATGCAGAATAAATATCCTGGATGTTAAAAAATGCCTCAGCATACATAGCATATTAATTATTAATATGTGTAGCTGTTAAATTCCAAATGGCCTAAGAAACTGATGCAGTAGAAATATTGGCTACATCTGAGTCACAACGTTGGTATAACTTTTATCAGTGTTCCTAATGCAGGCACAACGTTGGAGCTTCATGGGCTAGTATTATTTATATACTATGAAAAACACTGCCAGTTACAGTAAAAAAAAAAAGTACACAGAACTCTCCTTTTAAGAAAGGAATTGACCTACTCTTAAATAAGTTATTACTGCATTCCTGCTCAAAGTAGGAATGTGAGGTTGCTATGCCTGGAACTTTTTTAAAGATCTGCTTAGCCTACTTGGATCTGACATCACTTTTGTTGGTAATAATCTGTACAGGAATTCTTTCAGGGAATTCTTGCTAGGAAAATTGCAGTATTTAATTTTGATTGTACAGCGAAGCAGGTGCTGTCTACCTCTGGGTTACTTACGAAATAAATTAAAAGACATTTTTCCAGCTAATAATTTATTTTTCTTTTGTTTAATTAGAAATGTCCATAACACTTTAATAACAAGCTAGAGAGTGCAGTAGAGTTTAGGTAGGATAAATCCTCTTTGTCTTTACTTAGATAATTTTCCACTTTTCTTTTTTCTTCCTAATTTATATAGGAAAGAAAACTTTCTAGTTTGCATAGTGTAGCCAGTCTGGAAAAGAAAAACATTTACTTTATTGTAATATTATTGTATACTCCTGAAATGTGGTCTAAGGTAATGTTAGAGTGTCAAATGTCACAGCTTTCTTCTATGACCAGTAATGATTGATTTAAAGATACCATATCTGGTTGTTTGAGCTTGTTCAATGTTACAAATTGCTCTCTTAATTAGAAACTTTCAGAAGAGAAAATTAATCTCTAAGCTGTATCCAAAGTTGAACAGTGTTCCCCAGGAGACAGATAAATGTCTTTAAATATCCAATATTATATTATCCAATAATATATTATTCAATGTATAGGTCTGTTAGATACTTAATTTTTACATATTTTTTTTAGAGTAGGTTAGAAACTCAAGTCCATCTCCCTGCAGTAGCTCTGAACACCTTAAAGTAATACAACCAGATTAGGTACTGAGGAAAGTAAGGCCTTTCAGGTATGAGGCCTCCATATGTAAATTTTTACTATCCCTATCTTCAAATCATTCCACACTATAGAGCTAAAAACTGAATCTGTAAAACACTTTCTACATCAGAATCTGCCTCTTTAAGGTTTTTCAGCCTATATACTGCCAGTGAAGTAGCTGCTTCCAGCTTACATCCCTTTACATCCTTTGTTTACTACTTGTGTGTTATGAAGCAGACTATAAGAATCCGGCTATGTTTACTGTCATTGCTTAGGATTCTTCTTCTTCTTCTGTATATTTCATTATCCTTTGAGTTTTTCATTTAAATCTTCTCTATACACAGGTGCAATCAAATTGGAGCCTCCTTCCCCACCCTATTTTTCAGAAAAAGTTCAGTTGTACAATAAACCTCATGAGGAGTCTTCCAACTCCCTTATGGCTATTGAATGCCGTGTGTGTGGGGACAAGGCCTCTGGATTTCATTATGGTGTGCATGCGTGTGAGGGTTGTAAGGTAAGTTGTCACAAATGTATTTTTTCTGCAGTAAGATTTGATACTATTTTCATCTGAATAACCACTTGGTAAAATAAGAGATCTGTGCTTTTTAAAAAAAGTTTTAGGAGGTCTTTAAGTAAATTGTTCCACATATACTGCATATACTTCATGACTTAAGTGGGAGATTTTACAAATATAATTTGCCTTTTTTTATTATTTATGTTAATGATCTATTTGAATTTTTTGTGCATTTCTTCTACTTTTGTCAATTATGGAATTATATTTCATTCCTGCAAAATTAGTTCAGCACTTTGCAAAAACAAAGAGATGAAAGAACATAAATTCTCTTTAAGTACTCAGGCTCAAAAAAGAAAATAAATATTTTAAATAGAATAAAAAAAGACTTAGTTGGGAAAGAAAATTTAAACAAACAGATAACCCCTAACCCGTAACTTGAGATCAAACTGCTGTTGGATAATTTTTGGTTTGTTGCGATTTATAAAAAATTTTCTGTATTGGTAGTGAACTTTAAATTTTTAAAACATTGTATTCACTTTATAACAAATTGTCCCATGAGCAGTGGAACAAATGGAGCTATGCTTCCTTTGGCATAGTGTTCTTCATGCTCAGCATGTCCCTAGTGTCCTTTAAACCCCATTGCTTCCCGTAAGCTTCCCCAGCTATTTGAGATTTTTACCCCTCTATCAAGCTAGGTTGAAAATGGTACTAAGATCAGAACAAGAGCGCAGTGATAAGCAGACAGCATGATCACATGAGCCTTGCTTCCTTAGGAAATCTGTCAAAAACAAAGTTAGGTTCAGTGTGTATACAGAAAGGTGCTTTGTATGCATAGAAAAGCGAGCCAATGACGCTGGCAGTTTCTTGCATCCTTTTACATGCTTTTATGTTTACTCCAGGGCTTTTTTCGAAGAACAATCAGATTAAAGCTGATTTACGACAGGTGCGATCTTAATTGCCGCATCCATAAGAAAAGCAGAAATAAATGTCAATACTGCAGATTTCAGAAATGCCTCGCTGTTGGAATGTCACATAATGGTAAGTGCACATAGCATGTTTTAAAACAGTAATGTTTCATCTGAAAAATAACATGAAACATTAATATGATTACTGAATGTGCTGCTTCAACATCTAGAGTCTTCTGTTTCTTTACACCAGAGTTTAGAAGTATGTATCGGAGAGATTGCCTCTGAGTTTAGGAGGCTATGCATATGATTGGAGATCACTTTCAATATAAAAATCAGATAGGTAGAGATCTGCGCTTTTATCAATATAATACATAATATAACGTATGAGTTGGTTTTACTCTCCATCGTTCTTGGTCATTACACTGTTGGCTGTTCTTCCTGAACATATTCCTAGTGTAATTGTTATTTTTCAGTTCATTGTCTTATTTTCTGACAAGACTGTTTTGCATAGTGTAGCTCAATACACTGTAAGCGGAAAACTTAATTATGAAAAATGGACTAGAGAATTTACTGAAAGTTTGTGAATAACAGCAACTTGAATTTGATGCATAGGACACTTACCAAGGACTGTTAGCATCACTAAGTTACCACTTCATCATACTAGAACACGACATGCTTTAAATGAACGGGCCAGACCCTGTACTGTTTTAAAAAAACCTGTCCTCCTCCTCCTTCCTAGGATACCCACATCTGGGCATAGATTCCAATGTGTGGTAAGTAGGAGTGTAGTGTTTCTTAGCATGCTCGTTCAGCTGTCGGCCTCTCATCATGCAGTGTGTACAGCTGTGATTCCTCTGTAATATGCACTGTCTGAGCTCTCCACCATACAGAGGTGCATATCCCCTCCCATCTGTGAACCGTACGCAGTGTTTCCATTTTGAATATGTTCTAGTCTTAGATTGCAAAGGTGTTTGCAATTGTGTATGGTTCTGTGATTGCCTTCTCTACAGTAGGTAAGCAGGTAGCATTATGCGTATTATGACACTGCTCTCTTGCATAGAATTTAGAAGAAAGTCCCTCAGAACTTTAAAATTAAAATATCAATTCATGTGGAAATACTTAGTTACGAATGTTTGGACAGAAAGACATAATGAAGATTCTTTGCTGCCTTGCTTTGGCAAAGTTGAGTAAAAACAGGAATTAAATGTCATAACATAGAGACTTATGTAATTCTAAGGGTAAAGAATTGCAAACGTGACTGGGAAAATAATTTCTCTGTGGTTTTTTTAGAACTTTCATTATTTTCAGTATAAAAAAATGAGTGTACTGTCCCCAAGAGGAAAGCTTAACTGTGGTTTGCGAAGTTAATACATGCAGTGAATGTAAATTGGTATGGGAAATGTTTTGCTAACAGAAAATATGGTTTTCAAGTTCCTGGGATGCAACAGTAACACTTAAAAATAAATCTAATTTTGAAATGCTACTGTGGGTATTTTTATAGTAATTCAGGAGGTTTTATTATTATTATTTTCAAGGTGCATGCCAAATTCTCTCATAACCTAGCAACACAGCTTCCAATTATGTCAATGGGAACCATGTGCAGCTCTATCAAGAAGAGAAAGGCCAAGACCATTCTCTCTGGCTTAGTAACATAAAGGGACCAAGAAATATTTTTAAAATTAACATTTCACCTGCCATTTTTTCCTGTTCAGCCACTGCCAAGGCAGAAGCTGTGGCACCAGCAGAGGTCATGGTATGGGTGTCAGGGGGAGGCATAGAGAGAAGGGGGAAAGGGCAAAGCTGTTTGTCCCAGGGCTTGAAGGAATGCTTTCATTTGCGCTCACCATGAGTTCACCTAACAGGGAGTTAGTAGTGTTTATATTCAAGTATTGGCTTCTACGTTTGCCTTTTTTGCCCACTCTGGTTACATTACATTTCATGAAACAACACCCTCATTCCTCCATCATTTATAAACAAACAGATTTATAAAGACGAACTAAACTTTGGCCTTGAAGACACAGGCCTATATAAAGGAGCATGCAGAAATGCAACACTGGATGTTGTCAATGACACTGAGACACATTTTTATGTTACGTCTGCAGATTAAAGTATGTCCATTTCGGTAGTGAAATTACCTGGATTTTAAATGCTTGGAATTAGAATGTGGATTATTTGTGCCTGAGGGTTCCAATCTGTGACTGTCTTTGCATAGATGTATTATAGCAAAATGAATAGGGCACTCAAAAAAACCAGGGAATGCAAGGAGATACTTAGCAGCTACAGCCACATTTTTTCACTTATAAATGCTACATACCACTTGGCTGAAGGTTAAAAAAGACAGTAGTGTTCTCATGCTTTGAATATTGTTTTCCTTTCCTTCCCTAGCCACAGTGCTACTCTGTGTTTAACCCATAACTGCTCAGATTGTATTCTGAAGTACCACTAAGCAGAACCTTGGTTCTTTTATTTTAGAAACTTCATGAATTTTTTCTCTTCTACTAGAAGTAGTATTTATATAAAACCAACTACTGTAATGGGAAAAAGAGCAGACATGGCAATATGTCTGTATCAGTTCTGGAAGCAGTGAATTGCTCAATCTGGGCACATGCCTCCAGTAAACTCGGACAGGTATCCACCCTGGCTCTACCTTGCATTTTCTGGTGTAAGAAACTGTGTTTATAGTCTATCTGGGGACTCGTTTATGCTCAGAAATAATCTAGACAATCAGAAGAGTAGAGTGCTATACAGAATAGTCTATAAGCAATTGTGATGTCTCCTCCAAGCCATAAAATGTGGTGTAAGGATAAATATTCTAGTTTTACCACAGAAGAGCAAAGAATATAATCTAGCATGTAGTGTCTTACTATATTCACTGTTTATTTTATATCACTGACATATGGAAAATACTGTAAATGCAAGTAAACAAATAACTGCCCAAGGAAAGAAAGAGAGATCATACGTTGCATCTGCAGGCACGTGCCCAAACTTGCAGTCTTCTATTACTGTGAAAGAAATTGCTGTCTGAACTCCTTCCACCCATGCAGCATGAGCAGCACGCCGTATTTCCACATCTCTTATACTAGCTCGCTGGCTTGTCCCTGCCCTTCCTGCCCCTACAGATCCTGCCTTGATCCACTTCCCAGGCTCCCAGCAGATAAGGAGGCTGGGCCTGCTGCGAGGGTAGATGGAGGAGAGAGAAGGTAAAGTACCAAGGAGGACAAGTGGTCCAGGGAAATAGAAGATAAGGCCAGGGTCACAGGAGGGATCTGGAGAGAGAAGCAGACAAGGGAGAAGATCCCATCCTTTTTTGGGGGCCAGCCTTGTTTAATATTTTTATTGATGATCTGGATGAGGGGATTGAGTGCACCCTCAGTAAGTTTGCAGGTGACACCAAATTAAGCAGCAGTGTTGATCTGCTTGAGGGTAGGAAGGCTCTGCAGAGGGACTTGGACAGACTGGATCGATGGGCTGAAGCCAATTGCATGAGGTTTAACAAGGCCAAGTGCCGGGTCCTGCACTTCAGTCACAACAACCCCAGGCAACGCTACAGGCTTGGGGAGGAGTGGCTGGGAAGCTGCCTGGCAGAAAAGGATCTGGGGGTCCTGGTGGACAGCCGGCTGAACATGAGCCAGCAGTGTGCCCAGGTAGCCAAGAAGGCCAATGGCATCTTGGCCTGTATCAAGAACAGTGTGGCCAGCAGGAGCAGGGAAGTGATCGTGCCCCTGTACTCAGTGCTGCTAAGGCCACAGCTTGAGTACTGTGTCCAATTTTGGGCGCCACAGTATGGGAGGGACATTGAGGTGCTGGAGCGTGTCCAGAGGAGGGCAACAAAGCTGGTGAGGGGTCTGGAGAACATGTCTTATGAGGAGCAGCTGAAGGAATTCGGATTGTTTAGTCTGGAGAAGAGAAGGTTGAGGAGAGACCTTATTGCTCTCTACAACTACCTGAAAGGAGGTTGTAGTGAGATGGGAGCTGATCTCTTCTCCCAAGTAACTAGTGATAGGACAAGAGGAAACGGGTTCAAGTTGCTCCAGGGGAGGTTCAGGCTGGATGTTAGGAAAAAATTTTTCACTGAAAGAGTTATCAAAGATTGGAACAGGCTGCCCAGGGAGGTGGTTGAGTCACCATCCCTAGATGTGTTTAAAAGTTGTGTAGATGTGGTGCTTGGAGACATGATTTAGTGGCAGACCTGGTAGAGTAGGATCAATGGTTGGACTGGATGATCTTAAAGGTGTTTTCCAACCTAAACGATTCTATGATTCTATGAAATTTTCCTCAACCACCAGAAATGCTGTGAACTCTTCTCCACGCTGTGAACTCTTCTTTTTCCACCCTAAGCTCTGTAAGTATCACCAATCCCTCCTACTTCTCCTCTCACCCAAAACCCCACTTTCCAAATTCCTTCTGTAAACTTCCTGGTGCCTGACCTCTTCCTGACTTTTGTCTCAGTCCCCTGAAAATGACAAGGACTTCTCCAAAAGGAAACTACTAGTCTAGTACCATGAAATTGAATTTTGCCCCAAATTTTGCCCCAAATTTTGCCTGCAATGCTAATAAACATTGAACAGAATCTGCTGCAACTAATATAATGTTTTTAAAATATATTCTAAACATTAAAAAAATTTGAAAACTATCCTTTTGCCTATCAAATTATAAAATAGGAATGTTTGATTCACAACTCTCTAACTTTACGTTGTTAATGATTTGTTACATTTAAAACTATATTTTTGTGTCCCAATCACCTTATATTTAGGAAACTTTATTCTCATTGTTCATGAATTGCATCAGAAATCTTCCAAGACACATATTTTCATGAAATAGGGACAGTGTATAAAAGTAGATTATGAAAGATCTAATGCTATTAATCCGTCCTAATAACACATACTTAGAAAAAAACAAACATATGCAGGAATGATAGATTGCTAATAAATGTACAAGCTATTCAAAAATAAAGATGCATAACAAGCTTTACCCCAAGCACAGTTTTCATACTCTAAACACAAGAAAATATTATGAGATTCCTGAGGGATTTCATTATTGCCAGATTATTTTATGTAAAAGTCTGGTATTATGATGGTACGCAACAAGATATGCCCTAAGGTTTTATATCGTACAAATACCTGTAAGATCTCATTTCCGTTCTTAGTGAAGTCAATTCAGGTGTTTGGAATACTTGATCCTATTTGCTAAATGTAAACTCTGCTAAAGTTAGTGTCTGTTTTGCTGAACTGATGTGATCTGATAGCTGGCAATCCCGCTCAAGAGGGTTGTTAAACCAACGATGGGTGTTTTAGGCCAGTAAGAGATAACCCTGCTATACTGCTTTGATTAGCTGATCAGCTGGTGCATTCTTTGATAACAACGGGTAGTTTGGACTGATTTGACATTGATGTAATAGTTTTCTGTGCTATGAGTAAGCTTCGTTTGTTATATCTAAGTCAATTCTGAATGCCACATGCAAGCATTCAAGAACAGACGTGAATGCTTACAACCTAGTTTACCACATAACAACATATTTGTTAATTTTCTTTCGAAGTAATCTTGGCATTTTTACAGGCTTGCATATAATTCAGTGTTAGCTTTGGCAGCAGTACTTATTTATTTTGCTGTTTGTGTGTGGTTTTTTTCCTTTTTCATTTACACAAAAGGAATTTAAAATAATCTCTTTTTAAAAAGAAATCAGGCATCTGACCTTCATAGAAAAATTAGGATCATGAAACCCCATGCTAAACCTATGCCAAATATTCCTTAAAAATATATAGCAAATTCCTATGCAGCTTTAATCATGTATCATTTGATATAGTCTTCCTCCATGTCTTTGGGCTTTAACTCCAAAATAGATTATACGTAAGAGTGTTTGTGTGCATAAAATTTAGCACAAATTCTCAAACACATGGAAACAAAAAATTAGATATAATTCCAACAAGAAGGAGTACTGAAACAAAAAGAAGTAGCAAAGTAATAAATAATATTTGGGTTTTATAGCACGTCTCATGCAGAGATCTCAAAGCACTTCAGGAAAATAAGTAGTACCATCACAAGCAAAATAAAATTAAACGATAAGTTAAAGAAGGCATCTACTCTAAAACTATTAACTGTAAATTAAATATTAACAGTAGGATGAACTCCAATGCAATCTGTAAATTAATGGAAATAATTTTAAATTAGAAGCACTGGGGCTTATAACACATGCCTACTTTGCAAAGGTAATTTGCTATCCTTTGTTGAGGACAGATAAGCACACCAGAAATGTGATTCTGGAACACCCTTAGTCAATCTTATTTTTCATTAAGAAAATAAACATGATGTAAGTTGTCATTTATTATAAATTCTCCACCAGTGCTCTTGTAAACTTTTAACAGAGAACGCTCAACAAGATGTTGTTTAGCAATACCAAATCACTAGCACGAATACTGTAATTTACTTTCCAAGAGACTCTTGGACGGGAGACAAGAGACTCTGCACAGGAATCAGAGTATGGGATAAGGGCTTATTTAGAAAACATAGTATACATGCTATGCTTTCATGTTATACTCAAAACTAAAAGTAAGCTTATTTTATGCTGGCAGTATCAGCGCAACAGTAGATAGATACAGTTATGTTGAAAACAGCCATAAGTTTTAAAAAAGAATCTATCCCCCTCAATTCTGGCAAACTTACTTAAAAAAACCAAGCACTAGTCTATTCACCCATGTATGAATTTCTAGCAAGACGTTTGTTACCAGTCTGGTTTGTGTTCTTTAGAAGAATGCAATTATACAGCTTAGTCAGTTATTCTCTAATGACAAAACAATCTCTGTTCTGAAAATCCCTGATCTTTTCAATAAAATCTCTACATTAAACAATTCTGTTTCAGTAATCAGTGTCATAGCTGGTATATTATTAAGAATATTCCAGTAGATCCTTGATTAAAAGAGGGTGGGAGAAGAAAAGAAAAAAAAAAAAAAA
>VFFE01009197.1:804475-886975 GCA_008921705.1 Burhinus oedicnemus
GGCATTGTGTGTCTGCTCTGTTCAGATTTCCTAAGCTGCTCTGTTTATATCAATGGTTATGCATTATGCTTTGAGCAAAGCATGAATCTGAAAGCCCAGGTATCAGACTACACGCATTCTAACACTTGATTTAAAAAGACACTGAATTTTCAGCTTTTTTGAGGACAGTCAGTATGTTCTATCTGATTGTGAGGTGGTGTAGCTATTATATTTTGTGAATTAGCGACTGCTACCCAGGTTTAGTTCACTTAGAAACCTTTCCACCGAGAAGCTGAGATACCAGATATACATTTCATTTCAGATTGAAGGTCTTTTACTTTGGCCAGTACTATCAATACTGGTTTGTGTGTATTTTGGCTTAGAATGATACTGCAGATATCAATAGGAGGAATGTGCTGAAAGTTCTGAATTCAGATCCTCCACAGAGCAATGCAGAGGATTTTGTTATTAAATTATGTTTAAGCAATCAAACACAACAGCCACATGCTATTGTTCTGAAAACAAACATTCTGTTGAGAGTGCATTGTTACATATAGCTTCATTTAAAATCATGCACAATTACTTCTGGCATTGTGTTTCATTCAGCAAAAATGGGATATCACAATATGGTTTATTAGACTAACTAAATCCACTCGAAACAAGTACAGTTTCCAGAAGACGTTTCTTGTGCAAACCTTTGAACACAATAATCCCCGAGGACTCTGAATTAATTCAGAAAGAGAAAATACATTACTGGTGTATTTTTGGTTGGCTTTGATGGGGGAGGAGAAATTATAGAAACTTATTAGGGCACTACACAAAACATGCCAATATTTTGCATTTTCCAATATAATGAAATTTGACAGATGAGAAACAGGCCTCTCAAACTCCACTCTTAACTGAAAAAAGGGAACTTGCAATCTGCAAAGCTAGGTCTGCTATGCTTCAGTGATGTTTGGTTTACATTAGAGGAAATAGGTATGATGTAAACTAATCTTACATTTCGGATCTCAGGAGGACAATGATACACAGAAAAAAAAAATTGACTACGCTCAACCAGATTTATCAACACGTCTCTTTTTTAAGAATAATTTATAAACAGAGATCTGTAAAGAACTACCTAAATTTTAATAGTTAGTTCTTAAATAGCTCTGAAGCAAATCCATATAAATATATAAATCCATATAAATATAAACCAGTCCTTTCTAGACAAATCCTTTAATTTCTTGATAACAAAGATCTCTCACTATCTTTATTCAGAACTTTTTTTTTTCCCCAAAAAAGCATGGTAGTTATTTGTAAAAACTGAGTTTATATTTTGAAAACAATTAAGCTTTGCTGCCAATTAAAGAGTGGCTTTTATCACAGAATTTACAGTAAGATATTATATATATTGAACTGTACGCATTCTGTGGTACTGTAATATCTTATATGATATGGAAGTGAAACCGTATTTCTCAGATGTCTCAGACGCTCTTGTTTCTGTAAGCAACCTGGTCTAGTGGGAGGTGTTCCTGCCCTGGAGTTGGAACTAGATGATCTTTAAGGTCCCTTCCAACCCAAACCATTCTATGATTCTATGAACTTAATTTCTGTAAGAACTATATGAATATTGAACCAGGATGATTTAATTGAAAATGGGATTTCAAAACCAGCTCATATTACCTCAAGGACCTTACTAGCATACTGTAATGTTTAAGTCACTTTAAGAACTCCCGTGTACAAGTATCTTAAAAGAAAACCAGTTTGTGAAACAAAAAAAGATCCCAGCCAAATGCTCTAATTCTAAGTGAATCTGTCATTGTCTAGCAAAATTACATTATTTCTGCTGGCTCCATGGGTGCTATCTCTTATGCAGCTCTAAAAAGAAGAAGAGAGAAGGGAAAGAGAAAGATAATTCCAGCTGGAACATTGCATGTAGAAAGCTTTTCATTGTGAAGTCTGTGTTTGGAATTTGCCAGAAATCCTACAAAACAGGTCAGCCTCTTGATATCAAAAATAGTTGCTTTTGGGTTATATGCAAAAAGGCAAAATGCCTATATAACAGTAAAAAGAAGCTGACAATTTACTGTAATAGCAACAAAATGAAAGTACTCCCACTTCCACAATCAATCATTTTATTGTTTCTGAGCTGCTCAGTGCAGCCTCGCTCTGTCTCAATGATTCCAAATGTTACTCTGAACTCATTATTACAAAGCTGAAGAATTGCTCTTAATGTTGGTATATTGCACTTTCAAATAATAATGTAAATGGCAAACGCATTCTAGAATTCTGAATTTAATGCTGATGAGACAGAGAGACTGTGTGTGTGAGCAGTAGGATATTACCTTGGTTTTACAAAAGAAATGCTTTATGCTGTTAACAGCAATGCCAAACTCTCATTACAACATTATTTTACTTATGGTAACTTTGAAAACTATGCTTTGGTAAAATGAGATTTGGAAAACTTTTTTCAAGGAGATATTCTTTCTTCCTGTTGTATTCCTGTGTGCCACTAAGGCATATCCTCAGCCACTAGTGAATGCCATGGTATTCATGTTAAAAAACTTGAAGCATCTTTAAAAATATGATAGATACCTGAGCTGAGAATGAAGAAGGTTTAAGAACAAGTTGGATGTCTGTATTTGAGCAGGAAAGATAATAGTCCAAGCCTTATTGGGATAATCCACATTTATAAACAAAGAAAACTCACTCAACACGTGTTGTTTGTTGTCAAATAAAGAAAAAGCTCAAAAGGTAATTTTCTAGCATGTTTACATATGATGGATGGACTTGAACTTTTTGTATATTATCTTCTGCAGTGTTTATGATATAGTGGTGTTTGGGAATTGTAGGCAGGGTATACCTGTAAAGACCCAACATCTGTTAGTCAACATGAAGTCAAACTAGTATTTGAATTTAGAAATGTTCCTACAGTCACTTTTTCTGTTTTCTGAGCGCATTCTTTCCAGTAACTTTTGAGCTGTGAATCACTGCTGCTTGTTTAACCACTATATTCAACAATTTTGCTACAATCTGAGATCAGCAAAATTGGAAGTTTTATCACTGAATAGTACCGAGAAATAGTTCATATTTGACTGCTACACAAATCCTGCTGTAGCAAACCTGTTAGAACAAAGAAATGCTTCCTAATCAGACCAAGAACTGCAGATAATCACTGTGGGCTTTGAACCAAAATCTTGATGACTACAATACATGTGACAGTCTCAGAAGAAAAACCTCAAACTGCTGAGTCATATCTGCTTCAACAAAAGAAGTAGCACAGTTGTTCAGCCAGCCATATCTTTGCCTGTTTTATCATATTAAAATTTCAGAATGCGTATTTAAATGCAAAATGCACGTAATCAAAGCTATTAAAATATAAAGGTATGGGTAAAGGCATGCAGATGGCAACTTGTGAGGAATGGAAAAAAATTGTAATTATTGTTCGAAACATGAAAGAAGCATCCAAATCTGTAAGTAAATAAGCAAACAAAATATTCTTCCCTCAGATAGTATAGAACATCAGTTTACACAAAGTCATACTGTTGATACTCCAAACTAAGGGGCTATTAGCCTTTCCCAGTTGTTGTGAACATTTTCTTACTTAGAACCGCTTCCTGCAGAATCTTCAAACTAAATGAAACAGCCATATGACAATGAATGAAAACCTAAAGAAAAAAATGAATAAAGAAAAGTGATAGTAAAAGGAGAAATGTGGTACTTTCTTGGCATACTCTGAATGGATAAAAGGCAGGTCACAAATAGCACAAAAGCTAAACTTCAATTAACAATCTTCTGTGTCAGAGAGGTTTAAAAGAGGTGTGCAATTCACTTTTAGTCATCTCTCACCTTATCATTTCAAATCTCTGTACTTTGGCCTTCTGTAACCTAATTTTATTGTATCATAAGAATATCCTGCTACAACTCATTTGGTTTTGTCTTTCACTTCCCTCATCTGTTCCCTTTGCAGTTCCCTCTGTGAGCTTTCAAACAGCAAGTCTGTCTTACTTAGCCTCTTCAAAGGCCTCCCCCACAGTCTCATATCTAGTTTACTCCCATTCTGGTTCTTCCTATTCTCTACCTAAATTTTTCTCAAAGCTTACTGTTCATCATTTCCTTTGTATTTTTTTCCACAAGCCACATCTATCTGGAGCTCCTTACTGCACAAAATACACTTTTTCCTACAGTAACCCAATGAGTCTGGAGCATGTATATTTAAGAGTATCTTAACAACCTGAAACATACCATAATACCTGTATGTTAAAGCATTTGCCTCTTATTTCTTTTTGTTTCTGATTTAGATATGTTTTTTGGAACAGAAACAGCATTTTCCTCTGTAAAAAATTTTTACTGAGAAAGTATAGCAAACTGTCAACACCCAAAAAATAATGTCCATTTCCTGAAGTTCTCATTCATGAAAAATCTCTCTTGCCTTCAATGGGAATTTTCCTTCCTCTTGAATCGGCTTATTTAAAAATAACATCTTATGATCTCCTAGGCTTTTGTCATAGTCATCTTTTCTGACTCTAGTTCCACTGGGTCATTATAAAGCCATTAGACTTGGTTTTTCAAAGGAGCTTAAGGATTTTAGGCAGTTAAGTCTCACTGAACGTCAGTTGACCTCGGGCACCCAAATTTGGGGAGCTCCTTGGTAAGCTTCAGTCTCAGTATTGATCTCCTGGGTTTGCTTCCTGGACTCTAAAGTTGCACTGGGGAGCACAACGTTTGAATTCGGTTTCACTTCTGAAAAACTCACACCCTAAAAATTCCCACCATAAAAGAAGCAGGGGGCAAATGGAGATTAATCTCAGAGGAAATGAAGGCCACAGTCTTTGTGCTTTTTGATTTTTTTATATCACTGTTCACTGAGTCATACCCAGCTAGTTCAGAGTTCATCTGCAATACAGAAGTAAAATTTAAAGCTATCACAACCCAAAGCCAAAAGTATTAACAGCTTTGAAGTACTGAAATTTGGGAAGTTTCTGAAAGATATAAAGAAAGCAGATAGATTTTGCAGCACAGGTCCTGTATTTATAGAATCATAGAATCATTTAGGTTGGAAAAGACCTTTAAGATCATCCAGTCCAACCATTGACCCTACTCTACCAGGTCTGCCACTAAATCATGTCTCCAAGCACCACATCTACACGACTTTTAAACACATCTAGGGATGGTGACTCAACCACCTCCCTGGGCAGCCTGCAAATGTGACAAATTATGTTAAATAATAATTGCAATCACTTAAGAAGGTATTTGGGGACAGACAGAAATAACAGAACAGCTATTATTATGAAAGATAATAATGGTTAAAAAAGAAAGATTTTACTTCTTCCCGAAGAATAAGATATGCCAGAGATAATCCTGGACTCTTGCAGCTGTGGCATTGCATGCAGCTGACTTTGGCTGTAAACATCCATCCCAGATTCCTCCATATGGAGAACTCTCTGTTGGCACGAGCCCAGAAAAGGCATTTTCTGTACAAGCCACATCTAGCGGTCCTCCACTGCCATAAGCATCTGTGGCTAAGCTGATGAACTGATGCTAAAAGTTATCATGAGACTTATTAATAGCAACTGGAACTTGGCTGTGGAGAAGAACTGAACCTGTGATTTTTAAATCTCCCAGGTTAGTAAGACTGCAGAAGTTGAATTCATGCCTTTATTTTGATAGGGTAGCATTCACCATAGCAGCAAACATTTTTAATGGTAGCAACTACATGCAAATCCATAAGAGTATACATTGATTTTCCAAAAGTGTATTACCTGGTACAGACTGTTTATCCCCCAACTATATCTCACTCCTCCTTTCCACAAATACTCCCAGTTTACTGTGGAAAATGCATTATAGTATTGTATAAAACTGTCTCTGTATCTGCACCACACAAATGCTTGAACTGTTTCTAAAACTAGTTCTAAAACTTCTTTGAGCAAATTCTAGTGAAATCTTACAAATAAATACACTGAGAAATTGTCAAACAGTTCTCAGGAAATGCCATATCTAAATGCTTAACATCCTAAGAAATCTTTAAGAAAATAACATGAGATCGATGTTTCTGTATTCTTCATAAACATAAAATTCCCAACTTTTTTTCCTAGATCGCCCAGGTTTGTTAAATGTGAAGCCCATTGAAGATATACAAGACAATCTGTTGCAAGCTTTGGAGCTCCAGCTAAAGCTGAATCATCCAGAATCATCACAGCTGTTTGCAAAGTTGCTTCAGAAAATGACGGACCTCAGACAGATTGTAACGGAACACGTGCAGCTGTTGCAAATAATAAAGAAAACGGAGACAGATATGAGTCTTCATCCACTCCTACAAGAAATCTATAAAGACTTATATTAATGACCATAGTAGTTCTAATCCGCTGACATAATGTATGTTCTTCAGATTGCACTATTTCTTTGAGGGAAAACTTTGCATACCTAAGAAATTACTGTGAAACAGCATTTAAAAAGAGAGAGCTTAGTATAGTAGATCTATTTTATGCATATTGTTTATAAAGACACATTTACAATTTACTTTTAATATTAAAAATATCTATATCATTAAATTGTTGGCAGTATTTTCAGAATTAATTTTTTAAACTATCTTATTTCTTAAAATTGCTTGTCCAGTATGATTGATGCTTCACTGAAGTTGGTTAAGCATGCAGTTAAATTTTCAACTCAAAAATAAAAATCTTTCTCCTTAAACATTTCTAGGGAAACATTTTAAGTATTATGTTTGATTTTGTGCTCCCAAGGCAGCAGCAAAAGAACAATAAAGTTGAATCACAGATTAGTGTAACTTCCTATGAGAGCTTAAAAGCCAAAAGTTAGAAATGTCAGGTCTGACAATATTTGTGCCTACCGTAACATAATTTTACACTGATAGAGCTCTGAAAAGAGGTCTTAGTGTAAGTAAGAATTAGGCCCACCATTTGTGGGCAAACCCAGAAACTAGATGCCATTTCAAGAATTAATTAAGGACTATGCACTGCTCACCACTCTTAGGAAGCAGAGTATTTTCGATGACTCTGCTCATGCAAGGCAGAGGCAGGTGGAGCAGCGGCCTGCGTGGTGGCGCCGTGGAGCTGCCCCCCCTGGCTCCAAGGCACATGCCACAGCAGCCAGTGCTAGTGCAGCTTTCAGTCACTCTGTTGAGTCTGCAGTTGGAATAGGCTTGTACAAACCACTTGGCCTGAGACCCTCCCAAGTTATTTGAGAAACTATCATTGAACAAGATGTTCGGTCAAAAATCTTATGGAAAATTGGAATAGTGTGACTCGTCCTAAACAAAAGCAAAGTTTGGATTAATTCTTTAAAACATAACCCTGTAATGGAAACCCTGCTATGTTAGTTTGACTTGAGCTGTCGTTGTTTGTCACTGGCAACAAGAATGCTTTGAGATACTCACTGCTTTTAAGATTGTTAATTTTCTTATATATGTTACCCTATAATGTCACCTAAGATTTCCACTGGGAGCAAAGCACAGGAGAGTGAATAAATTCAACAGAAGGTAAATTTACTTACACTATCTTCTTTTGGTATTCTCAGTACTGTTGTGAGATTCCCTTAGAATCACATTTAGCCTGGCCACATTTACTGTTTGTGAATGTGGCCCTGACAAAGCCAAGCAGGTGTGATCCACGCTGCTGGACCAGAAGAAGGAATGTTGGGGAAAAAAGCCACTAATTGTAACAGATGTATTGAAGTAAGGAGCGGTCCTCAGTTGAATATCCTTAGTTTCCTCACCATGTCCACATTTTCTTTATGTAGCAAAAAGTGTGCCTTAAACTTAGTGAGACAAGTTCAGTGGTAGACCAAGAGGTAATGTTAGGGTATATGGGATTTTCAGGGAGTAGAAATTGGCCTTACTCCCAATATAGAAAATCTAAGTTGATGCAAATTATGCAATAAAGAGGCTGACAGAGGAAAATATTAAAATAAATCTTTAAGGTTATGTCTTCTACACCTGAAAATGTCTCCCACTACTTACTTCAGATAACCTCTGGGCCTATGGTCAGTAGTAAGCATTATGTGCACCAGGAAGTTTGGCAAATTGGATCATTCATCCTCAAGGTTTAAAACCCACAGATTAAATTGCACCGAGATGAAGTCAGTATGAGGCTAAAGGGAACAGCTTTGATCTTCACTAAGTTTGCAATGAGATCATTTCAAGTAACTTAGAAATGATTGCCCTAAAGCAAACGGAATATTGCATGTTAATGCTCAAGATTGCATGTTTCCTGCACACTTCAAGACAGGCACATTGTGCTAGCTGCACATCGGATTCTGACAGGACTTACGTGCACACATAATTTGTGTGTGTTACAATTCAAATGAAAATATTCTCTTTCTTCTTGTTTTAAGTTGTTTTCCACTGGACACTGGCCATTTGAATTTTTGCCATCTATCACTTAGTGGGAGAACCTCTATTTAATTGCAGAGTTCATCCCCTCCTGTAGGAGGACATATCAAAGATTAACTGGCATTGAGATGGACCGCAGCTCCAACACTGAATTCCTATAATAGTAACACACAGCAAAAACTATTAATCTGAGCCTGCATTTCTTATATGATCCAGTTTTACATTGGCTTCACTAGAAATGAGAGTTCAGATTTAGTTTTAAATGAAGAAGAATTCTAGGGCATGTTCTTTTGTAAGTAATAATAAAAATTATTTGAAAGGGACAGTAGAAGAGATGCACTGACAATTACTTTGTTACAGGAAACCAAGGAGCACATTACCTCCAAGAGCCTAATTCTACTTTATTGCTAGTGGTAATATTTTTGAAAGGAGCAGTTTAGCAGTGACAGTGTTTAAGCCATTCAGTCCAATGTGGACATACACAATCCATGTATTTTGAGAGTGGTAGGGTAACTGTAGTCATAACGGTCTAAGGATAAAAGAGGAGAGTTTTGCAGGAACAGGTGTTACCTTTTACTAGGATGAAGGGACTGAATGCCCAAAAGCCTATACTTTTCTTTCAACTGTACAAGCTGCTCTAATAAAATATATTGTTCTCCCCACGTCCTGTCTTCTCTTACATTTTGACAGTTATTCATCATGTTTTCCTCAAGTCATGGAAAATGTTAATTTTTATGTGAATTACTAATCACAGAAATGTTCTGATTCTAAACGGTTACATCATGGTTAGGAAGTTTTGCCTAAAATACTTTTCTACAAGAATAAGTCTTAAGGGAAAAATGTTCATTTAATCGACAATTGCTATGTACTAATTTAGAACAAATGACTGTTATGAGGATATGAAAACATTTTTTCAAAAAATAGCATTTTCTCTTGTGAATTATATTCAGAATTTTGATCTAATTGTAAATACTTTCTGTTTCTATGGGACTTTATTTATTAAAAACAAAAAACTTGCTAATGGGAGTTCATAAGTAGGTTGTAATATTTTCAGACTCTAGAGTTTTGGTTAGAATGGGCCATGCTATAAATGAACAATTTGTTTTTTGATCATCAGTGCTACTAAAAACATTTAACAACTCAAAAATAGAAACAGCCAGCTGGTATATGCCTGCCTTTGAAGAACTTCATTTTGCTTGTGTTTTATTGTCCTTCCTTAGTCATCTGTTCACTACATCATAACATCTTCAGAGGTGATGTACTGAGTGGGATACTGGTACATTCCCATAGGTTTTAAAACTTCTGAGCTGTCATTCTGTCTTGCATGTTACACTGATCTGCTTTTTCACTAGAAAAACACTGGGTGTAAATCATGTCCAGAGAAAATAATTTGGTATACCTGCACATATCCAACAACTATCTGCCTATTTCCCTCACCATGTCAAGCATCAACTACTCATCAAAACATTTCTTGTAGAAGCTCAAAGTTCTCTATTTAACAGGAAAAATGACCCTCTTCAGACAAAGTTTATTGGTGACCATTTCTATAGAAAATATTGCTGTCAGTGGCCTAAAATGAAAATTTAGATGAGAGACAAACATTTCCAGCATCACCGTTATTACAGCAAAGGCAGCTGAGAGACCATTTTAATCACTGTTTCCATAACAGCAATGAAAAACTGTTTATCCTACTAATACAGGTAACTAACTGCCCTTCAGCACTGCATGAAAGGAAGCAGTTGAGTTGTGTGCTCCTAATATAATCTTTTCTGAACATAGACAGCCCTTCAATAGTCTAAAATACTGAAGCCTAGAAAATGGACTTCCTCATAATTTGTCACAACTTCTGTTACAAAGCTTTAGAAGTGCCACAGACCTGCCGTGCCCTGCCCTGCCCTTTTACTTTAGCATACACACTCTGGGTTTCCATTCACCACTGGTACAGTTAAGCCCTGGGGGATCAGTATTTAATATTTGATTTACAATTGTAAACTCTGTCTTAAAGTTGAGTGCATTTTAATGGGACTTTTTCCTTTTAAATAAGAGGTAGTATCTCTCCCTTAAACAGAGGTAACATCAACTGTGTAAACATAAGCAATACAAAGCTGCAGCTAGAGACTGACAGAAGGAGGAAAACAAAAATGAACAGAGAAAAAGCCCCAACAAAGTAGCCTCCTGGATCACCAGATCAATCATACACCCGTCAAATGCTTCTGGTTTTCATTCAAGCATTGGGAAAAATTATGTGCCTCATCTTAAATCCCATTCCAACTGCCTTGTCTACGGTGGTTAAAAATCAGCTGCATAGGTGTGTCTCCAGCTACGTGAATACAGCAATGTGCTTTTACACTTATCGGTACTAACTAGCCCTGAAAACATTGATAACTGTAGGAAAAACAATTTCTGAATTTCTGATTTTTCATTTTGATATGCAGGTTATAGATATGAAATTAGAGTGGCGAAGCAGCAGACCTTAAACACTGCTCACTGGTTTTAAGAAAATAATCAGTAGCCAATGGCTGGCACAAAACAAAAGGAAATAAAAGATTCCAGGACTTCAGATGCAATGTAATATGATTATATATGTGTGCGTGCACACAAGCAAGGACATACATAATGTTCATTTATAGTATAGCTCCTTACCAGAAACCATTACTAGTAATCTGTGGGCGGAAGAACTCCAGACAGTAAAAAATAGCTGCTACTTGTTACATTTTTGCTCATACATTCTGAGAGTTGCCTCAAAATATATACTGCTCATTTTCCAGTATAAAAAGAATATTTAGCTATAAGTAGTTTTGCTTCTGATCAACCTGCATTGCCATCTGGCCCTCTATTTCATCAGTTCTCTTTTGCCACACCCCTACTTTCGCGCCATATAAATTCAGCTGGATTTCTTGTCAGTATGTGAGCTGTTGTTTGATATATATATCCTATAACCTCAAGTTTCAGTGTTGTGTTGGAGATGGGTATGAGCAACTGCAACTTGGGATACGGAGACAGTGTAATTTCACTATGTCTGCTCATTCATCAGACCTGGCAAATACAGACGCTGTTTCAAGGATTATACAGAGTATCCCTGTTTATGGTACCCTAGTCTCTGGACCTTAGCGTTCTGTATAAAAGCTGCACACTTGCAAAGATATCAGCTCTTCTTCCCAACATGTACAATATGTAATCTTGGAAATGTATCCTTATCATACTTATTTGTATGCAAGGCACCTGAAGTACCTAAACAAGATTAGAGTCCTGCTATACTTGGCCTTACTGACACCAGCACTGTTCCAAGTAACTTACACACCAAGACAAGGCAGACAATGGGAGGGAGCCATCAGTGAATTTTATGGTGTCCTTTTCAGGATCCACAGACAAGAAACAACACTCAGCTTAGTACCCAGTCAGACTGCTTAGGCTGCCTCGTACAGGTTTTTACATTTATACTTTGCACAGCCAATAGCCTTGTGAGACTTCATGTTTGCAAGAAGTTTTAGCATAACAAAGCCAGTGAACAGCATCTATACATCAATAGGATCCCAAAATATGAATGGTTAGTTCAGTTTGGTCTCTTTATTGTTTGATGTATCAAATCCTGTGCTAAATTATTGGAAGAACATAATCTCTACACTGTAGTTTATCCAGATCATATAGCAAGCCTTACCCTGGGCAAGCCTTACTCAAGGCAGTGACTCTTAGATCTTCAGGGTTAAATTCCTCCAAGGCTTCTTTTAAATGTGAAATTGATTAACTTCAATAGATTCTTGCAAGCAGCTAGAATCAGTTCTCAACTCTCAAATGGGACAAGTTTCTAATTATGATTTTGCTAACTGAATATAACTTTCAGCTCTGCTTTAGAAAAGGGCATGCATGGTAAAGCAGAAAAAGAGCTTCAGCTGCAAATGAAAATAGCCCTTCTATTGAGACACATACTGTTTAAGGACTTTCTTTTTAATTATTAAGCTTCCTTATTGTGCTGGAAGCGGGCAGCATTTTCATAACAGCATTGGCCAAGAAGAATATCCATTGCTCATTATATTATATGCTGTTACCCAACAAGGTTTTTTTAGTTCCGTGGAAACAACAAGGGAAAACTGTACTCTCTAGAGGCAGGGGAGGGAAGGAGAAATACGCAGCACCATTGGTTCTCACACTGGGAAGAGCTGGCAGTGCAGGAGAAGATCTTGTCCTGCTTGCTGCAATGATGATTAAAGCATTCTGTTGTGTCAGCATATCCTCAGTTTGTTAGTGCTAACTCTCAGCTGGCCATATCCTGCCAGATTTGCAAGCAAAGCCTGCCAAGCCATCTCAACAAAAATGTAGCTTTAAATATTATAAATGATGCTGCATTTTGCTGTGGAAATGTTTCCTGAAAAGGCTGTTCCAAAACATCCTTTATTGTTGGGGGAGGGGAGCAAAAGGGGCCTGGGAGAGGGAGGAAAAAGAGCTACTTTTAATAGACTTTTTTTTCTTTTGAGGCCAGAGATTCATTTCACATCATTCTGCAAGACCAAATGGATTTTTTTTTTTTTTCCCAGTGACTATAAAACATTACAGTAATAATTTTGTATGTAAGTTTTGGCAACTAAGCTTGGGGTGGGAGGAAGGACAGAGGGCATCTTATTTTATAAAGGATTGCAGTGAGGGATTTTGCAATTGATCAGTTAGTAAAATCTTTTTGGTGGACATCTGCTTGCTGGCAAAGGAGATCTCTCTTCTTCCTGTATATTAAATAAAAAATCACAGCAGAGCAAAGGAGGTGGCTCTCATAGCAAGGACAAGGTTTGGGTTCTAGACCAAAAAAAAGGATTTGGGTCTGTATTTGATAACAGGATGGTATCACGGACTGTTCAATGAAATCTCTCCAAATCAGCTGTTCTTGTGAAACTTTGGTTGCTAGTTTTCCTTCTTTTTATGTATATGACCCAGAACCGAAACTATGGGGGTTAATCTACAGTATACTTACAAATATTTGTGCAGACACACACAGAAATTCAAAGCAGGTCAAAGTCAAAATTCCAATTTTGGAATTTCCCTGTTTGTACGAGGAGGTCTTGTTAGAAAGAACATTGTCTCACAAAATTCCTTCACAGTTCAGCCTCAAAACAGAATAAATCAAAAGGAAAGGAATGATTAGAGTCATGCAATCAGAAGTGGATTCTGATGTGCCTAATCCAACAGTCCACCCTGATGTGCAAAGAATATTTTCATTACAGTCTCTGAATCCAGCTTATACTTGCTGTCTCTTAGCTGAACTTTAATCAAAAGATCTAGTAGCTATTTAGCTGAACATTTCTATACATCTTTTTTACTTCCTTTTTCTTTAGTTTTCACATTTTTCCATATTTTACAAGAGTGTTTTTTTACCAGATCAGTTCTAGACTGCTAGGCGAACACATAACAGCTGTGCTCTTACAGGCAAGATACGATGTTATGCAGGCTCTTCTGCATTCAGACCCTGCATATACAGTCTGAGGTACAAACATCAGCTATTTGTAGTCTGTGCGTTTTTACAATAAAATGTAAACAAGGGTAATTTTCCAGCTTCAAGGAAAATTGGGCTTCCAAGGTGCTTTGCCTTTGCAAGATCAATTTATGGAATAAAATTCCCTGAGTCTTATTATTAAGCTTGCACTTGCAGTCCAGTGGCAAAAGATACTGCAAATGACTATCAGAAACAGGGGGTTTTTTCATAATCAAAAATAAAACATATTAAATACTTAGTAAATGCATTTTTTTATTTATTTTTCAGCTGTTATTGAGAAAAATTAAATGTACAAACATAATGGAAAATTAAGTCACTGAGAGTTCTTTACATTCAATTCTGAGTGAACTCTACAAGGAGTGATCACTGCATTTACCATTGTAATGCAAAAGTCCAGAGTCTGCTTGCAAGTATAATTCAAATCTGGTTTAATGTTGTTAAAGGCAATGGCATTATACCAAAATGAAATCATAGTGGATGAAATCATACTAAAAAATGGATTTTGAAAACACGACAGAGTTGCAAAGGTGGTATGTAGGAGTTATTTAGCTAGTCTAAGTTCTGAAGAGGGTAATTTTGGCACTCAGCAATAAAAAGCCTGTACTCATAAAAGTGGGTATTTTCTGATGTAAGCTATTTTTGGATCCCCATAAGCATAAACTTTAATTTGCTCTTTGTAGAAGATTGAGAGGTGCTTACCTGCAAGGTACAATGTAAGTGCAGTGTATTTCTACCTTGTGCTACCATAATAAATTGTCATTACTGAAGATTATACAACTTCATACGTATATTATGAGAGTGGAAACAATGGGCTGTAAAGTATCTGCTTATGATGTTTATAGGTAATCTTTCATAGATGTTCGCTCTACACTGCACTTCCATTTGTACATAGTAAAGCTATATATGTTAACTAATACCAAGCCTGGAATGTAATTAACCAAGTTATATAGAGTTTGACTGAAAACCTTCTGAATCCAGGGAAAAATCTCCAAAGCTGGGATCAAGCCTAGAATGTAGTAGCTGTTCATATTTAGAGAAAAATCATATTTGTATTATATATGACATGACCTAAGTGCTCATAGTTTGGATTCTGGCAGCTCTCAACTAGACAAGATTTTGAGTTTAGTGGGATGGACGTGGGCTGTTCTATGCCAGTTGGCTTCAATGCTTAAAAGTCGGGCATGTTCGGTTCACTAGTATAATGACATCTTCAGTCTCATCTGGATGTTTCCTTATCTCACATCCCATTTTGCATTTCTATCCAGATCAGCTTGCCTGAGTATTGGAAAGGGTCTGCTAGCAAAGGAGAAAAGACAATACAAAAGAACTCCAGGTATAACACTTTTAAAAATATTTCTCTCTCTACTCAGTTCTAGTATGGTTCTGTTCACAAAAGTGCTTCTGCCAGTGCACCGTCCCAGTGAGATGGCCTTCAAAACAGGACTACTTGTAGAATCGGCCTCCAGAGAATGAAATGTAATAATGAGTTTCAGGCCCTTCACCATTACCACTCACTCTTCAGTCATGTATAAAGAAATACCGTGCAAGCAGGACAGAGTAGGTTTGGAGAGCAAATCTCAACTCAAGTTGTGTCAGAAGCATTCTTTAATATCCCTGTTGCTTTTTGGTATTGTGTGCAATGCCTCCCAAACTGCACAACAGCACACTGCAGACAGATTGCTCACAAATGGTACTCCCACATATAGATCTCTCTCTATATATATATGTATCTCTAACAGTATAGTTATATACTGTTATATTTATATATATTTTTATATATATATATATATATATATACACAAAAAACAGGAGTTTGGGTAGTGTTAGTACCCAAAATGAGCAGGATTTGATCCTGTCCCAAATATGCAGAAAAGATGTTTGTGAAGAACAGTAAATGCAAAGCATTTTTAGAAATAAATCAGACATTAAAAATAGTGAAAACAGATTGTCAGTGCCATTACTCCCCACTCAGAAGCAATACATCCATGCTCAACAATAAGCACAATGTGAATCTCTTGCCAGCAATCTGCCATCTCTGGGCTAGGCTGAAGCCTGCCTGATTTTCAGTGGCTGACAAATTTCCTGCTGTACCAGCAAAAATCCTCTAACTTCCACTCACAGGAATATTAATACTCAGTTGCGGGCATTATTCAAACAAGGAGAGATATGATATGATGTTACTCAAACAAGAGGGAAAGAGGAGACTTTGTTGTACAAAGGAGTGTGTCTGACTGGTTTTCCTAGGTCGTATCTTTCCATAAAGAAGTAGCTGCATAAGGAGCCGACTCTCAGTGCAAACTTGAGGACAGCTTGTGGCTGCTGCTGCACCCCAGATTCTTCCCATTGTCCCCAGTTCCTGTTCCCTGCATCCGGCCTGTGCCCTTGCTGGGTGTGAGTGTCTGTCTTGCTCAGAGTTATGATAGTTTGGTTAGCAGCCAAGGGGCTGAGGATACAAATTATAATAGCATTTCCTTCCCCAGAAACCATTGTGCCAGGGGATGGGAGCTATGCAGACCCAGCTGTTCCTGCCTTCTGCAGCTATCCTGAGGTCAACGGCAACCTTAAGGCATCTTGGGAAGGAGCACCTTGCCAATTCCATAAGGCAGCAAACTTTCTCCCCAACAGCTTTGATTGTGAGAGAACTACAGGCAGTTTTCCTGCTGAGCATGAATGCACGATCAGGATTTTTTAAAAATCATTGCAGTGGGGCTGAAAACAGGAGTGCACTTCTGCAAAAGCAAATACAAATGTAACACACAAAATGAGCTCCTAGTCGACACTGGGACAAAAATGAGGCAGTTCAAAACTTCTATGACTATATCAAGAAAAGCCCTTGTGAAAACCCAGGTTCAGACTCTTACTCTTCTTGAGCTAGTACTGGAATCTAGTTTTTCTCAGCTCCAGCGGGTATCTTAGCCATTGCAGTCAGTTTCTCTTCCAGTTTTTTTCTGATGGACCTCTTCTACTTTGCATAAATAAAAATAGGCATAGAAGGTCACAGTACTCATCTGGAGGGCAGTGTCCCTCACATTACAGGTGAGGGCTTTAACTCATTAGCCTTCCCTTGTCCCTTGTTTGTTCTTTCTCTGATCTGCATTTAGTCAAATGAATACAAGGTCTGGTATTCAGAAGTGCTGAGCAACAAGCAACTGGACTCTCAATACTTAAATATATATTGAAGAGCCTGACTTTAGGCACTGGTTTTGAAATTCTTGTGCAATTCACATTGTGAGATAGTGTAGGGACAGTAGTGTGTCTAGGAGACGCTTACAACAAACATTCTCCTTTACATTATAAGCAAGACTTAAATAAGTAGTAGATGGATCTGTTACCCAATCTGTTGTGGTGTTTGTTTTGGGTGTTTTTTTTTTTAAAAAAAGACATTCCAAAGTACCCTACAGATTTTTGGAAAAATGGCTTGTGCACATTTTTTTTCTTTTCAGTCAAATGACAACAACAACAAAATGAATGAGTCCCACGTTACAGATCAGACAATGTTTCTTAACAGGGTTTTAAAGCTTGTTATTACACAAATGCAATTCCCACTGCCAAGAGTAAGCTAATATATTCTTGGCATGCCTGGTAAGTCTTAAATCACAGAGAGTGGGTACATTCTGCTTGACATCCACAGGAACAAAGTATCACTTTCATAGCTGCATGGTAAAGAAATTCTTACTCAAAATAAAGCCTATTCCACTATGCTTAGACACACAAGACCTCCTTAAGCTCAGTAGGCATTTTGCATATGTTAGGACTGCAGGGCACAAGAATGTTGTCATATGATTATATCTTCTGATTTCCTTAGAAATTACCCCAGCTGCGTTTTAATGCTGCTGCTGCTATAATTTCAATGAGTAATTGCTCAATGGATTAAGAATCCGACATGTTTTATTGGGTATTTTCATATGTCTTTCAAATGTGGTTTCAAAGATAAAATCTCAGCCTCCAAATTGCACCTTTACCAAAGAAAGCATGTTGCTCTACTCAAACCATTCTCAGCTGTCTGGTTTTACACCACTGTGCGTGACCAAACCAATGGAGAAGGTTAGTTCAGGAGTAGTCTTTCAGCAAATAGCTCAAAATGCTTTATAACAATCCATATCAGCTAAATTCATTTTACTGATGGAGGAAACCAGAGCACTGGGGTTGCAGGTAAGTGATTAGCCTGAGATCATCCAGAAAGCCACCTGCATACTAAGCCTCATTCATAATCCCCCTGCTACAGTATCTTCTGCAATATTCTTAAAAATGTTTCTTTTTCAGAGGAAAAATCCACTGGCTGTCCAGAAATCCAGAAAGATTTTAATTTAAGAACAAGAAAACTAAGCAAGGCCTGTTCCTTTAAAATTTGATTTCCCCAGTTGTGTGTTTGCTTGCAAGTGAGCAAACTCTTCCCCCCCCCCCGCAGTGATTTTGTGTGCTACTTTCTCATGTCTCATAGAAGAGCAGGGATTCCTGGATAACATGTGAAGAACCACTACTCTAGATCACCTCAGGTCAGTGTAGCTGTTTAATAAACAGTAAACCAAAATGAAACTATCTACTGGTATATTCTCTAACCAATGTATCGCATCCAGTTAATGGGCTAGAGCATATCACTGGAGCTGACTTTGATAGGACAGCTTTTTCCCTACGCCGGCTCTAAAATCAAGTGTTGCTCTTCTGTTGGTGCAGATTTATTAAAGCCACCCATGATAGTAAATATCCATTGGTGTTACAATATTAAAATAGAAAACTACAGTTTGCAAGAGGCATTAAGGGAGATGAGAAAAGATTCTGTACATTACAATAAAAATAACAGAAAGACAGAAATCACAAGGGTCCAGTACAACCAAGGGAAGATGAGGAACTAACAGAAGACAAAGTAAAGATTAAGTGTTCAACATCTTCTTTGCTTAAGACTTCACAGTAAAAGGTTAATTCCTACCAGATGCTTAGAATAATTAAAATTACCAACAAACTGGCATATAGAGAGTAGGAAAAGAAGAGGTTAAATATGTTCAGCTGGGTTAGATATATTCAAATTAGCAAGCTGTAACGAAATTTACCCTGGAGTATTTAAGGAAATAGCTGAAACAATCTGAACCATTAAATGATTATCTTTAAGAACTCATGGATCACGGAGAAGTGAGGTCTCAAAGGACTTAAGAAGGACAAATTTATTTCTTCTTTTTTTTTTTTTTTCTTCTTAAAGAAAAAAGAAAGGACCAGGAGAATTACAGATTAGTGTTGCTTCAAATACCCAGTTGGTATTTGCTCAAGTAACTATCCATCTTAGAATATCCAGCCAATAGCAAGACAATAAGCAGTCCACATATTTTTGTCAAGATTAAAATCATGCCACATTAATTTAATTTCCTTTTTCGACAGAATAATTGGCCTTGTGAATCAGAGGGAAGCAGCAGATATGCTATGACATGAGTTTGCACAATTGAATGTAACATTCATGTAAACGAGCTAGTGAAGCATTGAAAGATGAAGCTATTACAGGTGCAAAAATGGACACAAAAGTATTTCTCAATTGCTGTCAAACTGAGAAATCATAGCAGCTGGGATGCACAAGAATTTTTCTGGGTACTATCTGCTTTGAGGTTTTGCTTAATGACTAGGGTAAAAAAATACACAGTGCACTCAGAACATTTCTAACTCACATCACAGAGACTTAAGCATTCTGGAGCAAAAGATTTTAATTCAACCTGATCTTGAGATATTGGAATAAGTGTCTGGGATCAACACAGTAAGGTTCAGCAAACATAGATATGAAGCTTTACCTGTACAAGAAAAAACTCTGATATGCCATTACAAACTGTGGAATAGTTGGCAATGTAACATTGCTGCATGACACAAGTATCTGGATAAAGCAAACTGTGATCCCAATACACAACAGTATCATGCTGCTGTTGCTAAAAAAGGCAGGGACTACTTGGTAGCCAAAACATCTGTTTGGCTGACAACTGACTCTTACCACCACTATCCATGATTGTTGTGTCCTTGCCTTGAGTTTGATGCCACAGTCCTAAGATGTCTGAAAATGAGACAGGGAAGGAGAACTGAGAAATACAAAAAAACCACCTTATTTCGTTTCTCATGTAGGACGTGAATTTCTTTCCATAGGAAGACCCTGTTTCTTGGTGAGGAAAGCCATCCTCCCAAGCCAGTAGTAAGACAGCCCTTAATACATTCACTATAGTCTTTTCTTGATGGCATTTGAAATATTTCTATGTCAACACTGGCTGACAATGCATGCTTCAAATCCAGGGTATACTTTAGAGACAGCAGCACTCTTTCGAAAGATATTTTGAAACCAGATGATTGTATTAATCTCTCTCTCCCTCTCTAATAGACTTACACTAACCAGTCTCTCGTGCATAGTCTACTGTTCCCACGAATTGCTGGAGAGTGAGGACTTGATGTTCCCCAGTTCGAGAAAAAGCCTCAGGAAATTGCAAAAAGTCCTAAAAAGCCGCAGTTTGTTTTCATAGCATTCTTTTCCTTTTAGAGAAGTAATAGATTTTTTTTTTTTTAACTTTCTCTGTGATATTTCAGGAGTTAATGGACAATAATGATCTAAGATCTGCAGAAAAAAACATGGCACAAGACACGGGAAAGATAGTTTGGCTAATTATCAGGGATTTGTTTATGTAGGAAAAAAGGATGTGTAAGTTACACCAAAGAGTCCCAGATTTATTTTTTTTTTGTCAGCATCTGTTTCTGAATAGAAGGTTCCCTCTAGATCCTCTCCTCTAGCTATTTTACTATTTACAAGGCAAAAATGTGCATGTATACTATGGCTTGATTTCATTTAAGACTCCCTAAAAGCCAAGCATCCAAGTAGTCTCATTCTACAAAATGAGTTCAGCATGGCATTAATCTCCTGGAAAGATCCATGTTTCAGGCTCTGATATGGATTGCACTCTGGAGATTCTGCTCCTTCTAAAAGCTACGAATGTGAATTTTAGATTACTAAATAAAAATGAGAGAAATCATAGCTTATAATACACTCCACAATAATGGGACACCTTATATCTTCTTTCTAGTAATATACAGAAGGCTTCTTTCTCTCACATAATATATGAAATTCTAAAGGAGTCTGCTACTATAACTAGATAATATCACATATCCATGGAACCTAGCAAAGCTGATGTCATTAATTCATTCTTCTCTTTCTCTTCCTCTTCTTCCTCTGGTCTCCTCTTTTCCTTCTCACCTCACATTCATGAGACTTGTAAAATAACCAGGACACAATTATTTTGTGTCAGGCAAAGGAAACGTCAGGCACAAGAAATTTGGGGACTGTCTGAAAAAATCTAAAATTTTACTCTATTATATATCCCCTCCACCTGATGTGATTGTATATACTTCTCCCCATACTGGGATGTGGTTGACAAGATTGTTTCCTTGTCTTCAGGGTGCGCAAGTGCTGCAACGATTTCACTTCACTGAAGGCCGTTGTCAGTGGCTTTTCCTAGGGACCTTGACACTGCCTTGCTGAAAGAGTTGAGAGATTTGCTTACCAAATATACGCTTGGTCCTGCACAGTGCTAAGCTTCTCTGAGGGGGACCTATGTCATTCATTTGCACTATACGCACAAGAAGATGTTAAAGGGCATTCGGTATTTTCAGAAAGAAAAAGAAAAAAATACTGCAGGATCAAGTTCTCAAAGGCCATCCTAAGTTTGAATTTAGAGCTCTCTTTATGAATCCATCCACCTGGAAATCATTGTAAGAGGATCAGATTGCGTTTGTAATACAGGTGTGATCTGATGATAATATTTCTCTCAATATTCAAGAAAAAAGGTTCAAATTTGCCTTTACAAAAACGGTCCAGTCTTGCCTGGGAGCCCATTTCAAGATGCACCATGCATGTTACTGGAGCCCCTCCCAAAATGTTGGGTGCTTAGAACTGGCTGTTCCGGGTGACAGTTCTCCTCTTTATTTTCAGCTGTTGCATTTATTATTAGAGGACAAGCAACAATACATTAAAAGCTTTCTTAATGTTTGTTTCTATTAGGCAATTGTATTTGCCATGGGGATAATATGCAATCAGGCCTGGAAGAAGCAGCAATGTTTGCAAACTGTGGGTGGGTGAGGTGAAAATTTTTAGTGAGTGCATCCAAGAACAGAAGCAGAAGGGTCCATAAGGCAGACTTTTTATTTAAGTGTGGTCCAGGTATTCAAATGTGGGGAATTGCTCCTTTAGCAGAAAGTATAAAATGCCATTAACAGGTTGAATTGAGCAGCAGAGATCACATGATCAGCTGCTGCTGCTAATGCAACTACTGCTACTATGCTTATTCCTACAAAAGAGATAGTTATTATTACTTTCAAAGACAGAAATTCTTATTCTATACATATGCCCATACTGTTCTCATTAGCAAAGGCTTATCCACTGATAGAAAGAGCTTACGATGTAAATGTCCTCACCAATGTCCTGTGATAACAGGAGCTGCAAGTTAATTGTGTTTCATCAAAGTGTTTCCTTTATTTACCTTAAATGTGCCGGGTTTTTTCCATTTCACTGTTAACAGCATTTTCAGATCTGGAGCTGCCAACAAAGCCCACAAAACCCCACCTTTGAGCCAACAAACAGTCTAACTGTATGTTTAACTACCCGTGTGAATGTGCAATTCACCAATTTGCTCATAACAGCAAGAGATTTTGCAGGAGCACAGGCTACGCCTGCTACTGTACAACAGCATCTTGTTACAAAAAGTTTTGTACATTTGACCTCAGATAAACCTAATTTAGAAAAAGGGAAACTATACACAAATGGTCCTCTACAGCAGTCACTCTTTCAGATACTTCTACCACCAACTTCTATTTTTTCCCTTCGCTCTACCAGGAATAGTTTATGACTCTCAGCTTCTGCCTTGGAATGGGAGAATGGATTAGAAGATCTCTTGGCCCCTTCTAGAACTTCTATTTCTCTGTCTCAAACTGTGATATTTAGGTCCTTCTCCAACCCCACCACCTCACTTGCCTTAAATGGCAACATCTAACCTCGAGATCCCAAGTGCTCTTTGCTGCTTCTTTGAATTCCTGTTCTTCGGAGCTGAGAACAACTTGATTATTAATTTTATCTGGAGTAAAAGTGGACATCACGCAAATACAGTCTTGCCTCAAATCCTTTATTTTACTGATTCTCTATGTCATTTCTGTTTTAAAGTAACAGAAAATATGACAAAAACACACACTGGACTAGTTTAGCAGAGGCTGAAGGTTTCAGCCTACTAATCACCATAGATTTTCTTTGATGTAGACAATAGATTTCTTAAGAAAGAAAGTACAACTATAAGAAAGAAATCTTTCTTCCGACTAGATGCTCTTGGAAATCTGTTCCTGAAGCAAATCAAAGAAATCAGTGTTTATCCGTTTTTCAGCATAGCTGTTTTCCCTATTATCAGCTGGCTGAAAAATGTGTGCAATAACCTATAGCTGAAGTGAGCCTCCAATCTTACCATCAGCTTTTGCAGTTGCTCCCAGAAAATATAACGATGTTTCATTATTGCTCCCACATTGCCCTGAGGTCTGTTACGGAATGTACTAAGACTACACACCGTTGGCCA
Source organism: Burhinus oedicnemus (assembly GCA_008921705.1). Taxonomy (NCBI): domain Eukaryota; kingdom Metazoa; phylum Chordata; class Aves; order Charadriiformes; family Burhinidae; genus Burhinus; species Burhinus oedicnemus. The sequence continues at coordinate 827,832 of VFFE01009197.1, forward strand.
AGGTATAATAGAAAGAAGCAGGTGGAAAAATAAAATACGATTTTAATTTCCTGCCATATACAACCTTTTACTATACCCAACGCAAAGAAGGATTATAAATAAGATCTTACGTTTGTTTGTCACTTGATTGATGAACTGTTTAAGTAATTCTAACTAAATGTATTTAAAACATACTTTTCCCTGCCACAACGTGCTCTTGGATTTCTTCTCTGGGAACTTGGGTTTACAGAGCTTTGCAAAGCATAAGTGCTGTAGCTGAGTTAGCAAAATTCCTTGGCTTGCTTTTGTAGGATTGGGCATATAGACAAAATACTGGAGTGACAATCTGTAAGCAGAATACCACTGCTTCAATTTCTGCCGAATTGATAGCAGTGGTTCACTGCCAGATGATAACGAAATGACGAAATTATCAGCAGGAGAACTTTGTGACTTACAGACTGTACTGATGCCTGATTATTACTCCACTCGGGGAATACAGAATTGGGTAAATGTGTAACTACAGCAGAATCAAACCAAACCACTTGGCGCTAGCCTGGAGAAGCTGGCCATCTAGAAGGAGTCGGTGACTGATTAACTGAAGAGCAAATGCTGTGCTAAAGCAGATAGCATAGAGTGAATAGAATGGCCTCTTTCTCTGTTTTTGACTGTGCAGCTCTATATTTACTATGGTCAGTCACGGTCCCTTGCCTATTCTGAAATAAGCAATGCAGAAATGGGCCTTATTAAAAAAAAAAACAACAAACAACTAACAACAAACAAACAAAAACAAACAAAAACAACCAACTAAACAAACAAAAAAACCACTAAAACCACCCCCCCAAAACTACAACCTGGTGGTTGTTTCCAGTAGGTAATCCACTGTGTGTACACTCCTGTCACCTACGTGGCAACATACCTTCCTTCATCAGTAGTTCTACAGAAAACAAGGTGCACGCTCAGAGCAAAACAGTGCTTGGACCTTGTATCCACACATGAGCACTTCATCTCTGGTTAACTGACTGACAATTAACTCAAAGTAGATAATCCCCTTATAAAATATGGTTTGGACACTCCCCAAACATTTGTTCCAGACTACAAATGTGTAAACTTTTCTCCTTGTTCTGACTCTGTTTGGCAGTAGGATATCAACCCCATGGATATCTACTGTAAAAAAATCCCAATCTGATTGCGTTTTTCACTTTGTTCAGAAGTGCAAGGTGCAGTCAGCTTTTCACAGGCACACCATTCTCCCTTCCCAGTCTGGGAGAGAACATACATTGTGTTGTTTTTGCAGATTGCTTCCCTAAGCCAAACTCATGACGGAGAATCGCTCTCCATCAAAATATGAGTGTTCTTAGGATCAGAAAAAAACTAGGAAACAGAAGCACTTCTAATAAAAACAAATGCTGCTTTCATTCCCCATTAGAAAATTTTGTAGTCCTTGAAGGATGGAGTATTCTGTGACAAACTTTCTCATTCCTCTTTTATTTTTAATCCAAATTCCTGGCTGTAATTGGCCTCAGGTCACATGTTATTTGTTCTGCCTGAACATCCTCAGATGATAGCAGAAGTCACTGTGAGTCATTTTCTCAGAAAGAGAGGCTACATTGCATATTCTGTCTCTAAGCCAGCCAGAGTGGGGAAAAATGCTCTCAAACGCAGCCACACAAGAGAATTCCCTTGATGCTATCTGTGCACAGAGAGGTAATTTCCCCACACGTTAGTCAGCGAAGATTAAAGGGGCAGTGGCCTTGCCTGGTTGCTCACCATGAGAGAAAAGGCTGTCCTGACATCAGAGGAAGGGACAGCAGAGCCTGAGCTCACATACAGGAGAAGCGACATACCAGCCATCAGTGATTAAGAGTTGGAAATCACTTGTACCGAAGTGGTTTAAGACAGATCTGTAAGCAGAATCACAGCGTGAAGAATTATTGCCATCCTTCTGAAATCTCAGCCATATTCGGATAAACTGTCTTTAAAAATACTGATTGTTAGGACTCACATTTCTGACCAACTCTCTGCAGCTACCTGTCTTGACCTCTGACTGTTCATTTTCACTCCCAGTTGTTTCAGCAAGCAGCTACATGACATCTGAACATCTTAAATGGGCTAAACTGCTCTGTTCCGTGCACTTCTATTGCTGCCTCCTTGTCTTGGAGGCCTACGAATTTTTGGTGGCTGATCATTAAGTCTCACTTTGTTTTATGGCTGCCTCTGAACAGGAGAAGCCTCTCCAGTTATTGAAAAGTGAGTACCATTGAATTTATGGCTATATGTCACTGTTCTGTTCACGTAGATGAGAACAGTATCAATTACTTCACGAAATATTTGCTATTTTTCTTAATTCAACAAAATTATGACTCATTTTAAACTTCTTGTGTTGTCCACACTGCCTCTGAGCTGGCACCTTTTCCTACGATTGCTGCTCAAAGGTAGGAGTGTACAGGGTCCTTCATGTTAAAGAATTTGTCTTTTGGTCCTTGGCCTGAGCCAGCATTGATAAGCAAGCCTTCTGAAATGATAGGGGAGGCACGGGGGATATTTTCAGCCTAGTCCTGGGAACAGCTACACATGTACCACCACAGCATATACGCAGAGTTCTCTTGTTCCTTTTGTGACTGGCAGCCACATCTTTGACAGAGACTCTAATATCTAATATCTAATATACCAGATTTAATACCCTGACTCTACCTCACAATCACCTGGTAGCTTGGGATATTAGATAGAAAGAATTTTTATTTTATTTTCACAAGTAGTAGCTCTATGAAATGTAATAGGTAGGATCAACAGCCTGTATCATCTGCTTCTTCTGTCACATTCCTCCAAGATTTTGAAAAGAATGGCTGGATTTGTGGAATCCTACATTTTGGCTTACCCATTTATTTCCTCCTCTGTTTATACACATGAGATAAATCAAATCTCTGGAGAATTAAGTCTGTTTACCTACAGAACGCTACAATTCTGGCAGCAAGACTGTAAGTACCTGTTTGTGAAGTCACTCATGGCTACACAGAATAGCCTGGAAAGCCATGTCTAGGTGTGCATGTTAATTTAGCATTTGTAACCATTCATTCCTTATCTTTGCTGAGATAATCGACAGGGCTTACTAATTGACTGGGTCCTTTTCTATATGAACAGGACTAAAAACAGTTTGTTTCCTGTAAAGTGCTATGCAATATATACAGCTTCTGTCCACATCCCATCACCTTGGCACTATTCAATAGTTTTGCTGATGGATACCGAAGTTCTTCTGGTTTGTGTTCAATACAAAATATTTTTCAAGGAACGTAACATTTGTATAAAGCAAAAATAATGTCTGCTTCATGATGCGAGATTCAACAGTGCTAGCATTAGCATATTTTCTAACATTAGAATTAAGTTCTGGAATTACTGTAATTTAACACAGTACTATTTCTGAAATCTTTTTGTAAATGAACACAGCCAGTATTGCATTTACCAGCTTACCAGACTCTCATGGGAACCACAGACATTTGCACTAGCACCGAATTTGGACCCTGAAATTTTGTATACTAAAAGCTGCAGATAATACCATAGCTGAGCTGCTGCTGATTATAGATAATAACATATTGGCCTGATAATTTCTATAGCAATTTTTAAGCTTTCACAGGAGAAGAAATGGAATAATTTCTTGTCTGAGCAAATGATACCAATTTGTATGCAACTGTGTTAAGGGTAGCTTTGCATCCAAATTAGTAACTTGAATACAGCCTGAACTATGAGGCAATGTGTGGGGATGGCAGGATGCTAACTGAGGGAACGAAATGACAAATCTCTTTCCTTTATATTTTACCCAGTAGTTTAAATACAGAGAATGTAAGTCATCTTATTCTTCTAAACAATACAGGCAAAGAAATTGCTGTATCCTGACTAGCCATAGAAGGAGATTATCTTTTGCAACTGGTCCATGTCAAGTTGTGTACCTAGAAATTAAAATTAATCTTTTACAAGCAATTATGTAAGTCAAACCAGTTTACTAACAATATGCTGTGTCTCGTCACCACACGGATGACTCAGCATGGCATCACCTCACAGCATCAGTACATTAAAAGAGGAAGCAATGGGGGCAAAGAAGATATAGATGTCAGATGACATACTTCTGTAGAAACATTTGCTTTTGGTCACACAAAATGTGTGGGTCAGCATGTGCAGAAACTTCTACGACAAAAGAATGCTTCTGGTATGGTGATTTGTTTCAGTTCCGTAACTTATTCTGAAATATGATACAGAGTCCGTATTAACACAGAATCACCTTAGATGAAGCTGAAGAGTTAGCACAGGAAAATTTTAAAATACTCAATACTGTTTTAAAAGATGATTAAGTTTCAGAAGAGCATTAAATAATACCCATGTTATATCTTATCTGCCTATGCCAAAGCAGAAAAAGTTGTGGCAGAATGGTTCGTTCCTTTCTTTCTGTGACCCTTTGGGAGAGTGGGGCAAGTACTGACAGCAGAGCGTTCTGGGAAGGAGCAGAGGTGAGCAGGGGATCATGTGCTTCTGCTACATCTCTTGTCAGAAGATCTGGAAAGTCCAGTTTGTGTCATTTAGCTAGCTCTGACTTCTGCTGCAGCCTTTAATTCAAATTCTTGGTGAATCCTGATCTCGGTAGCCAAAAAAACTCTAGGGACACTCTTGGAATAATCCTCAGGCTGTAGAAAACTAAAGGATAATTCTTGGCAGCGTGCTAATGTATTTTAAGAGAGCCTTTCCAATATGCATGGTTTATTAAAGACAGTGAAATTGCTATATATTCCTCTCCCTTCAAATAATATACCTCCACATCTCTTTATAACAACTCCTTTATTCGCGCGATGATGAGGCTGTCACATAAATCACACACATACAACAAGTAGGATTAATTATAGCTCCAGAAATATGCTTGCCCACATTCCCACCCCTCCACAGCCCACAAACCCCTGTGGCAATTAAAATATGTGGATTATGGGTTGGTTCCCTAGGGTCACTGGAAAGCTAAGGACAGATGCTTGGAATCCTCTTGCTGTCAGTAACGCTGCTACTCTCTTAGACATTAGTACCAAATAAATAAATAAATAAATAATCTAGGGCCAAGTTGGTTTTACTGTATTTTGAAACCTCATGTTGACGCAACAGGACTTTTCAGTGCTGCAATAGGCCTGTGTTTGAAAAAGGCAACACAAGTTTCACCTCGTCTCAGTACCAGACAAAGCCACATGAAGTTCATAAATAGCAGACATTTGGCGCAACTCCAAAATGGGAAGACCTGCTTGTTATTTGCCCTAGGTGCCCTTCACACACCTTCAAAGTGGTGGGGATGAAGTATGATGACCAAATGCTCTATGTTAATATGTTAGAGAGCATTCGTATGGGGACGCATACAAAGTAGTGTGCTTATAAACGCAACTGGAAATAATGGAAAGAAAAAGAACTTTGGTTAAATAATTAAGGAAAACTGAAAGACCATAATGGAAGAATATTTTTTCCATGGTAAGTTCCATTTCTTGGGATCTTAAGAGAAAATTTACCCTAGTATTTAGTTACCTTAATCTTCCTGAGATGTCTCCTTCTTACCTATATGAGTTTCTCAAAACTAGGGAAGACCCTAGTGGAGGAGTAAGGAGTGGAGGAGTAAGGAGTGGAGGAGTACGAATGTAGCAAATTGCAGGGAAGCCCCTCTTCTTTCCCCCTTTTTTCTCCACCCATTTCTCTTCCCTCTGAAACTTCTCTCCTTTCTGGCAGCCATGTGAAGAGTGAATCAATGTCTCTGAGCCAGGAAGGGTAAAGGAGACCAAAGGCTGCAAGCTTAGACAATACACAGCATAGCCATGACTGTCTGCCTGGGTCAGATTATTACAGGGAAGAAGGGAACAAATTCTAAAAAGCTTAAGAAACACTGAATTGTTGATTGTCTCTTTATGACGAAGAGCTCTTGTAGCATTTAGTTTACAGGTTATTGTTCTTGCTTTATGGGAAGTTCAGCAGTTCAAACCAAAGAAATATGCAGTTGCTGCTGTGGACTTTCTAGCCTTGAAAGAAGTTTAAAAACATTGCACAAAGGCAGACTGTGAGATGACTCGGGTGGCATTTTCTTTCAAACTCAAAGTTTTCTCAGTTTTAATAGATGTCTGAAACCAAATGGAGGAATTTACTTTAGGATTCTCAGAAAGTTTAGGTTGGGGACATACTTAATAATAATGATCAGTACTGACCTAAAGATAGATTTAATAAAATGCTACCAATTTTACTGTAGAAAACAATTCTGTGTGGACTAACAGTCCATTTGACCCCTTCTGCTTCTTTTTACGGTTGTGAACATTGTAGCATTGGTTTCATAAAATGAAGATTCTGGCCATTTGTGTGACAAAAAACTCCTAGAATTAATGATATTAACATCGTTCCTAGCCAGTTTTAAAATATTCATTCTTCTGTGTCTGTCTTTATTTTCCATTGCAGCTGATGAAGTGAAGCTTCCCTTCTTCCAAGAAGACTTTCTTTGTTCCATTGCCAATATGAACTGACTGCTACTGAAAATTCTTCTCCCAAAAGCGGCTGCAAACAGGTAGTAAATTATGACCCCCCCTTGGCTTCTATAGAGTTACACGTCCTGATAATGTCACCAAAATACTGTATACCACAGTCAGACGAAAATGACATTGGATCCTTTTGTTCAATGGCACTAGACAGATAGCAGTGGATATCTCTGAGGAAAGCTAGTACTTTGGCACATCCTTTTTGTTTTGGCTATACAATGATAAGATATAGCAGACTCCTGTTTTTCTTATGAAATAAGTTGATATCCACTACCTCCTTTCTTCACTGATAATTAGAATCTGCTAATACTGAATATGTACTGCCTCACAGAAACGTAATATAGATCACACGTCTTAACTATTCTCTTCAAACAGGACACAGCAGCCTGAATTTAGGTATCCTGTGGTGCAAACAGAAGTTACTATATCATAGGTAGTAAAGTACATATATTTAAGTTATTTATGTACGTTGACCTTATTTAACTTTGCAGCAATGTGACAGAGACTAAACAGTTGAGTTTGCCTTGAGATTCTGATATGTGGAAGAAACATTGATAAGCTTATCTACACAGATATTCTATGCAGAAGTCTAAATTACAATTATGAGCTCCAGGTCCTTCCTAATCCTAAACCTCTTCTTAAAATATGAGAGGTAGAAATAACCTGAATAACATTTAGCCTTTCGGCAGCTGCCATGTGTGTGGTTATTTTGCACTCCCCTGAAAAGATGGCCAGCAGAGAAGCAGGGCTGGCACTGGGGGTCTCAGACCACAGGTCCAAAGCCCTTCTCACTGTGTGACACAGTCTAAATGGGAGCCATTGTACTGCTCCATCCATGGCTTCAGAGCTGCTATCAAGGGGAGGATTTCTCTTCTCTGAAGCTTAATGTAACCTGGCTATTTTGGTTGTGTGTTGAGAAAGGGACTACCTCTTGAGAATGCGTTAAAACCCATGAAGTTTAAGTCTTTATTCAGCACACCACATGTATTTTTTCCCACAACCATGGTTATCATTCCAGCAAAGACAGCGGCTTTTGCATTCTTTTTTCACACCTTTCTTTGAAGCAGGAGGAAAGGTCACACTGGAATACAGACTACCAGATCAGAAAGACCTGGGGTCTGATACAGTTTAGCAATTCCTACCTGTTTTTCTGGCACATTAGGGGATGCTTATACTTAAATTTGATGTCCATAAAAATATGTATGGACTTACACGAGAAGATTTTGGTTAACAGAGCATAGCTTTATTTCATCTCTCTGTTCTGATTCAATGTCACTTCACTATGTAAAATCAGAAACAATAGAAGGCAGAAGCAAGGAATTAATTTTGTGTGAATACCTGTCATGTTTTAATTGATATAATAATTCCTCAGTGCTGTAAGCACAATGATGGTCCGCTGACCCTCTAGAACTGATGTTACATGAACAACTAAGACTCCCATTTTATCAGATGTCACAGATTGGGCTTTTCTATGGTTCAGAATTTGAACTTCTGCCATTACTGCTGGTTTGGAGCAGTAGAAGTCAATGAACAGTTAAATTCTGTCCTTAAGAGCAGTTTTACTTTAATCCACATTTTCTGGGTCTTTCCAATTTGCTGCAACCTGCATATGGACCATGACTGTGTGTTAGAAAGCCTTTTCAAATTCCTGCTGCTTACCTGAGACCAGAATATTCCTCATGGAGTACGGAGGTTTATGGAGATTTTAAACATGCATTATAGATACTTAATAGGATGAAGGAGTAAATTTGCATTTAGATAGATGCTACAATTCCTATGAATACATAATAATTTTTAAATGATTTTTTGTAAAAGAATTACTTTTAAAGGATTTTTAAAAGTAATTATAAGAAATAATAAGTCTTAAATAACAGTACCATTCTCTATTAATATCGAAGTAAGTGGCTTCATTCTGTTTTGCAAATAGGGATACTGAGTAACTGAGGGAAATTTTGCCAAATGCCTCTCAGAATGGGGAACGGGACCCGGTATTCATATTTGTAGTCTAACATCCCATCTGCCTAGACCATGGTGCCTCTAAATAGCCTGCTGGAAAGGTGTCAGAAATGTGGCATTTTTGTGAAAGTCTAAGGGGAAAGTATATAGACCTTGCATAATAGTCAGTTGCTGTTTTATTTATTCCAAGTATTCAAATCCAGCCACGAGTCATTTTTTAATCAGACAGTGGTGACTCAAGGGATTCATACACCCATTGCAAGAATTGATGCAATCGTGCTACAGTCTTGCAATGTGTTGTGTTAATAGCTTGTAGTCCCAAGACTTTCCATTAATATACATTACTGACATCAGGCTGTCATTGGATAACCATGCCATTCATAGATACAGTATCCAGCACTCTCAAATCCTAAGATTTTTGCAAGAATCCATGCGTATTTACTTTATATGACTTCCATAGCAACCATCAAGGACTGATACATTCATATGACCTTATTGTGTGTTTGAGGACAACAGGCATGGAGAATTGTGTGTATATGAAGTTACACTGACTACATTTGCTAGGACGGGGGACACTGCAGAAACATTTTTTGCCAACTACAAGCCTGGCAAATGTAGCCTGCGTTCTGGGACACAAGATAAGTGTCTTTCAGGTTCCTTGCATGTGTCCAAAAGTATAACGTTCTAGAGGTCAGATGAGGCCCTCAAAGTCATCCATGCTATGCTCTATATCAGCAAACTATGCCCTCAGTGACCCACCTGGCATTTACAATGACTTTGTATAAGTGTAATTGATTGAAACTCAGTAAACAATTCTGTTTGAAGTTTCAGGAGATGAACTGTAATCAGCAGTTTACTCGCTTGGAGTTATGTTAACTCTACAGGATGAGGAGGAGTGAAAAAAACAAGTTTTTTAACCAGTCAGCTGATAGGAACAAAGTACAACTCTACTGAAGTAGCAGCACCATGTGCACTCTGATTTTCAAAGCAGAGTTGCACTTAATTTAAACCAAACAACATATTTGCCAGAGATTACGTATGGATCTCGGGGAACTTCTCAAGCATTAATCAATTTAGTCTTTCAACACGTCCAAAAGCTAGATGACATGATAGAGAATGTTCTGTTCTTGAATAAAGTAACAAAAACTTTAAGCTGACTGCATCAGTATTACTTTCTCTATTGATGTGTAGATTCAACAAGATGGGAACAGGAGGGAAAAGTAGTAGCTCAGCATAAACTATAGTTTGGTAAACAGCATTGGTTGACACAAATACCTTCAAGAGCAAAAGAAACTTACTCATTTAAAAGCTGGATCTCTTGGATCTCTCAAGTTAGAACGAGGTGATAACCTGCTCAGAAAAACCGCACAAACAACCCAGCAGGCATCTAAAAAAATCTAATTCTGTCTTTTACCACCTGGTTAACAGGTTGTCATCTGGTGATGTTAAACATTTGATGAGAGACTTGTTTTGAACTATTTTATCTATCACCCATAGAGACTGCTATTTTTGTTTTAAAAGGGCAGTGTGGTTATAGTGCCTACCACTCATCAGACTTTCAAAGGGAAAAATACTAGTTCCCAAGCAGTCCTGCTTTTAGATTGACAGGCAAGTTTATAGACAAGAAGATGAAATTCCAGCTCTACTCTGAGTCTCAAAGTACTGCAAAATTCAACCCCAGTAGAATCAAAGGCGTGAAGCTTAAAAACTGAAACATGCTTTCAGAAAGATAAGAAAAGGCACTCAGACGTAAGGCAGCTTTATAGCCTTGGCAGATGGCTACTGAAAAGTTGTTTCTAACAGAATGTTAAGCTGAGCCACAGTGAGATGAATGAGTTGACATCAAGAGTTCAAATGTGTGGTAGTTTATTTAGCATGCAGACATCTTGCTTTTCAGCCTGCTGTCTTAATCTATACTGTTCTTGTGACTAAAAATAAACCTCCACCCACAGTAAAGAAAGCCATTTACTGGCAGTTGTGCCCGATTTAAGAATTAAAAAAAGAAGGAAACATTAGTTGCATTTTTGTGGAAAGCACTTAATCAGCAAACCAGAGTTCCTTTAAAACCTCAGTATGTTTAATTCTCCTTCCTTTTACTAAGCATTCTTCCCCTTCAAGCCTCAATAATTTGTTTCCCAACAAAAGACAGAAATAGTTTTAGAACAGCTTTTACTAATGTTTACTGTGGCATATCATGCTTATAAAATCTTTTTAATATGTTACCATTTAACTTCTCGTGGCAAGATAAATTCATGGTGATACAGATATTTTGTAAATACCATACTAACTTAGCATCTGAGTCAGAACAGACTATAAAAGAAAATGGCATTTGAAATAGACTTGGTTTTGCAGTGCAGTAAGGTATATTAAGCAAAAATTTTCGATCAACTGGAGTTGAGAGTTCAGTATGTTCTTTATGGTACAGATGGCAACTATGTGCCCTGAACTTCTGCGAGGGTATTTCTGAGGTCATTAGCTATCCCGTGGGGGAAATGAGTCAGCAAAAGCGTAAGTGATTTCAACACCTTTGTTATAAATTCCATAGATTAGTAATATGAACTTTACAAAAGTTTTGCTAAGTTGGGACCCATGAGACTTTCCACTGAGTAACTTTGGCTTTAAAAAAATTATACGCACTGCCACAATATTTGCATTAAAGCAGTGTTAAGGATTCAAGCAGGAACAAGATTTTATTTTGCTGCTCTACAGCTTCATTTGAAAAGAGTCCCTGCCCTAGAAAAGGTTAAGGCAAAACATAAGTAGCTATTACAAGATCAGTGAATGAAGAACATTAAGAATGAGAACCCTTACGTTACTGAGACAGAAATATATAGCTATTTATACCACAATTCAAAAGTTATAGAAAAACATTTTTTACAATGGTAGATATATCTAAAATGCTTGTATCAGTAAGCAATACCAACTGGAAAACTTATACCTCAAGGTGAAAAGAAAGCTAAAGAAGCAGTTTTCAGGAAAAAGGTATCACCAACCTCTAGGATCTCATAGAAGCATAAGGAAAGCATGCATGGTTTAAACTGTAACATTCTTCAGAATTAAGCACAGAAATTTATATCTGAAGGCTAAAGAGAATTATGTTTTCAGCCATCAGTAATATAGGTAGTGAAGTTCAGATGTCATTACAAGACTGTGGTCTGCTAGATGTAATTAATGTCTCTTTATATGACTGCAGAATTAGGATCCAAAAATGCAGCTATCCACTGACAGCAACTTGCATGTAATATGAACATATGCAAAATGCAAATATGAAATGCATGTGTCTTGGAGACTGTCCGTTCACAGTATTATTCTATTAGCATTCCCCAAATGATTAAGTTCTATGTATCAGCACACAAAGATTTTCTGTTCACCCCGGGTGGACAATGATGTGACAAACCAGGAAGTTTTATCCCATTGTTCTACGCAGCCTGTATATTAAACTCATACAACTATAGCTATAACAAATTGAGTACATGTAAATTGTTCCAGACCTTAAACACTTTAAGGAGCATACATGTGAGCCTTCTCAGAGGTGTATTCATCAGGGTGCTCTCTGGTTACAAGTGATTTTCCTAATCCAAGATCCAAGTACATAATCCAGTGCCCTAAAGGCATTCTGCAGAATTGTGATTCTCCTACGGGACTCTGTGGGTATAATAGAATGAATGGAACATATTAATCTATAGATGGAGTTTTCCATCTGTGGCAGGTTGAAGGTGTTAAACAATTCAAATATCCCTCATTTTTCTCTAATGTTTCAAGACACAACAGAATGGAAACCACTTATATAAAATATGATAAATGTTGAAAGTGAATACATTCTAGATCAGTAGATTATGTGTGTAATTTCTGTCTGCTATTGTCAGGGAAAGGATATGAGAAATGGGGTGTTCATGTAGAGTTTTGCTGGGACATTCAATTATATGTGTATGATTTCCATTTTGTATCTATTCTTTTACAAATCTGAATACCAGTATCTAGTAGTCATGTGACTGTTAATCAGCTTCTTCCCTTGTGATACAAAATCCAATCATGTTACAAATTGCACAGTAGGTTTCATAACATGCTGCAATGCGACGACAAGATTGTTCGTATTCAAATACAGCCACCCATATTGCTTGGCCACATGCCTCCGTTCTGGATTTATATAAGAAACAAAAGAATTTTAGCTTGTTGTAAATTTTCTCATGTGTGAAAATAACCTTACAGAAACACACAACTGGCTGCTAAAAGAGTTATGACTTTTACTTTGTGGCAACTAATGTGCAGAAGCAATCCTGAGGTAAAAGCGCAGTGAAGACCAAGCACTTCAGTTTAGTCTTGAGTTGAACACACCAAGGTCAGCTCCAGGTGTGGGCTTGGATAATAGCACAGTTACATCATGCTAAAAATAAGGTGCTTAGTCTTCTCTTTTTACTTCAGAATAGTTCCAACAGTTATTTATTCCAAGGTGTAAAACTCTGCATTTTGAGCAATGAAAACAAAGCCTTTTGTAATATGGTAGCTTCTGTATTAGTTCATCTATTTCCAAGTCAAGTGCCACATAGAATGCCCCTCTTTCAACAGGTTAGCAGAGGTCATTTTCAACCTACAAGGCATCCTCTACAATCTGAAGCACTGCTGACTGGTTGTACTGCTCAGAAAATCCTGACCAACCAGTTCTGTCCTGTGCCAACCGCTTTAATTTGCTCATGTTATTAATATCTTTCTTTGTAATTGCTCATGTTATTAATATCTTATTAATATGTTCATACTAACACAGTCACTTCTTTCAGTGACCATGCTTATGATCAGGGTTACTATGCTTATGTTTTTCAGTTCTTAGCTTAATGTAGAAAGTCTTTCTGGACCATCTCCTTCTTTTTTGTCCCCAGATTTCCAAATCATGTCTTGCTTATACAGCCCTCACTACTAAATACTGTTCAAATTCCACTTGATAGACTTAGTATCTTGCTATAAAGACTTCCACTTTAGCTGAAGTAGCACGCCTATATCAGCATGCAGTTTTAAAAGGCCATGCTTGACACACTCTAGTTAGAATTGAGCATAGCTGTCTGAATTATGAAAAGTATTTCCTAAATAAACTAACTATTGGTAAACTACCTCAGACTAACAACATTGCTTTTTTATTCAATGGCTATGAGACCAGTCATTTTTTAAAGGAGTGGTAATGATCCTAGTTTTCTGGTGAATCTCATTTTAATGACAATAATCAGGAGATAGATACGATCAATGAAGCCTGCGTCTCTGAGCCTGACATTTAGCTCTGAAACTTTGGTTTCTGTGCCAGAGATCTGTTGTGTAGCTAAGCTAGTGAAGATGCAGAAAAACTGGGTGAATATCACACATCCTTCTCCAACTCCTTCAAGTATATAAGATGTCCTCAAAGCCCCAGTAGCCTCCATGAAGCTAACCATTCTTACGAGTATGACTGTCCTTCACACAGCTTGACAGATGGAAATGAAATTTCCCTACTGTTTGCACTTCCTTTTATGAGTTATTTACTTTTTTTTATCTGAAGCCTGGATTTCAAACACTACTGTGCCCACGGCTATAATCCTAGAGAATCCAGTTGCTGTTTGTACCTTACTCATTGTTTGAACAAGCCTACATCATGTTATAACTATGTGAAGAGAACCAGCCTATTTGATATAGTTTGGTCTATCCTACAGTGGCAGAACTATCCTACTTTTTTAACATGATTAGGCCAAAATTTGCTGTGGTTACTGCAGTTGCCACAATAGAACAGGCAAGGCCAAAATAGGTTAAAGTACTTCTGTAAGAAGTCTAACGATCTTTGAAAGCTATTTGTCATACTTTCTTTCAGGGTCTAGTCTAAGGACTCTGTACTTAAAAAGCAGCCCTTCAGCTTTAGGATTCACTTTTTCACACTAGTGACAATCGTTGTCCTGTGCATCCAGTAACATGTACGATGAACCTTTACCCCAATGTTCATTATGGCTGATACACCAAAAGAAGCAGAGCCCAGCAGGTAATGGGGAAATGAAAAAAAGGATTTAATCTAACACTTGAGTTCAAAAGGTAGAGAGAGAGGTAATGAACAGAACACAGGAAGGGCAGGGACAAATGAGCCAAGGAACTATATAAAGAAGTACAAATGAGACACCAAGCCATTATAAGTTGCTCCCTTGGTTTATGACAGGTAATTGTTTGCCTTTGTGTGCTCATAAATGCATTTAAAATAAACAGAACATTTCCTAGTATAGGCCATGGCGCTGTTTTTTTTTTCCTGGTAAAAGTTTTAAGAATACCATAGGAATATTAAGGTGCTGACATGTAAAACTCAACAAAAGAGCTACAAACCTTTTCCTGTTATTAAACAAACGGAAAGTAAATATTCAAGATTGGGATATATTCCATAAGAGGATGTTCTGGGCTTTTTTTGTATTTAAAAACGCATATACTTTTGGCAACAAATTGATTTATTTGCTTTATTTCAGTTCTTAGAATGTGATGATTTAGGGATTTATCTTGATTTGTTTGTTATTTTGTCCTTTTGTCAGTTATGACACATGAACCTAGACAGCATTTAGGATGAGCTTTGAGACACGTTTCAGATAATACCTGAACCCAGTAGGATTGTTTATATGCTTAAAGGCAGACAGCCATATTAAAGCACATTCCTGCATCAGGCATGGTCTAGATTAAATGGAGTGACACCAAATTTTCATTTCATAATAAAAATAGCCTATTCTGTTTCCTTAATATTGTAAATGAGGTAAAAGTGTTGGAGACAAATTCACTTTTAGATGTTATACTCACATCTATGGAAATTATAAATCACTAGTGCCTCGTTTGCATCTGGTCCTGGAAGCTGCCTTAAAATGGTTGGGTACATAGCATTCTCTAAAATCTATTCGATCCTTACATTTAACAAAACTGAAAATGCCTGGGAAACCAGAAGAAAAAGAGTGAAAAAAGTCTGTCTTCTGGGTTATTCCTAGAATGGAATTCCGTAATCTTAAATAAGGCCTTCATTTCAGTTCCTTGGAATTCTCTAGTATTTGAACTAAATCACTGGTCTCTGACCTATTATTAATGAATCGGTATGCAAATCACAAAAACATCACAGAGGACATAAACTGGTATCTCTGTTCGCAGTATTACAGGTAATCAAGGAAGTGAGTAAGAATGTTACCAATTTGGCAAAATAAAGATGACCGTGGATTTACTGAGGCAAATGAGCAGAGTGACAACAGAGACGCTCTTCTGCCAGCACGTACGAAGAGATGTTTGGAGTAGTAGGCTGGCACTTCCCATGCCACGACGCTCACCACTTTGGCAGAAGATGAGCACATGCTTAAAACAGAGTGCAACCCTTGCTCTTCTCAGTTCCCATAAGGTTCCCTTGCCCAGACAAAGCAGTGAAAAGCCTCTTCATCAAATTAATACCAAGGGCAAAAGGCTGTCTACATACAGTTTGTTTAAAATCATGAGCGTAAAAAAGAACGTGTGCTCAGTTACCGTACTTAGGTGCACATGAGCATAACTCTGCTTTCCAACACCCATTAGATACCCAGAAAAGTAGGTAAATATTAGCTGTCAATATTTGAAGAGAAATGTAATAAGCAAAGCAATTATTTAACAATTATGCAGGAGTATCTAAAAATCTGAGCCACTGGTTTAGGATTCTGCACACACCTGAATGCAAAAAAGAACTATGCATAGAAAAACTAGATGCCAAACTGAAAAAAACCCCTAAAAATCTTGAAAGCTTTTTCCAACTATTTATTCCTACAAGTTAATACAAAGCACCTAATAATTTGAAAAAGAATAAGAAAAACAAGGCTGTAAACAACTGGAGAGACAATATTCAGTATCTGAAAAGTCTGCCAGCCTTAAAGGACCTTTTTCTGAGAGTGTAAGGTGTACAAAGCGAAAGGTGTTTTTTGAGTGTTTTGCACTAGATTCAGTGCCTTTTTACACAATAAACCAGGTGCACAACTTCACTAATATGAAAATCTATCTTGTATTTACATCTTTCAATGGACCATAGCATTTTTTATACATTTTGGACAGGGCAGCTACGTTCATTGAAGTTATAATTGAAAACTGCTGAAATATAGACATCTAGTGGAGACATCTAATTATTACAGATTTCTTTCCAATGGAAATACAAAAAAATGAAATGGACTTTTACTGATTATCTTGCTGGAGCCTGGAGTTTTGTCCTTGCTCTTCACTGCCTGGCCCATTGCTTAGTTGCATGAGGTGAAGGTGACAGTCAGAATTTGGCAAAACAGAAGCTGTGCGTCATTTAACAACTTACCTAGGTGACTGATGAAGCAGAAAAACTAATGACCCATGAAGGAACAAACGTTTCTTCAACAAAAGGTAAATAGATCTGATATGGGAGCTCAAGGGATGGGCAAAATCTGAGGCTGTAAGTGCCCTTAATTTCCCCTGAGATTGCGAGCTCAGACCTTTTGCATTAGTTTCCATGGGGAGAAGGAAAGTGATAATTTTGGGGGTGTTGAAAGCCTTGATGCAGCAAAAATTAATGTTTAGATTTTTCAAATGTATACAGTTTGTAATACAAATTGAGAGCTAGTGATGAGGACAAAAAAGTGACACTGTGCACTGCCATGTCTGCAGACAGACACTGACATGGTGGGATGTCAGCCGGATCAAATGGTTCTCTAAGAATTCCTCATCAAAGTGTGTTTAATCTCCAAGAACACAAAATAATTTTTCCATCTCTGAAGTATGCTAACTACGTACTCATTTTTAATGCTGTCTTTTCTCATGCTATTCACTTTATTGCCGTCCACCTCGGAATTTCTGCTATTATGGGATTTCTTACTGGGTTGATGCTTGGCCAATATTTGTCTGACTTCTCTTTTTTTGTCTCCTGTGAAAAGCATCTGAAACTAAGCAGAAACTAACCTTGATTTATTTCTTTAATAAACAAAATGAAGATACTGCATATTAATAAAAATGAAAACTATTCCCTAGTTGTTTTTTTTAAAGTTTCCAAAAACAGTCCCATATCTCTGTCAAAGTTAATGTAACCAGAATTTCCACGGGAATTTCTGTCAGTCTGGGGAAACTGGAACTGGCTAATGTAAATAACTACAGCCCATCCTCCAACTACTGTTCAAATCACCTTGTGAGAAAGGAATGGGGCCTATGGAAAAGAAAGTGTCATCATGTTTCTTTTGCGGACTACAACTAGTATGGGATAAGAAAACTTTACAGAAACATTCATTGGAAATCAGAGACAGAAATGAACCTCATGACAAATCATGACTTGAATTTCACCGGATTCTATGCAAAACTTCTCTTTTTTTGGTGTGCAATCCAAAATTACCTAAAGAGACTACAAGAACAGTTCATTTTTTTACAATTCTATGACTAATTTCCTTGAGAGTGCTACATAGGTAAATAGTTTTACAGGCTGACATTCCTCTTTCTTTTAATAAGCCTAAGAATGTAAAATAAAGAGTACCTGGCCTGTATGTTTTGGCTGAGATAGGACTGGAAATTAACTTCCCATCTCCCTGTAAAAGTCCCCAAACATCCAGAAAACAACTACCTTGGATAACAAAACTCCTTAGCACTTTCCTGCATATGGCAACTTAGTTTTACTGGCAGTAGAATCTTCATAGCATGAAAATCAGTTAATATTAGCTGTTAAATAATAGTTAATATAATGTTAAATGAGCTCTTATTGTATAAACAGAATGTTTCATCTAAATGATTCCAGAGGAACTTTGTAATATAACAGTTATTGTGGAAGGACACAATAAACCATAGAAAGGCTGGCCGTACACGATTGCAAATGTAGATTTAAATGGATATTACTGCGTATGTAGTCACAGAAAGAGTTTAATAAGCCTGATGGTGAGAGCATGTCTTTCCATTGTAACTATATTTCAGTCCTACTCTTCTATCACCGACTGAGAAATCCTGTAACAACACAGAGCAGAGGTTAGCAACTTCCCCCTGGAAAGACACATGGCTAGTTCAGAGGGACTAATACGTATGCACTAGTGTTCCCAAAAGGGACCATGCTGTAGGAAATTCTGGGGGTGGCAATGTAAATAGCAGGACATTGAGAGTCAGGCAACAGACAACTTTTGTGCAGCAAAGGACAAATTGTGCAGCAAAGGCAACTGTGTCAAAGTTTAAGGCGATGCATTTCTAGGACTGAAGGGTTACAACCAAGTTGTTCTCATCATGATTTGGAAAAGAGGGTCATATTAGTCTTTTCAGAAAGCTGACATTGGTTTGGACCTTAATTTAATAAAGAGCAACAGAATAATTCAGCTGACTATCAAGAAATAGTAAGTAATCGAGTACAGTGCACTTGAAGCAATGAATCAGCCACAAACAACATGAAACAGTCTGTTCTCATAATAACATTTCTGAACCGAAAGACCGTAAAACAGAAATGGAAAGCTGCAGGCTTTCAGCCTCTGTAGGGCAGTATAAGAGTATCTCATTTTCTGCTGCACTGCAGAGATCAGAAAAGCTCCTGGAAGAATAAATCCTGAAAACTCCCATGAAAGGGATCTTTAGTGCTTTTAGTGCAGTACTTCAGTGTCTCAAGGCAGCATCAACTTTACTTGAACTGCTCCTGAAAGATGTTTGTCTAAGCTGCTCTTAAAATTTCCAGTGATGGACATAATACAATCCTCCTAAGTAATGACAGTGCTGTCCTCACCTCACAGGTACAACATTATTTTGCGATATCATCTCCTTGCTACTTCTGTTATTTTCCAGTGGTCATGCAGAACAATGTACGTCTCCCTCTTTGCAATGGTCTATTTTGCCCATTTTACCTTTTCTAGACTGAGTTATTTCAGTCTTTCCTCATAGGTCACTCTTGTCACTCTCTTCTTGACTCTTGGCAGCAATATGACATTTCTGACTCATTCCCAGTTTGTGATTCACTGTCATCTTGAGGTTTGCTTTTCAGAGGTAGGGCCTAGTCATTTAGCTGCCGCCTTTTCATTTGCTGTCTCACCATAAAAAGGGAGACCCAGATATTTGTGAAAGTGTCTGTACAATTATTGATATTCTAAAAAAAAAAAAAAAAGGGCATGACTCATCTTAAAGAGAGCTTGTTCTTCAGATAGCAAAATTTCTGGTTGAAGCACAATCTGGTCTAGTAATCAGAAATGGGAGCAGATATTTGGTTGAAGAAGTATGAGTGTGACTCAGTTAATTGACTGAATGGCGTATGCTGCGGTTTCCCTCTCAAGGCTGTATGAAGATAATGAGATGTGGAGGGAAGCAACTGACCTATAGCTTTTTTATGTTTTGTCTAATTCTCACTTCAACGTACGACTCATAGTAATGTGTCTGCACAATGAGAAAATATAGATATATCTAGCACAGATAAACTCTTACTTCCATTTAGAAGCAACTTGATTTGACAAATTTAGATGGAATTTTGAAACAGTGACACCTTTGATACTGTCTTAATTTCATGTTGTTACCTGGATTACTTTAATTCACCACTGCTTTAATGGTAGAGCTGTAAGAATGAACCTGAAGTTATCACAGCATTGCTGTGTACTTTGGTGACAGGAATACAACAGGGTCCTCTATGCTTTAGCTTCAACACTTTGTATGTGAATCAACATTCAAACTAAACTAACACTCCTGAGCTGGTACATAAAGTGGACCTCTGTAGGAAACAACTGTTTAGCATTCTCATGTTTTGTGCTACATTTCCTGTGTAGCCTTATAACCTTCACTACCCTCCCTGAGCCTCATGAGTCTGTCTGGAAAATGGGAATAAAAGATAAAATACCTCATAAGAATGATGTATTTTTACAACTTTCCATCACTGAATTCACTCATGTCTCTGTTGAAAATCAGACTTCTCTACTGGAAGTGTCTCCCTGGAGCCAAAATGTCTTGATCCTCTTCCTCTGACACAATATAAGCTCAAAATAAGAAAGACTAGTTGCACTGTAGTTGCATGTATGATTATGAATTTGATGAACAAGGCTCAAACTGGTAACAAGTTCACTGCTTATCAAAACAGAAAAAGGGATGTTTGCTCCTCACTAATTAGTGAAAATGCTTTGCATTTTCTTCAGGCGCTTTTTTTTTTTTTTTCTCTCTTTTTTAAATTGCACCACCACGTCCTCCTGAATTCAGCTCTGGTGATAAGCTGCACGATCACAATTACCTCTGTTAACAAGTTGTCTAAGTAGCATTGCACTATCCCAGGCAGTTATATGAGTCACGGCCATGCCAAGGGTTTGTTACAGAGCCAAAAACAATTGCTTCGAGCTGAAATTTCTATCTCTGCCTCACCTCCCACAGCTATAAAATTTCACCCACCCCTGTATCTCAAATGCTCATTATGAAGCTCATCATTCATTTCAGGATGGGTGTTCCACACAAAACGTCATTTTTTCTCTCACTTTATTACTTTTAAATCGCCAGCACCGGTTAGTTTGCAGTCTGGGGACATTACTACAGCATCAAGGTTGGCAGCAACTAGAAACGCAGCGCCGTGGTGCAGAGGTCCCCAGGGTACCCAGTCTTTCTGGCACGGCAGCCATCTCTAAGCCGGGGACCCGGAGCCCTGAGACAGCCCATCTCCCCACAAGGAGCCGCGGCGGACCGCCCGCCCGCGGGACGGCTCCCTCACGGTCGTGACCAAACACCGCGCGCCACCACCGCTAGCGGGGCGGAGCCACAGGCGGCCGAGCGCCCGTGCCGTGCGCAGGCGCGGACCGCCGGGCGGTCAGTCTGTCGGTCTGCGCCTGCGCACGGCACGGGCGGGCGGCGACGGTGACGGGTGCGTGCGGTCGCTATGGCGACGGGCGAGCGGCGCCGTTCGGCCTGCGGCCGCCCGGTAGCCGCGGCGTTGAGCCGGGGTGTCCCGCTGCCCGCCCGGCTCCCCGGTACCTCACCCCGGGCGGGGCTGCCGGCGCCGGGGCGGGTTAGGTGCTGGGTGGGTGGGCGACCGCGTGTGTGGCGCCGCGCTGCCCGGCCCTGGGCCCGGGCCTGGGCCTGCTTCCGCGGGCGGAGCTGTGGTTTTCGGTTATCGCACCGGGAACAGGCCTGGCCCTGTGTAGGGCTTGTGCCCCTCAGTCGGTCGCCGGTCCGCGGCAGGGCTGTAGCCGTGGCGCTCACAGCTGCAGCCACGACATCCTGCTCCCCCCGCCGCTGCCTCGGTGGTTCTGTCTGCCGGTGAAGGTTACCTGTCCCTTGGGCTTTCAGAGAGCCTCGGGGTCTGCCCGAGCTCCCTGTGAAAGGGATGCTATGTTTAAGGAAGACAAACCTGCCATGCCACTGCTTTTCCTTCAAAATTTATTCTCGTAATTATTCAAAACAGTTTATATTTAGGCACTTGTGTACTGTGGTTTCTGCTATTCTACTAATTCGTCTGTTTTATTCTTGAAACGTTTTCAGCAGTTTATGTACTCGCCTGTCACGTTGAAGTTTACTTATAAAGTCTTGGCTAAGAACTATCCCTTCCTGGTCTTCAGGGGATACTGCTATGCCCAAGAGAAAAAGCTTAACATAACACCAGCAAATTGCTGCTTATATTTGTCTGGCATAATAGTTACAGAATTAAACTTGGATTGTGCTGTAGGATTTATTGCTAATTTGCTATTGGGAAGGAAATATTGCTGAAACATGTAAAATGGGTGAACTTTAACTCCTGAACGTTCAATATTTTGTTTCCACTTTCTAGGAGGAAACATTAATATTAAGAAATGGCAGAAGCAGTTTTTCATCCCCCAAGAAGGAAAAGAAGAGTTTTTGAGTCATATGAGTCTCCCTTTCCTGTGGATGTAGGTGGAAAGGATTTCAGAATATGCCAGGCTGAAATCATTAACAACAATGTTATTGTGAGGAACCCTGAAGATATTGAACAGCTTTATAACAAGGTGCTGTACCCTGTTTGCACACGATTTTTAGTGTTTTAAACGTAGTTAAAGTGTAATACTTGTTAACATCTGCCTGCCTTTATGTTTTCCTTCCCCTGTAGCCTCCAGTAATCCTCTGTATCTCCCTCCTCTCCTGAAATAAGTACAAAATGTATATTCTGTATCAAATGTAAAAAGTATTTCATTCTTATCCCAGCAAATAAATTTTAGAATGAAGTGATGTTGTGCGCTAAAAACAGTGGCAAAGACTTCATGTTTGTTATGTTTATTTCTTCTTTCCACATTTTATGCAACCTTGCAAAAGCATTTTCTTGTTTTTAAAGCTCAGGAGGTTGGAACGTTGATGTTCTATAAATGCCTGTAGAATTCTTTTAACTTCAGAGTGATTTCTTCCTGGGTAAAATAAGGTACATTAAGCCTCTTATGTCCGAGTACCATTTCACCACCGTTCTTACACATTAGCTTTATCCATCTCTTTGGTTTCTATTATGCATTGTCACAGCATTAATACACAGGTGTTCTCTTCTGCATCTGCTTTCAAAAGTCTGCTTGGAGATGTTGACTGGCAAATATTTAGAATTGAGGAAAAAGACTCAACACCCTCCACTGGTTAAATCTTTTTAGTGCGGGTTTTTAATATTGAACTAGTTATCAGAAGCTAAGCAACAAGCTTTAGGCAAAGCTTAAATGCTGCAGAATTTCGGTTATTTTCTTCATGTGATCTTGGCAGTAAACATTTTATAGTTGGAAAGAAGTTCATTTTTGTCTGATGTTATAACAAGGACTTTTCTTTTTTTTTGAAGGGCTATTTTGGAAAAGGTATCCTTTCAAGAAGTCGACCAGTGTACAGCATTTCGGATCCTTTACTGGTTACTAAGTGGCAAGGTAAATTGTGCCCATTTGTACTTCCATCACTATTCTAATAGTATGTTTCACCTTTCTTCACTCATTGAAGATAGATGTTTATAAATTACACACAGAAAAATAATCTCCCTGCTGGGTCAGATCAAGGATCTCTCTCTCCCCATACCTGATGATGGCCAGTACGAGCTGCCTAGAAAAAATATAAGAACAGGAAACATATGTTGATAGCTCCTCATTGCATTCTCCTAGCCTTCACTGATTTCTTGCTTAGGAAGTCTATAAGTAAAGGTATCATCCTTGGACTCTTCGTCATATAATTGTCCAGTTTTTCTTGGTTTTAATCTGTAGATTTTAGTGTCCATGAAATCATGAGGCAAGGATATGTGAAATTTTTAATCTGCTTACAGCCAGTTATATCTGGTCCGCTCTTGGTTGTTTATAGAAAGGCTATCGTTCTTTATTCATCTTTTCCATGATATTTAAGTCTCAATAGACATCGCTGGATTTTATCACGTCCCTCCATGATTGTCTTTTTATGGGCTGGAGAAAAATACTGTATTTAGTTGTTCCTCTTGTGCAGGCTGTTAATTCTGTACCTTTTCTAGTTCTGCTGTGTCCTTCTTAAATACAAGTGGACCAAAATGGCATAGAGATTGAAGATGGGGGTAAATACTGGGCTGCAGATTACCGCAGTGCAAAATCACATGAAAGCATTTTTATATTGTTGAAACAATGCATGATTTTTCTTTATACAGGTGCTAACATAAACATGCCTATAATCTCATCCAAGAAGTAAGTTAATTTACATAAATTTATTCTTGGGGTTTTTTATGAAACAGATTATTTTATATTTTATCTTACTGCTTTACAGGTTGTTGGCTGTAAAATGCTGATGATTTGCTTCTATTTCTTTTCTTTGTATTTAATTTATAAATCACATTAGAAAAACTAGAATTTGAGTAGGTGATACTCAGCATGGTTTTTCGTGTAAGCTTGCAGGTATTAATTGCTGAACAGAAGCCAAGATTCAGTGCATGCATAGTAGTAAGGGTATTTAATTCATAATAACATCAAGCGTAATAAACTTGTTTCTCAGCTGAGGAGCAGAAAGAGACATTTCTGGGGCAGGCTATTTAAAATAACTCTCCCATTTCCATATTGAATTATTATAATGTGGGCTGAAGCAGCTCTTCAACTTATATAATATATAAATGTTTTACTCTTTTTTTTTTTTTTTTCCGTAGTATCTATTAACATTGCTAGTTTGTACATTTAGCAAAACAGAGTGTTAGACTACGTACTTACTTTGTTCCACTTAAATAGTACATGAACTAACTCTTAAGAGTGTGCAAGTTAGTTACTCTGTTTGCTTTAATCTTATGATAAGGCTAAAAATTTTACTTTATTTGAATTTAAAAGTTACGCTGCTTCAGTCCTCAACTATAGGTAAGACAAACAGTTGCAGTATTACTACTGCTGCTACTACAGTTACTACTAGCAGAAACATTTGTCATTCTTACTAGTCTACTTTGTGACTGCTTTATGTGCCAGCAAATACAGCTGGGCATCAATGAAAGTGTAATTACATTGGTGCAGAAAATGCATCATGATCTGTCTCAGTAGAGATCTGTAAATGTGAATTACATGGTAATTAAATCATAGGACAAAGAGGAGTATGTTTTATAACAAAAAGTACAGCAGTGAATCATATAGCTTTATTATGAGACTTCAGAGGGACTGACATTTTGTGTTGACACATGAAATTTACATTTAATTCTCTTTGTAGTTCTTCATTACCTGGTCTGTAATTGCTGTGTTAGGATTTTGTGTGGGGAAATAAAGAATATTGTACTAGAGTTGTCCAAGTTTGAATAAGGACAGCTGCACTCCGCTACCTGTAACTTTCACAGAATGCATATTAATGTCTTCAATTGGATATTAATGTTATATTCCAAGGAGAAGTAATTGAAGGGGCACTAAAAAATCCATCATAATTGAAAATTGTATTAGAAAGATTTACAGCTTTCAGTTAGTATCTTGCTGATAGGATTTAGTTCTTATGGATGTGGGGGCTTTGGTTAAAACTGAGGGTAGTTTCTGCTTAAGATTTGTACGCTGGTGTTTTTGCTATGCCATTGCTGTTTCAAAGACAGTTAAAACCAAGTTTTGAAGATACTGTTCTCAGTACTTAGCTGTATAATAGATTAAGAGTGTGAGAGTTCTGTATGCAAAGTCTTGTTACATATTTTAATCATGCAACCTCTGATACCAAGATGTTTTTGCAGGGAATTCAGGCTTAAGGCTTCAGTGGGAGGAGGAATTTGCCTCGTGAAGTTCTTGCTTTTGAAACTGTATAGCAGTAGTCCTCAATGCATGGTTCTTGTGCAACGTTCGGTAACAGTGTTTATTGCCACAGAAATGTAAAAGGCAAAACAAAGCCAAAGAAGGGAGCAGAATCTTGATGTTCAGTGATATAATCTGCAGCTTCCTGATGACTGGAGTCCTATTACATTGTGCATGTTGTATTTCGCATAACACTTATTGGCAGGAGGTGTCCAGATTTGTATTGAGAACTGTGCTGAATCATCTTTTTTTAAGATGTTAATTAAAGGATGTAATGCCCTAGAACTTCTCATTTACTTTACTTGTTTACTAGGTACCAGTGTCATGTGCAGTGGGCTAAAAGTATTTTGCAAAAGCAAGGATTTGATGACTGCTCGGTTACCAAAATTCTTGAAACTTACACTAAACCTCTTGAGCTGCCATTTTTGGAAGAGGATGGAGCTGAACAAACCAGTAATACTTGCAACAGAATGGGCCCAAATACAGAAAATACCGAACTTTCCAGACAATCTTCTACAGATACTGGAAATGCAGTAGCCCAAAGTCCTGGGAATCAGAACGAAGGCTACAAGAAAGCCTGTTTGGAAGGAGATCCAGCATTTGATCCTGTGGCCGTATGTGGCTCTAAAGAACAGGAACAAGGTGACTTGAAAGAGATAGCTGAAGTGTCTTGCCAGAAGCATGGTTTTCTCGTGCATTGCGGCTGCAAGGCAAAGGAGAGCACTGAGCAAAGATCTTGTGAGATGATTAAGTCAAAAGAATGTGCTCCAGAATATGTATTGGTGCAAGAGGAAGAAGAAGGTAGTTTATGTCCTGAAGATGATTCTGCTCATCTGCAAGAAAATGTAAGTATAAAGAGTATCCTAACCTTCTAGGAAAATTGTATCATCAGTGCTATTTTCTGTTTCAGTATTTTTTCCAGTTTAAAGTTTTAGTAATGCAGTACATTTTTCTTGTAGCTTGTCAAGAAGGAAAAACTAGTATGCAGAAGGAATCCATTTAGGATTTTTGAATATTTACAACTCAGCTTGGAAGAGGTATGTTTCAAGTACAGGACAAGCTGTTTTACTTTTAATCTGAAAAGTAAAAAAAGTTTTACTTTTAATCTGAAAATCTATGTCATGACATAATTTAATACCTGTTTCTGAAGTACGGGGTTCTCCTGTGTCTCCTAAGTAGTTGGATTGTCTTAGTCATTAAACTTACTTTTAATAACCTGCAGTAATTACATGATATGATTGAAAAAAAAAATGTAGGCTCCAATCCCATTCACTTTAGTTAAATAATCCCACTGACAAAGAGACCAGTGATAGGACTTAAGTATAGAAATACGAGGAATGTAAGATTTGTATAAATCCTGCTTTGATTGTGCTGCTTCTAAATATATTCACATGTGTTAGTTTTAACACAGTGCCTTCAGGAATCTACAGCACATGCATGGATTTTTTTGTAGTCCTGTATCTGTTGAATTGTAAAGGTCATGAAGAGAAATCTCAAAGGAAACTTTCAGGCAACTTGTTTGTCTTTATGACATCAGGATTCTTGTATAAAACTAATTTGAGCCTTTGTTCTTGTATGGAATATAAACTACAGGAAGAGTCTAGCTATCAGTTAAACTTACTCTGTTTATTTTTTCAGGCTTTTTTCTTGGTGTATGCTCTGGGATGTTTAAGTATTTATTATGGTGAGGTAAGAGATTGGATTAATTTTAGATGACTGGGGATACCGTTAGTTTGGATATATTTTGGTCTGAAATTTTTACTTACTATGGCAGTATTTTATGCTGTTAATAATTCTGAAGGAGGAAACACCACAAAGAGTAATTAGGAAGTATTTCTTAAAAGTAATGTTGTTCTTGTTTATGAAATACTGGTCTGAAAATTTTGTTTACCAAGGCAAATATAGCTACACACAGTCTTTCTGTAGAGAAAGGTTTTTGTTGTAACTGACGCAGGAAATACGGAGAAAGCAAGTATGGGAGGCATAATATGGTGAATACTCTCCCTTTCCTGAAACAGGAAAATTCCTTGGAGTTTTAAGCATTAATCTAGAAGTATATCAAGCTACTGTTGATGTAATGACAAAATAATTGAAACCTATGCTTCCAATTTAAAATTTGTCAGATTTTCCTTTAAATAAGGGCATTATGGGACTGATCGTGAAATGCTAAAAAAAACCCCAGCCTAAATGGAGCAACAGGTTTTTGTCTTGTATTTAGGGATTCTGTATTTTATTGCCCAAAGTCCATGCTCTTTGCAGTAGACTGTGATTTTTTTTATATATCTGCTGTAATATCAATATAGTCACATTAATGCCTTTGGTTGTGATTTTTAGGAGCCCCTAACTATTTTGAAGCTATGGGAAATTTTCAGCGAAGTGAAGCCCAATTTTAAAACTACTTACATGGCGTATCACTACTTTCGCAGTAAGGGTTGGGTCCCCAAAGTCGGACTGAAGTATGGAACTGATCTCTGTGAGTAGCTTCCTTAAAAAAACGTAATCATTTGCAACTGACTTCTTTCCAGGCAGTGCAAGACTCCAGTGCCAAAGATTAATTTAATAATGGGGAGCTGCATGATTGGAGCAGGCTTTGCTGCTTGCAGTTGGCAAAAGACATCTTTGGCTAGACTACAGGTTAGCAATAAAGTTAGGGTGAGTGGAGTATAACATCCATATCCAGTAGCTGAGGAGATAGCTTGAAAGGCCTGTTGTTTTGCTTCATGGGATTAATAATTAGTATAGGACTGCACTGAAATTCCCTTCCAAGTTTCTCTCCCCCCTCTAAACACATCTGCTGCAGTATAAACATGACAGTCTCTGGAGTAACAGGTTTGCATCTAGATCCCAATTCACATCAAAGTCCATGTATCTCATTATTTGTCCCATTTAATGGAAGCTGGACTTCTGCTGAACTTACTGCTAAGGCTGTTTCTCTGTATGGTTTTTTTTAGGAGGGGAGGAGAGGGAAGGGACTTGTTTGTTAATGGTAGGGTTTTTAATCTTACAGAAATAATTAGTAGTGTCCATAATCCCTTGCTAAGTAATTCAAGTATTACATTCTGCTTATGTCAACATAAACAGTACAGTAATGCCTGTTGTTACAGGAAAATGTGCATAAAGGGAGGTATTTTTTCAATGTGTGCATGCAAACCAGCAGCTGTTTTAATACTGCTGGAGCAGTTCTAAAGTTTTGGGGGTTGTGTATTTGAGTATGTTGAGGTTGTGCCGAGCTAGTCCTTTAGATCAGTGTGTAGGTTTGGCTGAATTCAACATCACTGTTCTTAGTACTCTGGGTTGTAGATGGGGTTTTGCGGTTGATCACCTGATGTATATGTGAAATTGATAATAGTTTGTTCACCATTCATTTGTGTTCTGGCCTGAATTTGTTGTTTAGCATATCACTGCCTTTGGATTTGTGCCAGACAAAGGAAGTGGATTAGTTTAGGCTAGCAGGCTTCTTACTCCTGAGCTCCTCTAGCTTCTTGTTCTTTGGCAGTACCTTCTTAAAATTGATATTACTGCAATTGCTTGTAACAGATAATTTGCAAATTGTGGTTGTCACTGGAATGAAGTGCTGCTTGTCCTTTTCCTGACAGGGTCTGTGCTAGCCAGCTGTATAAGAAAACCTGCGCTAGTTAAAGACAGTCCCGTCTTAAAGATCATGACAAAGGGGAGAGAGGAAATGTGACTATTTAGTTCAGTTAGAATAGTCCAGCTGCAATGATTCTTGTGTACTCCTGTATAGAGAAGGAACTTTTAGTGGATCTGGTGGGCCCTATGGAAGAACTTGTACCCTGTGCCTTTCCTACAACTTGTGGAAAATGCTTGCTTGCTTAGAACAGAAACTCAATGGCTTATTGTGATCTTTTACTTGTATTCATGGCTCAACTTCTATTGTGAATACAGTGTTAAAAGCATGAGTCTATTGCAGAGAAATTCCATCCTAAACTTTTTCCCACAGCAATTGCTAACTGTCCTTTGGCTCTTCCACTTTATCTTTTACATGCCACTCCCCTGCCCTCAATCATCCTGTTGCTCCTGTGGTTTTTTTGTCTCTTCCCTCGCTCTCCACTTGCTGGAACAACTTAATTCTGAGGAGAATTCAAAAGTCTTGAAGTTTTGTCATGTGTGATTAAACCTTACAAAACATTTGAAAATATTTATGGACCCAGCTGTTAAACTGAGATGGAAACTCTGTGATTATCTAACTAAGGTGTCTCTCTTTCATTTCAGTGCTGTATCGAAAAGGCCCCCCTTTCTATCACGCAAGGTTTGAAGCTCATGTTTCTGTCTAATTTCTTATTTTCAAATTAGTAAATTTCTCTCAAACAAATTTAGTATCTTCCCTGGTTAAGCACATATTCTTCACTCAAAACACTTTGCCAGATGCCTGCATACTGGGAATGCAAAAGTCCTTTTAGCAGAAGTACTAAATAATGCAATTTCATTGAATTCATCTAACAGTAGTAAGACATTAAACATTAAAAGCTGCAATAAGCATATTTAGCACTCATATGATGAATACATTAAGGAAAGTAATTTCATTTAGTAATAGTGACTTTTAAAAATATGAGATATGGATAATTTATGTAATTTGGGAGAAAAATCTTTTAAGGGATGATAATTGTCTTTATTCGTTAGCTAGTCAGGTTGAACTCCTAGATAATAAATTGATTATAAATATCAGATTGGCATTCA
The DNA here is from genome assembly GCA_008921705.1 of Burhinus oedicnemus. Taxonomy (NCBI): domain Eukaryota; kingdom Metazoa; phylum Chordata; class Aves; order Charadriiformes; family Burhinidae; genus Burhinus; species Burhinus oedicnemus. The sequence goes on from VFFE01009197.1 coordinate 858,085, forward strand.
TAAGAGAATGCTACAAACATCAGCAGAAGGGTGGGTAGGGAAAGTGTCTGTAAGCGTATTCACAACTTCATCTTTTCTCCTCTTTTCCTAGTAGAAAGAGACTTAAGTTTCACAACTTGCTTAGTGCATGCTGGCGTATTGTTTAACACCAGTTTTTAGGCTCTAATTCTGAAGTTTCACGATCCTCCTAAAACAGTAGTTTTCTTTCTCTGAATTCTCCTATCTGGTTTGTTTTCCAGTTACTCTGTCATTGCTGAATTAGTTGATGATAATTTTGAAGGTTCTCTTCGCAGACCACTCAGCTGGAAGTCCTTGTCTGGGTTGAACAGAACAACTGTTAATGCTTCTAAGGTAAGTGTAAGATGCTAGTTTTAAAATAGCTTTAAAATGATAAACGTGCAGTAGTTTAGTTCCAAAGAACAGGGAGTTAGAGTGAGGCTGGAAAGAGAATCCTTCTGTTTCTAGTCTGCCGAAGAACACCTTGAGTTGCAAGTAGGCAAACGAATTTCCTTTGTCAATATTCAGATGAATTCTGGAAGAAGCTTATTGAAGTTCTGTTCACTGTAGGAATGTTAAAAGTTGTGTGAGGAACAGAAGACAGACCCGAGGGACACTTTCCTGCTTGCCTGTTCTGTTTTTAAAGCCCTCTTCATCTACCAGGATTTTCTTTTAAACCGTGAAACTGAAAGCTTCCAAAACATTTTCTCTGTGATAGAGCCTCGTACATAGTGCTTCCGTACTCACAGCCATGCTGCTCAGGTGTTGTGTTACAATTCTAGTTTATCTTATAGCAGTATTATGCTTTGATAAGGAAAATGAGATATGCATATTATACAGCCCTCCCTAACTTGGTTTACAGAAGACATCTTGTAGGAAACTGGGTATTTGCATTTCTAATTAATCTAAAACTTGGCACAGAAAGAAATCAGTTGAAATTCATGTTTTCTGTTTACCAACAGGAACTTATGTTATGCTATTTGATTAGACCGTCTGACATGACTGAAAAAGAGATGTCAACACCAGAATGTATGAAAAAAATTAAGGTTCAGGTGAGTCATTACTTCTCTCCTTTGCCTGTGTAGCTTTGCCTTGGGGCAGCTGGACAGCTAACTGTAAGAGCCCCCTTGAACTGTTGCTTGCTCCTTCACATGCTTTGGGTTTTGTACGCATAGCTGCAATAAAATAACTAGATTCCTTTCTGCCCCAAGGCATGAGAAGTGCATTGCAGGCTCTTTAAAGACTTAAGATCTTCTAATCTAAATTTTAATGTTGCTGCTACTGTGAATGTAAACATTTGCATGGGGAAACAGGGATACCTATGGAGACTGTAAGGTTAATGTATGTTTAAAAATGAAGGGAGAAGAACCTGTGAGAGACCAGCTCACTTCAGGAACGAATGTATTCATCTACTAAAATTTCTCAGTGTTCACATAATATATATCAATTTGCTAAAGGCATAATCCCCATCCCTCACTGGTTATCTGTACTTTCCCCCCTGCCCAATAATTGCTGTTTTTTATTTCAGGAACTGATTGTAAGTCGTTGGGTTTCTTCCCGTGAGCGCAGTGAGCAAGATGAATTTTAACTGACTGTATAGGAAAAACTTACTTTTTTTAAATCATGTCTTGTTGTTTTTCACCTGATCTTCTCATGATGAACCATTGCCTCAGAACAGTTTCTATCAGCATATTCAGTTGGTATGTATAAATGCTATTCAAAATGAGGTATATCCTGTTTATCGGGGAGAATTTTGTATTGAAAAATATAACAACTATAATAATGCATATGAAGGGGAAAAAATTAAAGCTGTGTCCCAACTCAAAATACTTGTTTGTTTCCTTAAAACTTATAAACGTGTATCTTTGAATGGTGGCTAGACTGCAGTGATTAGTAATAGTATTTTTAATATTCTGACAGATCCAGGCATTAGTGCTGAATAGGCACTACAGCCTGCAGAGCCACTGAAGTCCAAAACCTGAATGTCTGCCTGAAAGCTGAAGCAATGAGGGATCAAAAAGTTTTCTGGGAATATGTCACAGATTCTTCAGAGCTGAACTTCATTTTGTAGCTCAGCACAGGGTCCTACATTCTTCAGAAATGAGGACTTAAACTTGATAGTCTTCAAGTTTAATGCTGGTTTTTATCTAGTTAAAGCTAGATTTGTTTTTAACAAACCAGCACGAATTACAGTGAGTCAAATAACCTTTTGGGATACCTATGGTACCATTTCTTCTTCAACCAAAACCTGACTTCGTAGCCTTGATGAAGTTGCACAAACTTAGATTTGAGGAGAGATCTGGTTGTTACAGTACTGGGCATTGTAACACGTTGCTGTTAGGTGCATAGACCCTGGAGTTTCATGGTCCCAACTATAAGTACTTATTTTCACAAGCGCTGTTCGGAATTGAGGAACTCTTCCCAGAATGTGCAAGGATTTTAATTCTAGGGTCTAAGCACCTAACAGCAATGTTAGGTGTTAGGCAGTAGGGAATGCTGGGGCACCTTTCCCCATTTCAGTAAGATGTCGTACTTCACTTGGGATTTGCACAGCAAGATGCCCTGACCGCAAGTTGATGCCCTTTACTTTTGCTGAAGATGGGTTGTACTGTGTAGAAAATAATGAAGATTTGCTGAGCTAGGGAGAGGAGGTCAGTCTCTGTAGCTTGCCAAGTCTAAGTCTCAGTTTCATCACTGCATTTTTCTCTTTTATTCAGCAACTACAACAGTCTATACTTTTTTTTTTTTTTTTTTTTTTTTTTCATAGTGCACTCATGGCTCTCTTTCTCTCTTTCCCCTGGCCTGTCACATACTGTAAAACAGACTGGGCGACACCGCTGCATTTTGTATAGAGTGAGGCATAGGACAGTGCTGAGCCGTTCTGCCTTGCTACGCTAGGTGCCTGCTATTTTCTAACTTTTGTAAGATTTAATCGTGTAGATTGCAGGTTCCTAAATACATGATGTTTGCTATTGCTAAGCCACATTTGGAAAACAAACCAACCAACCCAGCAGGTATCAGCTGTCTTTCAAATCAAGCCAGGAGGTTTTAAGTATCAGCTACACTGCATTTTAAGTATTGCTTTAGATTCAGGCATTTGAACTCCATCTTAGTCTTTGAACAATAGGCTTCCTTGCTTCACCATGCTGTTTAGATTTTTTTAGATTTATGATTTTTTCCCGTGTTGCACATTTGCTGCAACAGTAAGGATACCTTATAGCTGGTGACAATGACGTGTGGATTTTCTTTGTGCTGTTTTCATTTACTATAAAAGGGCGTTTGCTTCCTGGTCACAGGAAATTTTCCAGGCCTGGTAAAAATTCTGTCAACTCAGACTGTTCCCACCAAACACAAACCCACATTCTTGTTTACTTAGGCAGTTTAGATTGTAAAGCCATGTCATGAATGCAGGAAACTACATACAACTCAAAGTGGAAGATCTTCTAGTCTTTGCTTTCATTTAATATGACTTCTACTGGAAAGATATAAAATGAAAATGTTAACTGCATAACAGCATTTTCAGGCTGAACAGGTATGACTGTATGTGGCAAGGTGTTTTATTTCTAGCTGCAGATGACTGTACTTCATGTTTCAGTAGCGTTGTATCAAATAACTTACATTAGATAGTTGTACCGTAGCACTGATACTTGCCATTGTATTTATGTTTTACTAATTAAAATACAGTGCTTAAATGAAGTATGGATTCTGATTCACTCAGAAACAGCATACCGTAATTTCTTTTTGTAAGCCAAATCCTAGCTGCCGAATTCTGACTTGCGCTAGGAGCGGGTGGATCGGAGGTCTCTAACAGCAGCCGAATTGCACATTCCAAGCTGGTTGTCTTTATTGTGTTGTGGTTTTTTAAAATGCTTTTAAAGGAGCTATAACTTAGAATGTAGCAAGAAGTGGAAGAACATGGAGGGGGGGGAAGTGTGGTGTATGCAGCTAGAGAGTATTGGGGGGGGCAGGGTTAATGCAGTTTGTGTACACAAAAGTATGAACTAGATGTGGATAAAACCCCAGTCATTTATGACTACTTCTCCATCTTTGAGAAAATGGGACTTGCATCTAGATCAAATCAAGCTTACTTTGCAGAAATTAGTAGAAGGAAAAACAGCTGAAATTATTTTCTTAAACTGGAATGTAAGTCAATGAAGTGAAATTGCACAAAATTATGGACTGCAGAATTTTGACCTCAGCATATACTTCTGGATAATGTACAATAGGTAAAAGTGCTGCTGGAGGATCTTTTAATTTTTTTTAACTTAAATTTCTTTTTAAGATCTAAAGTTTTAACTCTGAGATAAATCCTGAGGAATCTGTTGCTTATTACAGATACTAACTGAGACAGACACTAAATTATTATCTTTTAAAACTAAGCATCTGTCTTGGTTTGAGGAATAAATGTGCAAAATGTAAAGAAGAATTGGAAAAGAAATATATCTGGCAAAGAGGCTGGACTGATTTATTGTTATATTTATTAGTCATTAAAGTAAAGGAAAATAACTTTGTGTGTAGTGAATCTGCGTTACGTCATGGACTTTGGATTTCAGCAGCAGACAAGCACAAATCCCTTTTTTTCCACTCATCAGTAAACAAACCTAACAGCAAAAAAAATGTTGGTTTGCTACAGCTTAAGTTACCACAGTTTATTTGTTAAAACCCTTAATTACACAGCAGTTATGATTTCTGGTATTAAGTGTCTTGGCAGAATAAGCATATAGTGAATGTAAACAAGAAAACATTTTTCCGTATGAATAGTTCCCATAAAAATTTTCTGTAGTGTGTACATTGTATGTATGTTATTTCATTCAAATGCACAAGTTCAGTTTCCTGATCCTTCCATGATGTGAAGGCTAACATGTAAAGTTAATTGTGTTTTTAAATACATTAAGCAGACCATGCATCTTAAACCCCGAGATTTGGAGTCTTAAGACTTCCTTTTCCCATTGCATGTTGTAGATGTTTTAATATAGCAACTGTTCAGCACTGTTTTTCTTGATCAGGAAGGGGTACAATGTAGAAATCATTAGCTGTTAGCTCCTGATGCAGAGTAATGTATTTGGAAGCTTTCTTTGTATGTGGGATCACAAATTTCTCTGTAAATTCACTTTTACTCATTTGCCGTTTCCCTTGTGTGGTCAGTACGCTGTTAATGAAAGCCAGTGCGTATGTGTAGCAGTTGTGGTCATGTTCTTCATACCTAGGAAAAATATCTCGTTAGTAAGAGTTAGTTCTAATCCATTAATTACCATGCACAGAAGAATATTTTACTGAGTGAAATAAGGAAGTACACGCTCTCCAAGAACTATTGCCACTTTCCTTTAATACTGGTGCTTAAATATATTCTATTCATCTCAAGTTGTACTTTCTAGCCAGGGATACCAGAAACTGGAGGGGGAGGGGGGAAGGGCTGCAGACTTTACAATAATGAGTTCTTATTTTTTTATACTTATTTATACCTATTTGGGTTGTACCTTGTTAACCTTTGCTCTTCCATGTATTGTTACCCTTATTATCTAGAAAACTTCTTCCTCCAGCAGTAATGTTGTGTGTCACCACGTGCACTTCTTTCAGTGTAGCATTAACTTGGAAGCTTACTCAAAATCAAGTAAATTCTATGACTAATATGTTGATACAATTGCTATACGATGTGCCAGTCAAAATCCCATTGGCGATAATTTGTGCCAGTTGTGCAAGGACAGAAACACTAACTGAATAGCAATAGCCATTTAAAATGTTCTTGCCTTTTTTCTTTTTTTTTTTTTCCCCTGCTACCCTAACCTAGGAGCATATGGCAATTACCTGTTCTTTTCACTCTCAGAAATGTTTCTCAGATTCTCCCAAATGTTTCATGTTGGCCACTAACAACTTCCATTCCCTCACCACATAGTGCTACTTTTTCCACTGCCCCTGTGTAACTGCATTTTATACAGACCTGCTCAGACTCCTGTTTGCCATCTGCCTATTCCTCAAGCTTCTTCCATAATTGCCTCATCCTGTGTCATTTTTCCCTTGTTCTTCCTAGCCCTGTGACTCGTTCCTTGCCTTGTACTGTCAGTGGCTCCATGGTCTGTGTTGCCACAGGGAATCTTCTGTAAGGCTTGCCTGTCAGCCCTGGGAATTAACACGGTGTTTTTGCAAGATCTGAGGACTACGGCTATCAAAAGCAACCCAGTGACCCTAAGCCTGGTTCCAGACTGCTCACCGTTTTCTTCAAAGCTCTTCTGGTTTGTTAAGGGTATCCAAAGTGACCTATGAGCTCCCGTTTAGTAAGCAAGCAATTTGCGACAGTGTACTTGCTTTACCAAAATAATTGTTAAAGAAAAATAATTCCGAGTAACTTCAAGAGTGGCCATCATTGCTGTGCAGTGCAAAACATATGGAAATTACACTGAAAAAAACGTTGGGTTCACTAGCTCAGGGCTGAGTCTGCAGACTGCTGCAGCATGTCTGGCTAACTTCTCTGTACCCAAGTGCTTTACTGAATCAGTTCAACCATTAAGCAAAGCATGTAACTTTTCACTTTTGTTTGCAGACTATCTTTGTATTTATAATGCAAAAGACTGTAATACACTTCTCATTACCATCTGTGTCTTCCAGTTAGCTTCTCTTTTTTGGGAAGCAATGTCTTTACATCTTGACAAGAAAAACATCAGTAATTTAAGACATTGTTGGTCATGGCTGTGGCCGCTGTTCTTTGCTGCTGTTATGTACCATCCTTCCAGTAAATTAAAAGCAATCAAGAATATTAGAATCGGGCTTGGCCTGAACCCAAAGGAGTTACAGGATTAGTTTAGTGCAGTTCCTGCCCATTGAAAAAATAAACAGAGGAATTAATTTAACATCTTACAAAAAAAAAAAAAAAAAGTTCAGTTTTCAGCAGTTTAGTGGTCACTGGTCTATTTGTGGAAAAGGTAGGTCACTTTGTCAGGAGGTGGCAGACCGAGGAAAACTGAAGAAAAGCTTGTAAAAGAGACGCACACATCTACCTGCCTTCTGCCAATGCTTTTTTGACATCAGATTAATTTTAATAACATTAAGGCACTGGGAACTGTAAAAGTATTGGAGAGACACAAATCCTGTTGGCTTTACAAGTTCCATAGACGTGTAAAAATTCTATTCTAGGTCAAATTCTTTCATCTCCTGGTACCAGGGAGATAATACATTATCTCTGAAATTTTAGTCAAGCACATACAGAATTGCTAAAACCTGCTTTTGATTTATTGTGGGTTTTTTTTCCTTTATATAAGATGACGTCTACTGTTTGTTAACTTAAACACTTCATAGAACCATGATCAGACAGGCTGTTTGTTACATGTGCTGTTACTCATGAACAGTTCAAGGACTGGCGTTTTCTTGGAGAGCAGGCTGCTTTGTCATCAGCAGGCTTGGTGATGTGGCAGTGCATGCTTTAGCTGGTCTGCGTAACTTGTAATGCTGTCATCAGGCATTAACTTCAAGGAAAGCTATGAAGAACTGAACATTCTCATTGGAACGTGCTGGTTTAATTCAAACTATGTGGAAGTCTTTCTGTATTTTAACTATTCAAAGCAATGTTACGAACCAGCTGGAAGAGCTGGAAATGAGCCTGTGTTTCCCATTTCTGATCATTGACAACAAAGTCATCTGGATGTACCATCTGGGCAAGAATCCCATCAGTGTGGTCAGCCTGTAAATGCAAATACACCTAAAACTGTTGAAACCTGAAAGAAATAATTATAGAATTGTGCCTGGACTTTTCTACTTCCATACTCAGCAGCATACGCCTAAAGGTAATGTTTCATTGAACTTAGTTTTTTCATGCAAAATTCTTCTGTTGCTGAAGAAAACTTCCCTAAAATGACCTCTTTATTTTAAAGCTTTCACATTCCAGCAGGTAAGTTTGTTACTTAGGTCTTAAATATACCGTTTTTCTGTTTAGCAAGGCCACTAAGTTTCAAGACAGCCAAACAGTGTTGTTTAGACTGGTTTGTTAGAAATGCATGCTCTAAAGGAGCAAGGCTCTGAATGAACCACAAGCCTCACAGGATCCAAAACAGAATAGCCCCATTTATCATCCCAGACTAAAAACTCCTATTGCATCCAGGTTTTAAACTACATACCTGTGAGGAAGCCAGGCCTCTCCCACAGAAAATTCCTCTAGGAGCTTATCCCACTCCCGAAGAAGCCCAAACATGTCTGGCTGTACTAGTGGGATACTAATGCACTGTTCCCATCCAGTTTCAGCTCTGTGAATGCCCTCTTCGTTATAATTATACACCACACCTGAAAATAAAAAGCAACAGATTGTCAGGTGGAGCAGGAGAATCCCAGCCATATTCCTTCCTTTTCTTTTTTTTTTTTTTTTAAAGTGATGAAGGCTACTACTAGTTTCCCATACTGCTATTCTTTCAGACTAGCTATCCCCTAGCTTCCCACAGAGTAGAAAATGCAATGCTTGCTTTTATCAAAAAACCTTTTTCTCATTTTTACAATGTGATTTCAGGTGTCTCTTGATAAGGAAAGCAATTAAAGGACAACCAGGCTTCTTTTTTAAACCCACAAATTAGACCACTTTTATGTTGAACATCTCAAGTGAGATTTTTTAGGGTGGACCCTACTCTAGGAGAACCTGGTATGTTTTTTTAACGTGGGGATATATTTTTTATTTTAATTAGTATTTTTAGAATTAGCAAAAACTGCGTTTAAGTCAACATCTCCTGAAACTTCTTTTAAAAAGTAGGCTGCGTAGCTTTTTTTATTTCCCTGCGTCAGGAACAGAAGTCACCTTTCCAGTTCATTCTGCGCAGCGAGAAGAGAGGTGTACAGCTTTGATTTGTGTGCTCACTGCTGCAAAGCGAGATAAATTCTTGTACTCAAGACTTTTTGATCTTTACATGATACTCTTTTGTGGCCAACAGCTGAGCTCCCAGTTCTGGTACCTGCAGCACGCTGAGGAAGTGCGCATCCTTCAACAGCAAAGCATCAGATATTTGGTTGTTGTAGCCCTGCACTTTTAACAGGTACCAGATGCTGCCGGAACAGCAGAGGTGGCTCTGAAATAACTGCTGCGCAATTTGGGTTATCACAGGCGAAGGGGGCAGACCCAAACTGGGCATACAGCCTAAATAGAGGGCATGGGAGATGGGCAGTAGTTTGTAAGGCAGCTACAAAGTACTTTTTACCGTGACTGTTGGTTATTCCAACGTGAAGATCAGATTTTCCATCGTATCCTCTGAAAGACAAGCAGCGGTGTTGGCAATGGAGGCAAGCATTGCTCGTCCCTGTTAGAAAGGCCCCGACACTGTCTCTTTCTCAGAGCAGGTGGCACCACGGGGCTACCTGGGCCCAAGGTGTGGATCGGGAGGCAAAACTCTACTTAAAACAGCATTTTTATTTCCAGAAAAGGGTTTGGTCAGTCAGTTACCGCTTCCCCGGTGCGGGGCTGGGTAAAGGCCCTTGGCGGAGGGGCGCTGCTGGGCCTACAGGCGCCGCTCCACCACCGTGAACACAAGGTGGAAGCCGCCTCTCCGCGGGCCTCGGGCCTCCCCCCCTCCCCGGCGGCGGTCGCTCGGGCTCCCCGGGAGCCGCGGGCCCCTACCCGAGGAAGGTGCCGGTGGTGGGCCGCAGGAGGAAGGCGCGGGGCTGTCGGTGGCCCTGTCGGAAAGGGCTGGGGAGGCGAACGGGGGCGCCGGCCAGCCCGACGCCGCGCAGGGGGCACCCGCACGCGGGGCAGCGCTGCGGCGGCCGGCGGCAGAAGATGTCGGTGCGGCAGTGCCTCACCCGCAGGATGGCGGCCTCCGCCATGGACGGCGCTCCGCTCCGCCGCCCGCCCCTCTAGGGTCGGGCCGAGCGGCGCTCTAGCCCGCCCCGCCGCACTCTCCATGGCGCGGCGCAGCGGTGAATACTGTCCGTGCGGCCCCGCCCTTCCGCCCGCGGCGGAGCGGAACCCCGGGGCGCGGCGAGGGGGCCGGGCCGGCGGGGGGGGGGGAGGAGCGGGGCCAGGATGAGCACGAAGCAGGTGACCTGCAGGTGAGCGTCCGCCGGCGCGGCCCGGCAAACCCCCACCCCTGGACCGGCCCCGCCGCCTGGGGCCCCCTCACGGTGAGGGCGAGGTGACGGAGGCCGCCCTCTGGTCCCGGCCCGCCGCTTCGTCGGACTGCCCCGTCCGCCGGCAGCGCCGGCCTCCGGAGAGGCCGGGACTCGGCAGCGCCGGTGACGGGCCCGAGCGTCGCCCAGGCGGCGGCGGCGGCTGCGGTGCCTGGCGCTGCCCGGGGCGGGGAAGCGGTGTCCCGCCGGGGCTGTGGGCGCAGAGGGCTGTTACCCTGGGCCCGTGCGGCCTCCGAAGGGGGTATCCCCGCTCTGAGAGCCAAGCGCCGTCAGGTTTGGAGGGGAAACGCTTTCCAGGGGCTCCTCTGGGACGGAAAACCGTTTGTGTCCTCACCCTTACAAAACAGACTTCTTTGAGCAGAGCTCTGGCCTGGTTTGAGCAACACAGGACTCGTTTCTTTTCTCACGCCTGGGAAAACTGCACTTTTAGAAGACTCTAGTGTCTAAATTTGTGAAAATATTGACTTCATAGCCAGCTATGCTGTGTGGGTTTCAAGGTCTCAGTGTTTCGAGCTGGCCAGGTGCAGGGATGAGGAGGAGCGAGACCCGGGCACTTGACCCAAGCTGGCCAACAGGGTTATTTCATACCAGGAACAGCACATTCAATAGAAATTAGAAAGTTTGCTGAGGAGTTCTCTCTCTCCCTTGATGGCAGTGATCCTGAGAATTTCTTGCCCCCAGTGCCGGACCCCTGAGCCCTTCCCTTCCTCCTGAAGCCGTAGCACTCGCAGTGTCCCACATTTGCTGTTCCCTGCTGGGAGTGCACAGCTTCCTACGGATAGAATGGGCTGAGTATAATCCTTGTGTATTTTATATTGGTATCAGGATCAATATTGGTTCTTTAGTGTTATTTCTGTTAATTATCTAGTCTTATTCCATTAAATCTGTTTGTATTTCAACTCTCGGGTTTTCTTGTTTTTTCTGATTTCCCTTCCTGGGTGGGGAGAGGTCATTGCGTGAGAGAATAATTGTCTGAACGACAATATATTGTTGTGGGTTCCTCAAACCATAACAACCTCCTTCTCCGCCAGGTACTACATGCAAGGAGTGTGTCGGGAGGGAAGCAAGTGTCTGTTCTCGCATGACTTATCTACAAGCAAATCCTCTACCATCTGCAAGTATTACCAGAAGGGACAATGTGCCTATGGAGCTCGGTGCAGGTAAAGACCCAACTCCTTTTGGAACAGCACATTCAGAAGAACTGGGCATAATAATCCCATGCAGTCGGCTTTAAACCCCAGGGAATCAAGAAAAGATAAGACTTTTTAAATGACAGAGGGAATGAAATAATGTATTAAATAGGAGCTTTTTCTCCCCTGACCAAAACTGGCTTATGGATGCAATATCTTAGTTTTACTCTGCCTTGGCTTCAGCAATTATTTTACTCTGTAGAAATTAAGCTTCAGGTTTCACATATGTTTTCATGCAGTTCCTATTATAGTAAAACCTATTAAGTACAAAAAACAGAGCCTGTGACTTCACATGAAATGGCACTTGGCGGCATGGTTTGCTTTCCACGTGACCAAAGTGGCTGGAAGTGGGCAGTGTTTCGGCAGTGCTTCGCTCAGGTCTCCTGATGTAGATTCTAACACACAATTTTGAGGACTTTCAGTTCTGTCTTAGAGCAAAGTGTTTTTCTCACAATCCCCTAGGTTTGTTGGGAACACTGAACAGTACCATGCCTTTTTCTGACGTCTTCTGGTTAAAACTCCTTGAGAAATGCTCTAGTAAATGTGTTAGTTAATGTTGTTATATTCCATCAGGGTTGTGCCGCAGGGCAGTCCATGGCCCCTTCGTGGAAAAATTATGGTCACAGATGAGAAGCCTGTGTTTGCACCTTCACCTGACCAGCACAGGGGATCTCACGATGTTGTGTGATTGCAATGGCAATTCTTTCCTTTGCTTAGTTCATAGTACCAAACTTGAATCAGGAGATTGAACATTAGAGGTTTGATAGGACCGAGGGGTCCTGGCTTCAAACTAGAAGAGGGGAGATTTAGATTAGATATCAGGAAGAAATTCTTTACTGTGAGGGTGCTGAGACACGGGAAGAGGTTGCCCAGGGAAGCTGTGACTGCCCCATCCCTGGAGGTGTTCAAGGCCAGGTTAGATGGGGCTTTCAGCAACCAGGTCTAGTGGGAGGTGTCCTTGCCCATGGCAGGGGGGTTGGAACTAGATGATCTTTAAGGTCCCTTCCAACCTAAACTGTTCTATGATTCTGTGATGATTTCTGCAGCTTCTGTTAGCTGCTCACATTGGATCAGTAATGTATAACGTTGCTGATGGCCATGTTGTTCACAGGGACCACGTCACACGCTGACTGGACTGTAATGATGGCTGCAAAGTGCATTGCTGTTTTACTCCAGCTGTTGCTGGAGTTTGGGGCACTCAGCGCACGTAATTGATTCATGCATATAGCATGTCTGTGGGCACGTACAGGACCAGAAATGTATCTGGAGAATATTTTTGTTCTGATCAAAAATGTTCTAGTATGTCCGTGGCTTTACTGGACCAGCCTCTTTGCTGCACTGATTGCTTCTGCTCTGCTGCTGGAGTATATTTCTGTGGCTTTACCGGATGTTTTGAGTCCTTTCCTATCCGTATGCAAATACTGCATCTTCTCCTGTGGTGTGGGAGCATAAAACCTGTGCTGCGGCTTGCGGGGGGAAAACGAGATCGTGAAATGTTGCTTCTTCCTGCACAGCGTTTTGGTGTTGCTTCTCTGAGAAATGCCAGCAAACCTGTTTGCGTGAGGGGATGACGAAGATCTAATTTAATATGCACATGAATGATGTTCTTTCAGCTATGCTGGATGTCTCTGGAGGAGAAAATATAGGTGTGCTTTCAGAAGCATCCATTTTCTGAGACTGAGAAACCTTTCAATCTGACTTTGAAAGAGACTGAGCAGTTCAGTCAACTTGTCGGAACAATCCTTTGAAAAAAAGAAGTAGCTATTCAGTTTTGTTTTGTTTAAATATACGTCAAGGGAGCGTCCTGCCACTGTGCCAAGTTTAGCCTTTGTAACGCTTGTTCTGTCTTTTTCCGTTCGCAGGTATGATCACACCAGACTTCCTGCGCCAGGGGGTGCAGCGGCCCCTGCGCCGCCTCCCCGCTCCTCAGCAGTGCTGCACAACCCTCGCCATCCTCCCGAGCACAGCGCACCCATCATCAGGAGCAAACTGCATGAGACTGGCAAACGGGAGAAGAAAACGCTCGTGCTCAGGGACAGAAGTGAGTGGGAGTGGTGCTGCACTCCTCCTCCTTGATGCTTGATAGGAGTTAGGTAGTTTTTCTCCTTTTATTACTTGAGTTTCATGGAGAGCTGGAGCGGTGCAGTCAGACTTCTGACCCGATGAGGCCTCTTTCCTGGAAAGGCTTGTGCCCATCGGTAGACCATGTCTAGCTGACTGGCTTTTAGCCTGGCATTCCCTGAAGGATGGGTTTTGTTTCGGGGGATTTTTTTGGGGGGGCGGGTTGATTTGATTGGATTTTTTGGTTAAAATATTTCTGCCCGTCAGATCTTTTTGTGCATTTTGCTCTCAACATGAGAGTATTTGAATTTGAATTGGTGAGAAACCTGGCTGCTTTGTGCCGTGTGCTCTGTGGATGATTGTGCCAGCCCTTAGGGACACAAGCATGGAGCCATCCATCCACACCCGGCAGCTGGGGGCAGAGGAGCCAAGCCCCCCCGCCGCTTGCACGCTGTTCCCACCTGTCCTCGCTGCCACACTGAATAGCCCAGTTGCCCTAATGTGAAATGAAAGGATTTTTTAGCCTATTTGTAAACAGAAAACAGCTGGAGAAACCTTGAAATTAAACTTTTCAGTAGGTAGTTGGTGAAAATTCTTGTGATTTGTGAGCAAAATGGGCTTAAAGATGAGATTTCATTGAGAAGAAAATTTTTTTTTAAAAAAACACACCTGGTAATCATTGGAAACAAAGTATATGGAGCTTCTTGTGTGGGTTTTGGGTGGTGTCTTGTATGGTTCATATTATGTTTCTGTTTCCTAAGATCTCTGTGGCTTGAATGAAGAAAAGCAGAAACCCAGTGCCACAAGCGATGTGGTCTGTTGCAGTGACCAAAACGATAATCTGGAAATGAAGCCCCATTCGTATTTGGAAGCTATTTGCAGCGGACTGGAAGATCCGGTAGCTGGAAGCTCCTGTGCTGATGGAGAGCAGCTCTGTCCTTATGCTGCAGCGGGAGCATGCCACTTCGGAGATCGCTGCCTGTACATCCACGGAGACGTGTGTGAGATATGTGGATTGCAAGTACTTCACCCCTTCGACCAAGAACAGAGGAAGGCTCACGAGATGGTAATAATAACATGAAATCAGTGTGAGATTTGCTTTGCTCAGTGTAAGATTTGGTTTGTTTGCTCTAAAATCCAAAGGTGTGTTTTCTAGAAGAGCCTGTTGTTCCCAAAAGCTATTGTTTTACAGTTTATCTAGCTATAAAATGATCCTAAAACAGGTCTGTTCCAGCATCTAGGACTTCATTGGTAGTGATGATGCTGATAGTGTTTTACAGCAACTTCTTTTTTTCCCATTTCATCCTTATGGGAAACATCTGCAGCCTTCTCCCGGAACACCCTAAAACTCTACCAGGAAAATGTCTTTTGTAGCTTACATGACATCTCAATGGTACATTATGTGCAGTGGGGGAGAGGAACTGTGGGCTGCTGGTGCGTTCTGAGAGATCACCCTGCTGGTCTGCTGAGGGAAACTCTTCAGATGTCTCCTCTTGGTCATGGCTGATTTCAAGTAGGGACAGACTGAACTGAGTACAAAGATTTTGGCGCTGAACTTGAAGTGGGACGGCTGGAGGGACTGGATGAGGAATTGGCTGGGTAAAGACGGGCTTAAGATGCTTCTCTTTTCTCTGCCTGGCTACCAGATTTAGGTTAGGGGTGGTCAGGTACAGGAGTTCTCAAGACTGAGGAGGAAAAAGACCAGCAGCGTTAGTGGTTACTGAATCACAAGTCTCTTCAGAGTCAGCAGGTTTTGTGCAGTCGGCATATACATGCAAAACACGCCGCTGTAGGAGTTCTCACTTCTCCCGGGAGCTTGTTGATATCTGGCACAGTGTCACGTCACCGCTGCTGTCAGGTGCTCAGCTCCAGAAGCAGAGGTGTGGGCTGGATGAGAAGGTGCAGTAGTCAAAATGCTGTTACTAAAGTGGAATTATTTTGTGTACTTTTTTTTTTTTAATTATTATTATAGTTTAAAGTCTTTAAATGTATTTTATTTGTCAAGTCCTAGGAACTTTGAAAAGCAAGAGGTAAAACTATGCAGGTATAACCACCAGCTCACCTTGTAGTGCTGTGAAAGTGTAAATTGGTTGTGGATTGTCACTACAGGGATGCTGCGATGAGAAGTGCAGTAGGAAAGCCTGTAGTAAGAGACTAATTCCTTAGCTAGGGTAAAGCTTAGTATCCAGTAAATGAGCGTGGCCTTAATGCTAAGCAGAGTAACATCTTGAGTATGGCACCCATTCTGGACCCTGAATTAGATGGTTTTACGGGTATTTGAAGCGTCTTGTGCAATACCTGTTCTGTGACAGAGATACAGAAAGGGGTAAATGAAGAGTGCTTGGGCAGCCTTACTTCTGATACTCCTGAAGCTGCAGAGAACATTGAAGGGCTGAAATATGTGATTGAATTTAATATTCTTAAAATTAAATTGTGAAAATGAAGGGTAGGAATGATGCTCTTAATGAGTGTACCTTGGTTTTCCTGTAACAGATCCTTTCCGTAGACACTTTTGTTTTACAAGGAACAGGCTGTTATGTGGACTGCAATAACCAATGACATCTCTCCTGTAACAGATGTGCATGGCGACATTTGAGCATGACATGGAGAAGGCCTTTGCCTTTCAGGCAAGTCAGGACAAAGTGTGCAGTATCTGCATGGAAGTGGTGTACGAGAAACCATCAGCCTCCGAGAGGAGGTTTGGGATCCTTTCCAACTGCAATCATACGTACTGCTTGTCTTGCATCCGGCAGTGGAGATGTGCCAAACAGTTCGAGAATCCAATCATAAAGTAAGTTCGTGTTAACCAGAGTCTCTTCTCTGTGGCCCGTGTCAGTGAGATGGGCTCTCCGGTGTGCTGTGACTTGATACAGAAATAAAACCGGTGATAAGGGATTCTGTAGCTGTAAATCCTAACATAGCCATTAATAAGATCTGAGCTCAGAAAATCTTGGTCCAAGTGCTGGCAAATTCCAGGACGTTGGAGTGTGGCTGTGAGGAGAACTACCTTCAAGATGAGTAGGACGCATCAGGTGTCCTTTGGTGACGGTTTATTTAAATGCTGCAGTCCTATATGGGAGAGCTTGGCCCTCTGTAACTTTGCCCTCTGTCATTGCATTGATGGCGGGGCAAAGTGCACACGTGGACTCTGGGACAGCTGAGACCTTGTCAACCTGTGCCCTTCACAGTAACCTGGGTGCAAAAAGAGTAACTCCTTTTTTTTCCTATGTATGTACTTAATTACTGGATTTTTCTCTAAATTATAGCTTACCTAAGATAAGTCTCCCACTAATCACACGTTTATCTGTATCTAAGTAAATGCATTCATCTTCTAGCTGTATAAAAAATGTATTCCAAACATGCTGCTCTTCAGATGAGATGAGAATTTAAAACATCCAATTAGGGCAATTTCCTTTTTTGAGCATCTCTTTGAAAGCTGTCTCAAGTTACAAGCATGCAGAGGAAAAGGTGGGAAATATTTTCACTCTTCTGCCAAAATAGACTTTTCTGCACAACTTTTATTATAGATTTCATTGAGGTGAATGTGACCTCATTAGGACGTAACCTGTGTGGGAGATGAGCTCCTGTTGGACAGGTACTGAGATATTCTGCCTACAGCACGGACTGCGAGGCCTTTGTAGTTGTGTTTTTTTCAGAAACAGCGCCCTGGAATCCATTTTTGAATATGGATTAAATACTAATACAAATTCTTCAAGCATGTCTTTTACGTGAACGTGCTGGTCATTGCAAAGTTATAAAATTGGCTTAGTTCTAAAAGCACTGCCTGCTGGGAGACAAGATGTTTGATGGGACTTACGGGGAGGGGGTCATAAAGCCTTCCCTAGGTTCGTTGAGGTACCTGGAATTGCATATTTGATTCTTGACCTTAGTTCCTCATGTAGAAAATCCATCTCGTAAAACCGCTAAGTGAACAACTCATCGCTGCTGGTACAAGTCAGATTACATTGCAAAAGGCTTAGAGACCTTCCTTTGTCTTTTTTTCAAGGGGTTTGGCTTTCTGCTGCATGGGAGCTGCAGTACTCGCGTAATAGTTACGGTGTATTTCTGCGTATTGGGATTAGCAGATACAGTTTACTTCTGCATATTGAAGAAATATCTATTACTTTAGTTCAAGCATAAAACAAACGCAAGGTAGCACAAGCCCTGACTGTCCCAAATTGGGTTATTTCAATTGAAACTAAAACCAAACCTGCACATGCGCTGTATTGATGTGTGAGGAGGTGGCTGCTGCTTCAGTGTGACAAACCATCTCCCTTTCCCTCAGGAGACTGCTGTTTCTGGCAAATTTATTGAGGAGTATCGCTCTCAGAAAGTAACAGAGCGTTGCTGTTTTGTCTTGATCCATTCAGGTCTTGCCCGGAGTGCCGTGTGATATCCGAGTTTGTCATTCCCAGTGCGTACTGGGTAGAAGACCAGGAGAAGAAAAATGAGCTGATTGAAGCATTTAAGCAGGGAGTGGGGTAAGTTCAGTAATCACAAATACTGTTTGCATTGTCCTTAAGATAGATACACTAAGACTTAGTCAATCAAAGTGCCGGCATTTTTAAACTATGTAATTCTAAACTATTCTACAGAGAACTCTTAATCTCTGTTAACACTTTTATTTGACTTTGTAACTGCCACGAAAGGGTCTGTCATGTAATTATAGATCAGAAATTATTCAGATTCACCGTGCTCTGAAGCTATTTCAGTTCACTTGCCAAAATTGGCTTCATGCATTTTCTGTTGATCCCTTAGACATAATTGCCTGGAAGATGGTCGGTTACTGAGGAAAACAAATAGGGAGGGAAAATGTAATAGTCTCTTGAAATATGGGGTAAAAATTCATGGGGCTTTTGTAATGCCTACTGGAAATGGAAAATAGTACATGACTGCATTCCTGTAATCATCTCGTAACAATTTGCCTTGTGTGTGGAGCACTGGGAGAGGTTTGCTGACAGGTAGTTTTACAGCAGCTTTGCAAAGCTGTGCTTGCCTGGAATGTGTAAGGGGTGTGTAGTTCACAGAACGGTAAGATACCATTACTGATCTCCTTGCTCACTCTTTTTAAAGTAAACAAGCTGTGCTTGACCCGGTGAGCAATGACTATTTTGCCGAAGGTTGTGCAGCTTCATTCTGGTTAACAGACATTGGAACAGGCTGCCCAGGGAAGTGGTGGAGTTGCCATCCCTGGAGGTATTTAAAAGCCGGGCAGATGCGGTGCTGAGGGACATGGTTTAGTGGTAGGTTTGGCAGTGTTAGGTTGATGGTTGGACTCAATGATCTTAAAGGTCTCTTCCAACCTGGGTGATTCTGTGTTATGTGCACCATTGGCATACAGAAGAAAAACAGGCCTTACATCTGTGCACAGCTGGTGCTGCTATAGCTTTTCAGCTGCTTGGGAAGCTTTAAGTCTCTGAAGTCCAGTTATAACACAGCAGAAGAATTGTTGAAAGCAGTACTGCTCCATTAAATGTTTAATCCAGCATCCTGTCTTGTTTTATCTAATAGTCAGGCAAAATACTTGAATAAAAGTAATCACTTTAAACTGAGGTTCTTCAGCTACAGTTTGTTTTCAGTACCCCATTGCTGGTGTGGTTTTTCATTTTAATTCTGAAGGACTTTGAATTCAGGGTAGTAAGTTGCACTCAAAAGCCTTGGCTTAGTGCAGTTTTTAAACAACAGCCATGTTCTCAGTAAGGTGAGCTTCGGTGTTACTGCAATAGAGGTGCCGGGTTGTGTCGGAAGTTGGGTTTGGCTCTTGTCAACTTGTTGTATAGAAGAGAGTACAAAAAGGGGTTTTGCTTAAGTGCTCAGCTAAGACTTATACATGGTGTTATAGACAGAATATTGCTACCAAAGAGGTTTTTATGGATAGAGCTCTTGGCAGTCAACTTGAGGATTTAGTATTGCATGGAATGAAAAAATGCTAATAAAGGGGAATCTAAGTGAGGAGTGGGGGTCATGCCAGCACAAATCCATTCTGATTTATACATCAGCGCAGGATGAAAAAAGTCAGACCTAGAAATGTGGAAGTCACAGACCACCTGAGTTCTGAACCAAGACAAATTCATTCTGCTTTTGAAGCACTGCCTGGTTGGGGGGGTTGGGTTGTTTGGATTTTTTTGTTATTTTTGAGCTTTCTTCTCCATTTAGATGCTATTATTTGATAGATGTCTTAGGAATCAGTGCGTATCAAGTGTACAAGTTCAATGGCGTTTTCTCTGTAGTTTCCTCTTTAGATGTTTTTCATTGTAGAACAATCCTTCAAGCCCCCACGCTGAGTACGGTTGTGTGCCTGTTGTAAGGAACACCTTCCTAAAAATTTGCTACACAGCTACAACGGCTTGGTTGAACAGCAAAGCTGATGGAAATGTAAATTAACAAAGTATTGTCATAGAACTTCCAAAGGAGGAACTGGTTCATAAACACATAGTGGTAGAAAATACAGGGGAAGAATGTTGCTAAAAATTAGCAACAGATTTCCTCGTTATTCTGGAAATGCATGTGTAGGATCGATGACGTTCCTTGAACATCCTTTGCTTTCCATGTCTTAAGATAGTTTAATTTCTTTGACTTACGATGCTGGTCTTTTATGTATTTCTTTGTTTCCTTTTAATAATCTTTCCCATCTGTTTTGACTGCTGTTGGTCAGGGAAGGGGAGACCAAATCTCTCGGTGTGCTAGCAGGAGCAGTGCTTTGCATTGCTGACCCAGGATGAGAGAAGCAGCCAGGGAGCATGAACTGTATCTACTTCCTTACTAGCTGAGGGCACTAACTCTCTCTCTTCTAATTAAATTAGGAAAAAACCCTGCAAGTACTTTGAACAAGGGAAAGGAACTTGCCCATTTGGAGGGAAGTGTCTTTACCTTCATGCTTATCCAGATGGGACACGAGCTGAACCTGAAAAACCACGGAAACAGCTCAGCTCTGAGGGGACTGTGCGGGTAAGGGAATATTCCAACCAAGCGTATGTTAAAAACGTTTTTAATTAAAGCATACTACTTAAATATGTTTCATACCATGCATGGTCTTAGAGAATTGAAGAAGGCATCCCCCAGCTTTCCTTGAGGCACAGGTTTGTTATTAGGGAAGGGAGAAGGCACCTTTCATTTAATAGCAAAAATTTATTATCGGTTATTTTTTCAACCAGTCCTTCCCATGGCAAACCTTTCTTCAAAGGAATTCTACTGGTAAAGTATTAAAAACTCTCGTTTGCCTGCATATAGCTAGCTGTAAGACCAGCTAAAAAGGGTAAAGCCTTCTCAGAAACTCATTATGGCTTGGCCACCACCCTGAGCGGTGACAGCAGGCCTACTGCTTTAATGTTGCTACAGCTTGTTAGTACCGGCTGGTCTGACCTCACTGTATTCATACTGTAACACTAAAGAGAGTGGTTGTCACTTTGAATTTAACAGCAAATGTTGCTGAGAGTTTTAGTAAATCCCAGCACAAACCCAGCTTTTGAATCTCAACTTCAGGCTTTCTTTTTTTTAATGAAGAAATAAGACTGATAAGGGAAAAGACTTCAGTGGCACTGTGACAAGTCCCAGTTCGTGCTCAGACAGACTTTCTTCTATTCCAGTTTTTCAACTCTGTTCGTCTGTGGGACTTCATTGAAGACAGGGAAAGTCGGACTGTGACCAGCACAGATGATGAAGTAACAGAACTTGGAGAACTTTTCATGCACCTTTCTGGGGCTGATGAAGATTCTGCTACTTCTCAATAAAGAGAACCAAAGGTGCTGTCTCCTGTAGCAAGCTAGCTATTTATTTAGCAATGCTTTTACTTCCTACAGCACAGTTAGAATGAATGTGCCCTGTGGTTTACTTGTGCAGTCCTGGTCAAGTTTTCAGATAGTTTTTGTATGGCAACGAAAATCCTAAAATATATTTAAAAAGTTAAACTGATTGCATGGAAAAAATCCCTTAATCCCAAAAGGGTTTTCTCCCTCTTTGGCCTAACATATGCTGTGTTGTGAGCTGAGTGGTAGTGTAAATACAGCTCCTCTCTTACCATTTAAAGCTTAAGCTGTTAAAAACGGTTGCTAAATCTATTTTCGGTGCTTTTTTTTTTTTCTTCTCTCCACTAAATCAACTAAATGTATATCCACAAAAACCCATTGGGAATAAGGGTCAGTGTAGCTTTTTCTTCCTTAAAAAGGAGATTTAAGAACTAAGGTACTATACCTCAAAGTAGAGTTCTGAATCAAGTTTACTGTATTGTTACAGTGAGTGTTGCAGTAGTGGGGCCCAGACACTGCCTGGCTCTCAAAGACTGTACAAGTCAAGCTCCTACCCTTGTTTTAAAATAATTAAAGTGCGTGTTGGCAGGAAGTGTCCTTTAGAGCACCTGTTGTAAGCAAATACAATAATATAGGCAGAGCAATACTAAATTAATTACAGCACAAATTGGATTTTGTAAACTGCATAATGAGAGTAGGTAGTTACTTTCAACAGCCATTGCGAGAAGAATAGTTAAATTTTTCTACAATTTAACTAGTTCAAATGTATTTAATGGGAAGGGAAACTTTGATTCAGTTGTTAAACAAAGTAGCCAAAATTAAATGAAGTAACTAAATAACTTTCTGATCTTCTTATGTCAGTGATCTTATAGTTTGCAATTCTACATTAATTGTTTCTTTTGTAACAAATAATTTAACTGCTGCTTTTCTTAACCACCTGGCTGATACTTAGGCTTTTCTACCTGCACGTGCCTCTAGTGTAGCGCAAGGTCACTTTCTGAAGTGATAATACAGTTGTAGAACGGTCCCATTTCCGTGCAGCTCCCATCCCCGCTGGCTGGCAGCATTCCTAACGGCACAGGCAGAAGTTCAGACATGGACAGTGGCCACACTCCCGAGGCTTCTGCCCCATACTGCCCGCTGGCCTCTTCACCTGTAGCAGCTCTTCAGGAGGGCTCTGCCTCAAGCCACCCGTTTGCTGCCTTCAGATTGACAACAGCAATGTTAAAGGCCCAGGAGGTGTGAGGTATTAAGGCATATCTCTTCTGAGGTAACCCAGTCGTTATGGGATTTTATTTTTCTTAAAAATTTAATTTATGGTTGTGTTGCAAAAGCTTTGAGCAGAAGCAATCTGATGGTGAAACTTGATGTAAGAAGTTAAGTCATTTGTATTAACGTTTCAGTTAAACTAAAAATTCAGTGTAGATGCAACTGAAAAGGCTGCTGAGTAATGCAGCATTGAAATACTGGAGTACAAGCAGAGTTTTCTCCAGCACATTCAGCACACAGGCTTAAAATAAGCAGAGGGCCGATTAAAGCGATGGCTTGAGGGTAAGAGTGCATACCCTTGAAAAGTTGCTTGTCTGCTTAAAGATTCAAGCATTTCAGAAAGCTTGATTGTTGAAATGACAAATTATTTGTATTGTGAACCAAAGTATATTTAAAGACACTTGTGCAAAAAACCTGATGTCAGCACAGCAAACAGGGCACTGCTTTGATGGTTAGAAACTAGGATCTGGGTCACTGTCATAAAGCAAACAGCAGAAACCTTGATTGGGGATTCAAACATTTTTAACTGGCACTGAATTAGTGACTCCAGGATCATCCATTTCATCAGTTGGTTGGCATTTCTGGGTCAAAACTGAAGGTGAGAAACGTTCTGGATGGACATACTGCATTTCTATAAGGGTTGCAACAGAAGGGGGAGAACTCCCCCATCTCTGCTGGCCAACAGTTCTCTCAATTTGAACATGCAAATTTTGCTCTCTGTTCTGACCTAGGAAATGTAACTTTTCCACAAGTATTTCCACCCTAAACTTGATTTTTAACAATGCTTCCTGTGAAGTCAGGCCTTAGCTTGTCACTATCTATAACCACTTGTCAGCTTCTTTTTGAAACTGGCATATGAAGGCACCAGTGAAGGTCTTACTTTAGTGATGAAGAAGTACGTTAATATGACTTACTAATTACAAAGGTGAAGGATGACAAAGTATCACTAAGAGAGACGTAGTACTGCAAGATGAATGTTCAAGAGCCCAGACCTACTTTCTACCCCAAAATATTGATACCCCTTAGGTTCCCTGCTGAAACTTGTTTCTAGCTGGTCTTGCACACTTTTTTTTTTCCCCAGAGAGAAATATTTTCAGTAATGAAATATACCATACAAAAAAAAAAAAGCCAATGGAGAGGGTGTTTACCTCAAACAAGACACTCTTGATTTACTTTGCCCCAAGAAGACGTAAACCAGGTAACAATAGTCTGAAATTAAAAAGAGAACTTGTTTTTCAAAGCTACCTAGGGACAACATAAAGAGAAGTTTTAATGTAAGTGCAGTAAGACTTTTTAAATTCTTCACTTAGCAGCTTTCATCTACTTTGATATCAAATGCTGGTCAAAATAAGCCTATTTATCAAAAATATTTTAATTTTTCAAGAGACATATAACCTGTTTTTAAAATCAGGAATTAATGGTTTCTTTTTGGAAATTAGAGCTAAAGTAAAAGAAGCTTACCATTTCTCCATTCTTTTTTTTTTCCTTTTCTTAAACTCTTTCTTATTATAAAATAGTTAAAATACTAAGAATATTATTAAAAATCATGCAGAACTATATGGAACAGTTTCCTTGAACCCTCAATTTACTTCTTAGCACGCAAATTTTATGGTCATGCTCAATTATCAGCTAAGGATTAATATTTCACCCTTCTTTATAATGTTATACCATATTCTGAGGACAAACAATCTAGATATTATTTTTTAAGTACGTGTCTGGCTTACATACTTCAAGTTTCTCTCTTCCCTTTTATAAGCTCTTTGTGGGTTTTTCGCTTGCTGCAAACAAGAAGCCAAAATGGCTATGTGGACATTACAGGCAGTTAAGAGTTGCGCATGTAAGCTGTCAAAATGCACAGCAAAAGTATTTTGCCCAACAAATTTCAGGCAGCAGTTCAGACAGATAGCAGTGGTTACAGCCACTTGCTAGACCTCAGCCACCTATTCAGATGGGAGCCCCATACTTACCTGTATACACAGAGAAAGACACAAAATCCCAAGCTTCTAGTCCAAGAATGGAAACTTGGCTTCTCTTCTTTCCCTAATGAACATATTTAAACAGAAGGCTATTTAAAAAATAAATTATTAGATTAAACCACCTATTTTTGGTCATCTGTGGGAGTTCAGCCAAGGCAAACCACTCACTTCTACCCAAGTAAACAACAGGTTCACAGAAGAGAAAATGCAGAGCAAAAATGGTGCAGTTAAATAGCTTGATAGTACATCAGTGTAGGTATCTTAATAAGTAGAAGCTGCTGAAATATTACAGTAGAATAAAAAACATATTGTAAAGAATGTGATTGGAAAACTCTAGGTCATCATATCAAGTGTGTTTTTACTTGAACTGCTATTATCTATCCCAGTAACTTTAAAATTATTTGGAATGTCATTTTCTGAGGTTTTTCAAATCTAGATGTACATGTCAGAACTATGGATTACTACATTAAATGATGACATTGAATCTTAAACCTAAAATTTAATTTATTTTATTAAAATAAGATAATCAGAGGAACCTTGGCTTACAATAAATGCATTTTCTCAGGAGCAATAAAAACAAAATTAAAACCCAAATCAGCAAGAAAAACTGTATATGCTCAGTTTCCTCTTGATAGTGCATCTCTTGGACGACAGCTTCAGATGGGATGAAGACTACGTTCATTTTGCAGAAGTATACGGATAATGTTAATTAGCCTCTTCTCAGCCACAAAAGCCCGTCTTTCTGCACTTACCACCTCATTGGGCTGCAAGAAACAAGTCAATAGTACCAAAGTAAGCTGCTTAAGTTACTGAAGATGACCATAGCAAGACTGGCTAGCTTCCTTCTCTGAGCAGTACAGTTCAGAATATATTCCATTCTTTTGCAAGAGTTTTTCTTCTATGTGCAAAACTATTGCAAAACTATTTTGTGTTGAATTAGCATTTTAACTTATTTCATTGGCTTGATAAAAGCTCTTACGCAGGAGCTGATTTCCAGAAAGTTTTTTCCTCTTCCCTCAGTCTTGTTTGCAGATACCCATTTCAGGCAAAACTTCCCCAACTTGAAGTGGCATATGGCATGGGGCAATCAAAGAGCACCGTAATGCATCATCTTTCCTTAAACACCGAGGCAAGCCATCCTTGCTGTAAAAAACACCAATTTATCAACAGATTCAAATCAATCCAGAAACACTGGCAAAGAAACATCCATTGCTTCTGTGTATGGGAAAAATAAGGCTCAAGTGCATCTATTAAAAAAATAGTAATAGATCTCTTGATTTATTGTCTGTTAACTATCCCAGTAAAAGAAACTGTAGAAAAAGGCAATGTGGAGCTGTGTCCCTGCAGGATAAGAACTGCAGAAATCCTTAGCAGCTTGTTCTTAAAACTGGGATGCAGGTAATCCTGCTGGCACTGATCCTGTACACTGAGGCATTAAAAGCACAAGTTCTGTCACTTCTGTTCTTTTCCCATCTCTGGAGAGAACAAGGGAAGGGGAGCACAATCCTAAAACACAGGTAGTCTTGTGGATGTTAACGTGCATGAATTTATGTCCTCTGTGTGGGCGGCACGATGCAGAGATGGTTCCGAAGCACTCCGGTTGATTTTGGGTAAAGAATGTTGCAACAATTCAATGGATGACAGTATCTGAGAGAAACACATGTAAAATGAAAAGAAGGCTTGTTAGGAAGAGCTGCTTGTCTTTTTCAAGTCTTAAACCTTCATTTATTATGGCTTTAAGCACATCCTTAATAGCAACAATATACTGTGTGGAGACACTGACAACCACACTCTAGGAATATGCCATACAGTTTCATTGCTATGAGTAGTCTAAGTTTCAGAGGATGGGAAGATACTTTTCATTAGTTCGCAGACATTTCCATCAATTAACAAGGAACTATGCAATTCTCCAACAAAGTAACAGGCAAAGAATTGCATCTTATGCTTAACAGTCTGTTTAGAAAACAACATTTAGAAAGAACAATGGAAGTTATACTTGATTGTAACAGCAAGAAGTTATTTTTCCAAAGTCTGCTGATACATAATTCCAGCTATTTAATGAGTGTAAGAAAGTACCTTCATCATCCCCATAGTGACAGGAAAAGTAGCCTTTGTAAAAATATCAAAAATTGCTACATGAATTTAAATCTCCCAGTGGGTTTTGTTTGCTTGTTCATGGTTGTGGGGAAGGAAAGGAGGAACGGTCTCTCATTTCCCTCAAATCTACACTAAAATGTAAATACAAAGACAAATTTGATTTTTATTGGGATAGGGCCTGGGGGTTTTTTTGCTTATCTAAAATGGGTCCGCCATTGAAAAGCAAATTGCTGTAGCGTTAGTCTAACGCTGCTTCAGTCTGCACGCATAGTATTTTTTAATGACCTTTACAGGAATTATGTACAATCAGAATTACGAACTGCCTAAGGGAGGGGGGTAATGAAATATGCACATATGAATAAAGACAAAAATTAGGAAGCAGGCTGCACTTTATTCCTACATCTATCTTCAGTTTCTCAACCAAAGCTGGTATCCCTGTAGAATGTTTTTTGTGCTAATGGCAATTTAAAAAATACTCTGAAACTGTTACATGCAGAAAACACACTTACTTGTGGAAAGAGAGGTCGTTCTTCCCTAACTTTCTTCAAACAATCTGCTACAAGCCTCTTCATTGCTTTGGGGCAGTTCTTGTACAATTTACTGAGGTCTGGAGAAGCATACCCTCGGCCAACCATGAAAATGATCTGAAAAAGAAGCAGCAAGTAGCAGAAAACCAAAGCTGTAAAAGTTGTTTCAGTGGTTGATAGCTTTAGTGTCCCATCGTGACTAAACATGAGTACCAAAGGCACACACACCAGCAGATACTTAACTAATTTGTCCCAATTAGTTAACCGAAACAATGGTCCTGATTTGGTATAATGTAGGACATGATTGAATCAGAGTGACACAGTGGTTTGTAATGCTCAACAAGTGACAGCACTATTACATTCGGAATGGAACAGGAGATGCTACATGACATAGACATGACATGGCAACTTCCTTCAACTGAAGGAAAGACAAATGATCCTCAGTTTGAGCAGGTATAAGCAGCCAGCCAATTTGGCACAAGAGCTTAATCCCTCAGTAGAACTGTATTTTCAGGTATCTGTAAAACATGTTGCAAAAGGAGATGTACAGCTAGCAAGTTGAAAGAGATCATCATAACTAATGCAGCAAAAAAGAAAATGGTGTTTGTTTTGAGACAATAAAAGACCTAATTAGTGTTGGAAGATACATTTTCTAATTTAGTCCAAGTTAACATGGTCATTGTTTAGGATTTTCACCAGACTGCCAGTAACCTTAATAGTTGACTATTTAATACTGGTAAGACTATTATCTGGTAAAATGGCGGTAAGCTTGGTTGGTTGAGGGGATTTTGTTTGTTTGAGGGTTTTACTGGGGGCAGGGGGAAGAGGAGTATACAGAACTAACTGCTCTTGTTTTTCAACTAATGTTATCTCAGAAAAAAAAAAAAAAAAAAAAAGGTCAATATAATGTTGCTAAAATAGTCTCAGTGCTGTTCACCAGGAAATATTCTATCCCTCCCCGGAAAACTTACTTGGGGGGCAAGTGTCACGTTTTGTGACAGTAATGATTATTAAAGCTTGCATATAATTTCAGTATTATGAATTAAAACACATTCCTTAAAAATAAGAAAAACTTCCTTAATAGAACTGGCCTCTTCTACTTGGAATACAGACTATATAACATAATAGGGGCTAAAATCAAATAGTTTGTCCCCATACACGTACACTACTCTATCAGATCTTAATTTAAAAACCCAAACAAACCAAAAAAAACCCCAAACAACCCCAAACAAACAAACAAATAAAACCAGCAAAAGACACAAACCACAACTGAGGGTCAGCAAAACAGATCAAAGAAATCTAACAGTCTTAAGTTCATGCCCTACAGAACAAGTTAGCTCTACAGTTGCTAAGTGATAAAAAGCATTCATGTAAAGAGAACAGTTGAAGTTTCTGGCCTTCATGTGCTTTATCATTATTGGTTATCTGACTAGGTAAGATTACACCTTTGTAAAGACTAAATCACACAAACTAACATTCAGTACTAAAGAGTTTGACAATAGCTGCTGTTTTTTTCCACTTAGTAAAAAGCACAGAATCCAATCTTGCTGATATAAGAACAGCACATTCAACATCACAAAAGGAAGTTTCACATAACCGCAAAGTTATAAACCAAGATTTTACTGATGTAGCAAAAGCTTTAACCCATGAATAAATTAACAGGGCACTTAAAATATTTATAAAAAAGGAGGGTTTTTTCCCCATTGAGTAACTGTCACTGTCAATATTTAAGTAAACATTCAGTTACACAGATTTACTGCTCAAACAAATCATGTTGTAAACAACACTTCAATTCTTGTTTTGCATTTGTCTTTATATTACATTTCTTGAGGACAACAAAATGTACTATGGCCAGAAATAAAATGCAGTGTTCTAAATAACGTTTGGTACCTGATCTCGGTTGTTTATGTGGGAGTATGGCAACTCTCCTGTCATTA
>VFFE01009197.1:888063-905037 GCA_008921705.1 Burhinus oedicnemus
TAAAGAAAAACTGTTTCTGGTTTTGTAACTTTGTTTCAGATGATTTGTGTATTTTATGTCACAAACAAATGTTGGCCAAGCATCCCAATATTCTGAATGAACACTTCCTGACTTTTCTCAAAATACAAATACTTAAGTAATCATGAAGCCTGCAAACCTAGTAATGAAGAATAATCTTTTAAAAGGAAAACCTATTTTCAAGTAACACCTGCAGCTCATTCAATGTTAAATATCAAAAGATTTAAAATGTACTAATATGTAGCCTTCAGCAAGTAATTTTTATTTGGTTACAGTTCCCTGAAGTACATGCCACAAGTGTTGCTGCGTGCCCAGCCCTGGGAGCTAGAAAATATTGGTGATCAATCTACATGCTGAATTTAAGTAAACTGCATAGTATTAACAAAAATCAGTCTAGTGAAACTTCAG
The DNA here is from genome assembly GCA_008921705.1 of Burhinus oedicnemus. Lineage (NCBI taxonomy): Eukaryota > Metazoa > Chordata > Aves > Charadriiformes > Burhinidae > Burhinus > Burhinus oedicnemus. The sequence goes on from VFFE01009197.1 coordinate 888,490, forward strand.
CAAAGTATTTTTTTCAATGCGAGTGCTAAGATATTCTTGCATAATTGTAATGATGCTTTTTAATCTGGTAACAGGCACTGTTTCACTTTTTCTATTGACTCTATTGAAGTTGCACACTCGAGAAGTTACTGAATAGATTTTCTCCAGGTGATTTTTGGAAGGAAAATTGTGGAACTGCCTTTTAAGTTCTGCCAGAAGTTAAACACAAAGGCAACTGTTGGGATTGTCCTCTCAGACAAGGACTTTCAGTAACACTTCCAAAAGAAACTCCGTAAACTTTCCAGGAGAACTTGAGAACTTCAGTACATAAACTGACATTCACCTGCTACGGTTCTGAGCTGCCTCCAACCCTACTGCAACTACCTGGCACAGGGTAAGGAGCAGCAGTGGGCCTAACAGCAGTATCTTGGTATCTATCAAACGTCTTGCCACAGTACCAAAGATGAATCACCCTCATTCCCATACTTCCTTTCCCCAGTCACCTGCCAAAGATGCCGAATGTGCCATCAGCAAATGTGTGTGAGAAAGGACGTTGACAAGTGCTGAGCAGGGGAGGGAGAGGCTGTGATGAAAAACGTAGGGAAAGACAGGGTCTCACCAATCCCACAAAGCCAAAGCCACCATTAAGCAGATTAAAGCCTGCTCTACAGTGAGACAAGCCCATTTGCGGAAAGGCAGGATTATGGCAGGAGAAAGGCTCTCCTCTTCCCTCAGAACAGCTCCTTGCATTTCCACTGACAGCCCTGTCTCTGTCCTAAATATTTTAAATAACTTCAAAAGTCAAAAGGAGAATGCATAGGTCAATGGTGTCTACTTTGGACAATTAAGCACTCCAGCACTTTGTTCTTCAGTTTTAACTCGTGCTACAACTGGAATAAAAGTCTACACAGTACTAACAGCACATATTGATTCATTTAGGTTTAAAGCTTTAGGACAGTGTTGAACTGACAAGACATATATGAACAGAATGAAAGCCAGCTTTTGAAAAACAGTGAAATGTTTTGCTCACCATCCACAAGATTGAACCAGTGGGCTGTTCCACCTGTTGAGATCCACTCCACCTGGATTTTACAGTTGCGAGACCAAAGTCTCCTATTTTCACGGTGAGGCCTTCATGAAGGAATATATCTAAACATTTGTTAAAGAAATTCTGTAGAAAACGTAAGTGAACAATTCTGAACTTTCTGACAAGATTACAAAGTGTCTGGTTAGGTTATCACAAATGCAAGTCAACTATCCAAGAATATTGCTCATTATTTTTTTAAACCTGCTAAGAGTTGTATCTTAAACAGAGGAAAAGTAATTTTACAGCATCCATATTTACAGAGTTAACATTTAAGACTAAACAAGACCAGATGATTCAGTGTTATTTGTACATTTAACTTTACTGTGAGTTAGGACAGAAATCAGCTGTGTTAATTAACATCAATGCCTGCAGGTACTTAAATAACCGGTGTCGAGACACACACAGGGAAACAACATAGAAGTCATCACAACTCAGAAAAGAAAGCTTAGAAAAAAACAATCACAAGTAGAAACAAATATCAAAATAGAATCTATTTACATAAAGCTCTCTCGCAGATATCCTGAGATTTAACTATGATTTAACTATTTTAACTAGAGAAACGCATGTCTCTACTATTTGTAATCTATCTACTTAATATGTTTGTCTGTGAAGACTGAAAATTAGCACTTTCTTTCTTGTGTTTATTTTAAGAAGACATAATTTTACAATTTCATTTAAGAATGTTTTAAGTTAAAAAAGATGATTCAGAAGTATAAATATGACAGACTCCTAGTCCTCATTTCCATGTCAGGAGAAGAGTTAATTTATTTGACAAAAATGGTTATAATTATCAGGAATCACAAACTCCTGACCTCCTATATACTAAAATGATTACTTTACTAGCTTAACTGAAAATGGGAATCCCCTTAACATTATGGAACTACTGAATATGGTGTATTATTTTTTTTATGATGACATTCGAAAAACATGTTGACATTTTATGAAAGGAAGTTACAATTTATGCTTCTAGCTCAATGGATGCTCTTGGCCATTTTGAAAGCAGGTGTTTTCAAAGGTGAAAGACATCAATTCACAACATTTTTACTCCAGATGCATTACAAAATTTGTATTTTTGCAAGAAATATAGTGGTGAAAGCTTGCCTTCTCTTGAGTTTAAAGTAAGATTTTTGGCTTCATTTCTGCCAGTCATGTGAAGGTGTTTTAAATTTATTAAAAACATATGGGAAACAGTAACAAACCCCACAAGCACAGACACACATCCACATGCACACACGCACCTATCTCCCGCCAAGTAAAGAGCGCAGCTCCTCTCCAATACAGCATTTGGATAACAGAGAATTGCATAAACACCATTTAAGTAAAATAAGATGCTTTTGGAGCACAACCATTGCATATCTTTTTCATCTTTATCGCAACTGTACGGTAAGCAAGCACATACGTTCTACGAAAAGTCCTTGCTAAAAAGTAAGTTCTTACTCATCAACAGGAATTACTCATCAGTAGTTATATACATTTGAAACAGCTGTTTCAACCCCCCAAAAGCTCTACATTAACAACAAATCACTCTCACATTAAAGGAAATACAATTCAGTTAGGAAAGGATACTATTGGATTTCATGTCTCTGTGGATGATATTTTTTGCATGTAAATAGCTGTGAACAAAAAAGCAGACAAGTGCCATTATAAAGGCTGTTCACATAAACTTAGCCTTTCCATTTACTGATAGACACTGTGTTAGTTTATTGCATACTCAACCATTTCACAGACATCTTGCTTTAGTCAATTTACAGGATGCATCTACTTTAGGAAAAGAAAAACGTAGGAAGCGCTAGCTGAGACTACTGCCTTATACATTACAGAAAGTGGAAGCAAAGCTGTAAATAAATCTCAGGCATCATTAAAATCCTAAATCTCTTGCACTGTTACTTTGTAACTTTATAACACCCCAGAAAACTGGGTGCTGTCCTCATATGCCTGAGATTCGTATGCGGTGCTAAGGTTTACTTTTTACTAACTGCTTTACTTCGCAGTCACAATATATGTTCCCAGTTTTCTGGGTGTCTGACTGGAAACCTGGGTCCTGATCTACAAAATGGACGAGCACTGACAGCATCAGCCAATGTCAGCATCTTCTATGCTATGAACATTATAACATGTTCTGAAAGAGAAGTGAGGCGGTACTGTATCAACTCAGACATCTGGAGAATACTTCCCAAAATATATCTGCATGTGTGAGTCCTGTAGCTGTAGAATAGGAACAGCCATCCCCTCATATCACAGAAGGACCGTGAGTATAAATTAGTGTTTGCCAAACACCACAGTGTTATAGGAAGTAACACAGGGAAGAAAAAAAAAAAAGTTAATTCTGTGTTTAGAATAGGATCTCATCTAGTGCATTACAGTTAAGAACTCAAGCTACAAGAGAGGATAAAATACAGAAAAGCTGACTGTTAAGTGACTAGTGGTCTAACATGAACTAAGGCAAGAATCCATGGGAAAAGAAATACTAAATGAAAGTAAGAATGCATACAACAGTGCTGAATTAAGGCTGCACAAAATCTTTACTTGGTATATCATTTTGACCCTTTACTATTTTAGTGCAGTAAGTCCACATATTAGGGTTTGGGGAAAAGAAGGGAAACACCATTCCAAGAACAAAAATAGCCAGCATTGTTTATCCTACTCACTCCATTCCCTGTGCTGTCTGCCGAGCAATATCAATGAGCTGGAACATTTGGAACTTGGTCTCTTGAACATGCAGGTGTTTATACAGACTGCTTCCTTCACACCACTGGGTAACAATGGCCAGATTATCTTTAGTCATGTAGCCCATAAAGAGCAAAATATTAACATGCCGAGTCTTCCTAATAGAAAGCAGCAGAAAGAGAAATTAGTATCTTAATGAAAAACGTTTTCAATTTCTTTTAAAAACAAATTCCTGGCTGAAGGAACATATTTAAGCTTTTGAGTCTGAAAACATGAGTTTCCTGCAAAATTGTTTGCTAAGTGGATGTGTGTGTGTAAAATCTGGTTTTAAAAATAATTAAAATATGCCACAGTTGCCAAATTTTAAATAAAATCAGCTGATTTTCTGCTTTTTAGTCAAAATACTTCCTTTTAGTTCCAAGGAAGTTACTTAAAATCAACCTTTAAGAAAAGATGTCATGAAAATTCAAGGGTTTTGGAATTAGTAACCAATATTCAGGCTCTCAAGTGGTATTAGAAAAAGTTAATGGAATAACAGAAATCACCCTGAGTTGTGAAAAACTAACAACTTTAGAGAGAAGACTGAATCCCAATAGGAAACTAAAGGGTCATCATAAACTCTGAAGCAATTAACAGATGAGAAGAACTGTTTCAGTTTCAGGATTAACACTAAAGGCAGTTAATTGGACACTACAAAAACAGTATTTGAAAGCAGAACACAGTTATGTAAATCAGAGCACACTATTTTAAATAAAAAAAAAGGAATTATGCTGCAATTTTAAAAGGTACAGTTCAAGTATTCTGTCCAGCGATGAGAATTATGGCAGAATTTATTAATCGTCACCTTTTACTGCATGCCAAATGTGACCTTGAACAATTATGGATGTTAGTATTATTTATCTGAAAAGACGACTTCCAGAAATAGTGAAGAACCACTGAAATACTCTGAATTATGACTGCTGTCTCACAGCTCCACAACAATATTCAGAAGTACCTCTATACACTCTCTTTTTTCTTCTTCTTCTCTGAAGATCTGCTTTTTGTGTCTATCAAACATTGGGCAAGATGGCTTAAAGGAGGGGTTGTAGGCAAACACAGTGCCTTGGAATAACAGATTTCAGCAACGGAACTACCAACTCACCTTAATACGGCCACTTCATTTCTAAAAGCCTGGAACTGTTCTGGGGTTGGATCTACAACCTTTAGTATCTTCACTGCTACATCCCCTGAAAACACATTTACCATAAATGTTACTAAAAATGCATCTTTTTTTTTTTCTTCCAAAATAACATTAATATACAGCATACTTAAAATTCCTAATTTGTGCACAGTACACTTCTACTAACTTGTACATAGGTGAAGATTTTCCTGCAGACGTATAAACTTCCGTAGTATCAAGCAATTCATTTACCAGAATTTCAGTCTAATGAAAAAAGTCATTAATTGTTCACGTTTCCCTGCTATTTTTTAACAGCTGTGGCTGGCTAGAACTACATGTATGCTTTTTGCGAGATACGAAGCTACTAAAAATCTCAAATCATTATTGAAAAGGAAGGTATTCTAGTGTAGCTGCATTCTCAGCACATTATTTCAAGCACAGTCACATCAGAGTCTCTCGGTTTCCAAACAGTATCCAAAGTTTCATTGCTTTCCCTTTTCTAACCAGCCTTAGCACACATATATACACCTTTGTATTTTTACAGAATTAACTTTATATATTAAAGGTTTTTTTATATACAGAAATTATATATATATGTATATACACACACATCCTTTTTTAATATAAACTTTATTTAAAAAACAAATTTTCTAGGTTTAAATGCTGCTAAATTTCAGGAATGGGAGGGATAAATCTTCTGTCCAGGAATAGCAGGTTCTGTTCTTTAAGCTGATACATTACAAAATTTTACTTAAAAGCTTCATTTGAATTGCTTTCAGTGTCAGTGCTTACTATAAATTTCAGTATCTGTTAAAGGGTGATACAGAGAGGAATATATGATGATCCAGTGCTATCTGTTTAGAGACTGTTTCCAGAGAATTAAGTTGTAAAAATCTTTACAGCATACATCCAGAAAACAGAAGTGAACTGATTCAAAAAAGGTACAATAGTGGAATGAAGCCGACTGTTCCAACAAAAGTAAAAGCACTACCAAGAAGATCCACCGATTCCTCAGTGAAAGAAGTAAAAAATCACATTCATTTTAACTACAGATGGACAGCATTTTACAATTCAAGAGAGGGATAAACTTGCCTTGACGCTGTCACAGGAAGGTAAAAGCAGCTTAGGAAAACAGAAACTTCAATCTTAGTCCACATGCAGTAAAAAGATTTGAGAGGTGCTATACTCCAACATGGGTTTATCCCATAGTTTAAAGGCTGCTGACACTTAGCATTAGAGAATGATTGCCTATGTTAAAAAAAAAACCCTAGTGACAGATTTCTCTGCTACCACAATCACTGATTATTTTCTTCTTAATATGGTCTCTTTTCCAAGATACATGCAAAATATACATTAGCATGTCTCTAGAATATAATGATTAATTGAATACATTAGGAATACTAACCACTCAATTAAAACAAAATGTTGCCAACAAAGTATAAGAAGGATGTGCAACTGGTACTTGAAAGTTTCAGAGTACCCTGAGTGAACTGCAGTATCTTCCACTGTAGTTACCAGTTGCTTAATTTGCTGTATAATTTGAAGTCACAAAGATGCACGAATACTGAGCACATTATTATGCATACATATCTTCTTTTAACTTCAGTACATGCAATATACTTCCCATTTCATCTTCTAGCATCTTCATAAAGAGAACCATCTCTTATTTGCAGTATACATAATGTTCTATAACTTACAGATCTCTCTGCTTACAGACCAGAACAGGAGAATGTAACTGGTAGAAAGACTACACTTTCATATGACTACCAAAATCACAGGCTTTGAAGTAGCCAGTTCCTGCTGCAACTCCTGTTGACGTACAATGCAAGACCAACAGACGGTCTACCAATACTTCACCTATATTGCTATGAGCTATGACAAGACAAGGCAAGGATGCAGCATCCACTGATTAATGGCCAAATGTTTTCAGATTTTTTTTTTTTCAATATATTCTCCATTATGATCCTTGCTCCACAGATGAAAAGATGTTTTTAACGTTACACTGTTCTTACTGAATCAGATGCCACACTTTTTTTTAGGCTTGATGGCATTTCCCAAGCAGTTTTCTCTATAGAAACAAATACACAATAGCACTTGTTTTGTTTAGCAGCAAACTGAAGACAAATCAGCTTCCGCCACCCCCCAACCACCAAAACCCTAGAACTGATTACCAGGGCCAAAGGGGAAATGTGAGTGTTTATGATAGGTAGTCTTCCAACCAATTTAAACTGCCTTGGTTCTCTTTCCGCCTTTTAAATTTAGAAGCATGCTACAGGACACTACAGGATCCAAATGGGGTCTGTAACAGAAGTGGTGCAAATACGAAAATTAGTACTTAACCATCAGAACAATCTGGAAAAATATGGAAGTGCAAGATACCTGTTCAATGAGACACGCACTCCTCAGAGCAAGACTGTCCTTGACACTTCAGATTTATTTGGGAAGACTAAATCAGGGAAGCTTATTGGAAACCTAATATGGTTTGCATACAGTCGTACACAATCTTCCGCAGGTGCTCTCCAAAGGTTCATTGCAAACAGCCCTTCATAGTTCAGCATGCTAGAAAACCCAACACCTCTAACTTAATCTAGAATTTCTACTTAAGTTTGCAACAATCTGCCCACTTCATTTAACTTCACGTAGCTTCACCAAGACATTTTTATTGCTGCATTTGTACTATTAGAATAGGTTACTATTTTTAGTAATTTAACTGTGACTTTCCCAAGAAACCAGGAGAACTATAAATAGTTACCACAAATAAGATACTGAATCTTATTGCTATGGAGTTAGGTGACAGCTATTCAGCCACCTTGTGCACACAACTGAAGGTTCTTTGTAAATATGTAGCTCAGTGCAATTCCCATTTAACATAGGAAGAACCAAAGTTCTTGATACACAAAGAGTATTTATTAACATAAAATTCAACTATATTAACAAGAAATTCACATTTATTAGCTTTTTTAGTGAAATCTTACTTCACCTATTTTTCCTCTTGATTTCTGTGTTCCATTTCACTTTCATAATGAAAATCAGTTTAACTGTTCATGAGTATTACTTTAGCATGAGAATAAGGCCTTCCATTGATGTTGACAATATTTGGGCTTTAAGACATGCAAGTATTTATTCTTTAAGTATTTTATTCTTTAAAAATAGAGGATGGAAGATAAGTTTCCAGATTTCTTTTTTGTCAGCTTATTTTATGACAATAACGCTATTTAAATTATGGCCCGAAGGGGTTTGTGTGAGTTTCTTTTTAAATCACAATCCCTGAATTTGGAAACTATTTCTGTCATTCTGCAGTGTGCTTCTTTTCAAAGTATTCCAGCTAACTTAATATCATAAACTCTCACATCAACCATTTTTTCCTTAGAAAAACTCCACAGTAAAAGCAGTTTATGCTCATTTCCTTTCCCTACCACCTTGAATATAAGTATGCTAATTAAACCACAGAGGTATTACAATAAAAAGGTAAACGTAATTTAACATCAGGCTGTGAAATTTCCCAGCTAGTTCTGCTAATTCAATCCTGCTAATGGAAAGCAAAATCTTTTCAGGAAACAAGCTGTTCTAGAACATGGTAACAAAGAAAACAACGTTGGCTCCAATATAATGAACATGTAGATGGCAGTTGCAAGGTTCAGATTTTGATGTTTTTTGCCTTAGTTTCCCCACTGCTAATATTAGGAAATTAGTATTTCTCACCTAGTACCTTTGGTGGTAGACAAGCACACAGCACCATTAAAATGATTTTACCTTTTTCTGGATTGCTGTCCTACAGTATCACCATTTTGAGAAGACAGTAACACTTGCCAAGAACTTACCATGCCATTTGCCTTTGTAAACTGTTCCAAAAGAACCTGACCCTATTCTGGTAGAAAGCATGACTTCACTTGCTTCTATTTCCCAGTAATAACTGGAATCTCTCTGTCCACGAGGCCTCTGGAACAAAAATTGACATGCCTTCACTCTAAGTATTTAATCAAATACATTATATATACACAGACCAAGAATGAAATAACTTCCTTCATACAAGTTTAAGATGCACTGAAACCTTGACAGTTTTGTCCTACGCTTTGGACTTTTGTTTTTCTCCTCAATTTGTGAGGGGTGGTGTTTTTTGGTTTTTTTTGTTGGTTTGTTTTTGTTTTTGTTTTTTACAAAAAATAAAAAAAGGAATAAAAAGGACAAAACATTTTCTTGGATGGCTTTAACTGCTTAAGAAGCTGTCATTAAGTTACACACTATAAACTTCAACTCTGATCTTAGATCTTAAGAGAAACAAATATTTTACAATTAACTATTTAAAGACATCTGAAATACTTAAGAAATTTACTGACTTTTTCAAAATTATGATACTAAAATTCAGGAATTCATTTACATATTTAAAAGGAATAAAACAAAAAGATGAGAGCAGAATTCTCAAATGTCTAAGTGATTAACAACTGAGTCCCACTAAGCAACTGTACTTTCATTTTTAAAATCTTGTAAGTCTTCAAAAAATTTGAGATATTATTCATTACTAGTCTAACTTTTCTTTCTCTGCCGCTTGTACTGACAAATAATTTCACAATACTGTCTGAAATTAATTTTCAATCCAAAACACTTTGTTCTGGGTATTTATAACACAAGGCAATAGTGCTATCTTTCCCAAGTTACTCAAAATTACATTGCTATTATATACACACAGTGCAAAGCAATGCAAGACTACCATCAGCTTGTATTGCCTCTTACATACAGAAATTTATCCCAACACACCACTACTCCCAGCCTAGTTTAATATATTTAAAAAAAAAAAAAAACAAAAACAAAAAAACCCCCACAACATCAAATATTACCATACTTACAATTTTGTTTTTTTCTTGTGTATTGGATCCAGGGGCTCTCTCTCTTTGGGCTGGGACGGGGGTTTTGGGCTGAGACCAGCCAGTGGGGCTCATATTGTTAGGACTTCCAGATAGAGCAGAGGGTGAAGCTTAAATATAAACACACAAGAAATTATGAACCAGAAAATAAACACAAAATAATATTATATATTATTTTATTTTTGGAAACCATACCTGATTCACTATGGTTTCGAATTGCATCCTAAAACAGAGGAGATAGATAATAAAGTTAATAAATATATAAGAACATATAAAGGAACAAGCAGGAATAGCGTCGAAATCGTTCCTGACAGTTTTGGTCAAGTGTGATACAGTATTGACCGACACCCTCCAAAAGATGACAGCTTGGTTATTTTCTAGTTACAAGAATTCTATATGCTAAAAAACATGCAATTTGTGAATTCTTACAAAACATTAAAAATATTCACACCATATTAAAAGGTATTACTACCAAAAAAAAAAAAAAAAAAAAGAAGGAAAAAAAAAGAAAAATAAAAAAGTGACACAAAACAAGAAGAAACACCAGAAATACTGTCTGCATTCCCACCACTGGATTTTTGTACATGCTTGTATTTCAGATTTGAACATAGCTCCTGCAGTAGTCCTGTATCTCTAGGGGACAAGTTCTCAAAAAGGTTTTGGGTTACAAGTAGAAAAACTTTTAAAAGCCTCTAAAATATTCCAAGTCAATAATATACATTTTGAAATATCTCTACCGTAGTATTTAAACTCAAAAAAGGCTATGTCTTGTGCCCTAATACAAAACAATCTAATTTTCAAAACATTTTTCCAGAGATTAAAGTTTGACAATATTTGAAAAGCATGTTCTTACACAGTTCACTAGTTGGTACAGTGCAACAACTCTCACCTCATGCCACAGGCACTTTACAACACAATTCTACAGCCATGCACAAGATAAACTAAGCTCTGACAAACATAACTTTACAACTTTTCTCACCTGCTATGTATTATCCCAAAGTACATACAGGAAAGGTAAAATATCCAGGTACTGTATAAGTACAAAGCAAGAACATGCACTACAGAAATGTTAAATACTGTCAAAGTTAATAGAAGTCAATTCAAACTTTCTAACTAATTAGTAGAATAAAAAATGTAAGATTTCATAGGAGGACAAAACAAGCCTACATTCCACCATACAGTTTTCAAATTAACTCAGATTATCCTTAGTAAAGATTCATTTATGAAATACATCATTTTAGCTAGTTAGTTGCATTCTCCCAGGCTTGACTTTGTATACAGTATTCTTGCAGAAGACTTCTACCCTGCGCCGGAGTGGATTAAAATCTGCATAAACTACCAAAGAAGAACTCTTGCGAGTTACTACTTTTGTCCATTTTGAGGACAATAATAATCTGAATTAATAACAAGCGATGAGTTTCGTCCATCAGCCTGAAAATATAACTGCTTTCAAGTAAGCTGGCAAAGGATAACTAAATAATTTAAAATTGTTCTCATACTTATGTATATATAATACTTATTTAAGAAAAAAGTATTTTTAAACTTCAGTCCTGATGTGAATATTTTTTTTTGCTTATTAATGCCACAGCAAATGAACCAAACCCAGAGTTCTTTAGAGTTGTTCTTACAAGACAAGTAATACCATACGCAGTGCTGTAGTCTGTCACCTTTGCTATGATGTGAAATAAAAATAGTACATCACGTTCTTAATCTAAGGGCTTTGTATAATCATATTCAAAATAGTTTCCAGAGGAAAAAAGCCACACAATAGATGTTTTGAAAAGGTTTTACTTTAAAAACTGTGTGATCAAATGCCTCTCTAATCCAAGCCTATTCAAACTCACACCAAATTTCATAGTAGTACGGATTCATCTACCTAAACTAAAAATGAAGCTCTTCTATCAATTTGCCTCTTCCAATTAGCAACCTCAATATTTAAGTATAAACATGCTATAAAGATTTTTATCAAATCAACTCCAGATTAAACATTTCATGTGGACACTGCCATGGCTTACAAGTTATAGCAATCCTGTTAATCACAAGAAAACAAAAGGCACCAAGAAAATACCTACTCTTCCCCTCAAACAAAATCGTCTGCACCAGGAACTGGGAGAAGCATTCAGGCTGTTATTCTAGGCCAACAGGGTAAGAGATAAAAGAAAAGAAGAGAGGAAGTATATATATATATATATATAAAAAAAAGAAAAAGAAAAATCAAAAAAATCAAATGTTAGGATAAATGAAAGAAAAAGTAACCTAATTTGTTTGATATATGATATTTAAGTGCTGTAAAACTTTTAAGTAAGTATTCCTGTTCAAACCCAAAAGTTCACCAGTATCCATCGTTTGGTAAACCACTTTATTAAGGTGGTCTTTCTCATGTCATACTAGGTGTCTCTACTACCTTTTTTGTGGTGTGGTTTTATTTTTTAAACTTTTTTTTTAAAGCCTTTTGGAAAAGCAACTATTGCTTTTAAGACATGACAGCTATTTTTATTCAGTCCCTATGATATTGTGAAGAGCCAGAATAGAAAGCACTCCTGTCTTTACTGCTGTGCATAACGGATAAAGAAAGCAGTATCTCCTTAAAGACTCATCACACTACAAAGTTTGATAATTCCTATTCTCCTTCTTAAGCGCTTCATTATTTTTCGTGCCATAAAAGATGGTCAGCCAGGCTTCTGAAGCAGTAAAAAAGGCTGTAAGACTAAGAAAATCGCAGAGAAAGGGAAGGTACCTTCCCCCATAAAACCCAGCTGACCCAAAGCTTCTAACCAAAAAAAGCTTCATGGGGCTGCAGCGCACTTTTCTTCAGTCCCACCAAGGGTCCAGAAGACACCTCTGGCCCATTTCAGAGAGTCTTCACGTTTCAGAGAGGCCTATAAACTACCAGCTGAAGATGCAAGTAAACTCAGCAGTCAAAGGCTTCTGTTTGGCCTAAAGAGTTTTTAAACTATTCCAGAGCAGAAAAACAACAAACAGCGCGCTCTGACGTCCTGCAGTTCAACACTTACTTTCTGCAAGCGTTTCCTGCATGCCACTCCCTTATTTTGTTAAGGTTATCACTAAACAAAACACAAAAAAACCACTTTAGGCCTGACTTCAAAGAGTTGTCTTTCACTACTGCCAATCAGTAGGGAAAAAAAAAGGGGGGGGAAAAAGGTGCTTGAAAGCAAGGAACAGCAGAAATATTCTCAGATCCAGATGGCTTTAGCACAGGAGCCCATAATTGCTGTCAATTCCATACAGGTGTAACACAAAACATACTGCCATAAGCTTTGACTTGAGTGTTCCAACTCTGAGAACTTCTTCCAGACTTACAGTACCTGTAGTCTGATTTAAAATAAACACCAGCCCCCTCAACAAATCCAGACTTTTAAGTTTGAAAGAATGTTTTCAGACATGCCTAATAAGTATTTCTTCAGCAACACTGAGCTGATTTTTCTTTTCAGATCTGAGAAACTTGATTGTTAAGCTCCCCCACATCTTTACAGACACCAGAAATCTACCTAGAACTTCAGCAAAGTTGATAAAGACTGCAAGAATGAACTATTAACTTTCTATGCAAATGCGCCACCTGTATTCTTCATCACTCAGCCAGCTAAGGCAAACAGTAAGTAAATGACAGAAAGCAAAGAAGAAAAAACATCCAGTGACTATTAGATAGCCAGTCACAATTTTAGTTTAACTTTAAGCTATTCCCTCCCTACCAATATTACCTCAATTATCCGGCTGTCTACAGGCATCGTAGTGCTAACCATATGGACATTTGGTGTGGATGTAGATCGCTGTCTTTGGGAAAGCGAGCCCTCAGAGGAAGGATTTGATGTGTTGAATGTGAAGGCATGAGGTGTAGAATACCTGTGCTGGGAACTGAGAAGGAAAAAGAGAGAAAGGGAAAGTTGTGGTTATTTTTTTCTCCTTTAGTAATTGAAAAATACTGTTAAATGTAACCTGTTCAAAAGCAATATAGACAGAATCCTAAACAGAAAAAGTTGGGACTTACATGCTAACTAAACTACTTGATCAGCTGAATCATTCCCAGTTTAACTTAGGAAATAAATTAAAAAACTTGAAGATCTTGTCAGCTCACACACTCATCTACTGTGTTTAACATAAGTCTGTTTCTGGTGTTATAAAATTTGCTGCAGTTCACCCCAATCCCCATCAAATCGCATTTCATATACTGATAAAACATTGGCTTTGCTGGATTAATTCAGGTCTGTGAAATTAAAAAAAAAAAAAACCTGCTTGCTTCAAGCCTGTTAAATGCATAGCTTAAGAACTACTTTTACTGTTAAATCCTGAATTTGTAAAGGTTTGCAAGACTGTTCAATGGTTCGCACAGAACAGCCAGCAAGGAAGTCATGAAACCCAATACCAGTTAAAAGGAGGCCAACACTAAAACTCAGTTCAACAAGAAGTTATAAATCACAGCTAAGGTCACTCAAACTCTATTTATCCCAAAATCACACAAATATCTTAACTGAAATCAGCCAGCCTTCGCAGAAAGCTTAAAAAACTATCAAGTTAATGAGTCATTGTTCAACAACACTGGAAACAGAGTAAGATGGCAAAGAGAACGTAAGAGCAATTCCTGACGCAGTTCCCACTAAAATGAAGAAATAAATACATAGAACCATTTGCAAGTCAGCTATGTGCTCTGTGCCTCATTCCTGAATAGGCCAAGATTTTTCAAAGAGATGTAGCAAAACCAAAAGATGGGCTGCCCTCTTCAGCCTCTAGAATTTCAAGGAAAAGAATACAGGCACAAATTAGGATCAAAAGACAGGTCCCTTTAAAAGGAAAGCAATTTTTATTCTAGTATTTAAAACTACAGGAACGTCCTTTTTAGGTCTTAGAATTTTCTTTAAGAGGAGCGTATTTTCAGTTTCCACTGTTCTCTCTTCAAACTCTTGTCTGTCATCATAACATTAGAACTTTAGTTTATGTATGCGAGTCATGCAAAACGAGTCACAAACCCTTAAATGTATACTACCTGATCAGATAAAATACAATTAATTCACAAAAATACCAAAGGGAGCCTTGACTTTTCTTAGGCAGGAAAATGAAGGTCTCCAGAAAACCTTTAATACCCTCCCTTGAAATCTTAAGACTAAAAATTAAAAATATAAAATCCCAAATCAATGTTTTGCTTGAATCTAAGAACAAGAAAGGACACTACATATTATCTATGATGAAGTGGTGTTGCCTTCTTGCATGTTTATCCCAACCTTCTATAACATTGTCCTATTTTTGAGGAGTTGGGGGTGTTTTGGTTTTTTTTTGTTTTTAAACAACTGTATTTCCCAAAACAGAAATGACAGGAAATACTAGCTTACCTAACAGGTATCCGGGAGACAGACTCCCGCATCCGTCTCATTGTCAAGGGAGGTAGTGCAGGGACACCACTGTCACTGATATTTGAATTTGGGAACAATCTGAAATATCAACAAAAACAATTACAATTTCAACTGCTACACTACCTCCTGTACAATGCTCTTTAAAGCTGAAAATTTAAAGGGCTGTTTCTTTCCAGCATAAGTAACTTCATGAACACATTCCTATCTTTACATAATATTTTTCCTCTGTGTATGGTATGACTAAAAACTATATCTTCAGACTCCCAAAGAAAATTTCCATGTGTTCTTTCTAAACTTAAAATACAAACCTCTTTAGAACAGATTTCAAATTTTCCTGAATGGGTATTCAACACCAAATTTTTAAGTTCTATTAAGCCCAGGTAGCACCAAGTGGCTACATCCTACACTCTTAATGACTAGTCAGTACAAGAAAATACATAACTATATGACTAAGTTTAGTTATAAAAAAATACAATCACTAAGTAAGACTCAAAAAAATCAATTATAGGTTTTAACACTTTTGCATAAAAGGGCTTATTCTAACAATGATTTTCAACTTTTTCTAATCAATATTAGGAATGCATTATCCTTTAACAGTTTTCTCACCATCCCACGCATTTTTCAACAGGGTGTCAAAAGTTGTGGTAGTTCTGAACACTCATGCTTCCAGCAGCTAAAAAATAACTGAATCATGACCTTTTTTCTTCTAACAAGTGTTAGGCGAGAAGAAATACTACTACTCTGTTGAAACAGAGGGCATTATAGCAACTGCCTGGTCATTCAAGATCTTTGCTTGCTTGTCCCAGAATATTAAAATTTACAGTAAGAACAAAATGAATTTAATGTAAACGGCCGCCTTCACCTGGGAACAGACAATCATTGCTGGCTGTTTTATGAAATCAATACACAAATTCTGTATATTGATACAAGTGACTCCCAGCAATCGAAATTTATCTCTATGACAACAGATTTTAAAAAAAAGGATGCTTGTCTGTCACAGAGAATGACTGTTGCTATTAAAAAGGAACAGTCCTTACAAGAGTTGTCTGATATTGCTCCAGTCGACACACATGGTTGGAACTTTAGTGCTGCAGTGTTCGTGGAATTTATAACCACACGTCTGACACCGAAACCCATTTAGCAGGAACTTCTGGCAGATGTCACAGAAAGCAAGCTTTAGAAATGTCTTCCGAGCCTAGAAAACACATTAAATGATTAATCCAAGCTACTAGCTTCTCTTCATTAGCCGAGATGAACACCTTCAGAGCTTGATATAAATAAATACCATGTTAAAATGTTATCAGTGCCCCCAAACTCCTACTGAACTTAAACCCACACTTGAGTATTCCTGCATTATTTCCAGTTTGGTTGGAATCTTCGAAAGCTTGCAAAGATTTAGGGCTTTGTTTATATGATTATAAAAAAAAAAAA
>VFFE01009197.1:905057-1064015 GCA_008921705.1 Burhinus oedicnemus
GGTTAATGCTGTTAGTACACAACAAAATACTAACATTTTAATAGTATCACAATTTACATAGTATGAAACAGCAAAAAAAAAAAGTTCTAAAAACCCAAACACACTATGGTCAGTTACATTTCAGCATAAACCTCTCTCAGTTCAGGGACACAAACAAATCTCTGCATACTTCCAAATCAGCACACAGTACTATTTTTGCACACTCAGGGACAAAGATGTGTCAGTGTATTTTTTTCCCCAGTTATCACAACTCCAGTGCAGCTTGAAATCCAAGTTATATTCCAAATGCATCTTACCCGAAACTAAGCAAAAACAAAGTGTGAAACAGTTTTGAACAGCAAAACGTACTCCTTGCTAAATTTCCAAGTAGCCAGATCCATTACCAAGCTTTCAAAAAGAAAATAAAATAAAAACGGAACAGTGAAAATAAGTACAGTAGTTTATTTCCCCCATAAACCTGCATCCTTCTATACACATCTGAGAAACTGATGTTTAGAACTAAATAGTGCAATTCTTTTGCCGTGCTAGTAGATTATTACCAAATTACTCTTCAGTGGTTGTGCACACCACCTATATTCCTGATCACCTCTATAAAAGGGAAAGAAAGTCTACTAAAGCTGCAAAGTCAAAAAGCAAGTCAGCTGGGAAATGCCAAAATAAAGGCCTTCCAAGAAATCCTAATTGTGTCCCCTTGTAGTACAGGAAAGACTTATATTGAAAAACCTACATTGTTCCCCTGAAACCACTAACAACTTAATTCAGTATATAATACTAAACACTCCTTTACTGAACACCTACTAGTCTCTATTAAAATCTTATTTCATGCATGGTCCTGTGCCTCCTTTGTTGCAGATTATTTGAACCCTCCAATTCATTTCTTAATGCTCTTTTGTGTGGCACCCATTAAAAAAAGAGAGAGAGAGCACGAGAGAGGACACACATTCCTCTTACCCAAACACACACTTATGTTGGAGAAAAGACGATGGTGTTTGTTACAGTTGAAGGGCTAAAGTAATGGAATTCATGGAAAAAACATCTCCACTAGTGTTCAGTGTCCATTTTGGGATGCCCAGCAGGATAAACTTTGACATTTCAGAGTGTTTCACTTGCAGCATAACTCCAAAAAGCCTTAGCTAGATTTGGGAGTACTCAACATTGCCACAGCCCTAAACTCAGACCTGACTAGTATCTAGAAAGGAAATGTGTAACAACAGACTTAAGGAAAAGGTTTGGTTTATATGAAGCACCTACCATCACGTGCAAACTCTGCACCAGAAGAGCTCTAGGCCTCTTACACTCTGCTACAAAGGGATCTTTTCAGTCAGTTCGTGAACATTTCTTTCACTGACAATATACATATCCTCTCCTTCCCTCCTGCCATCATTGTCATACCTGCATCAATGCCACCAGTTGTGCAGGTCCAGTTGCTCAAAGGTTCAAAATATTTAAATGCCAATAAGATTTAAAAGTCAATACCCAATCGAAATCTAGTAAAACTTAGATACTTGGAATTATTTTATTTTTTAAATCTACGGCACATAAATGACAACAGTCTTACATTTGATGTAAAAAGGGAACAGGGAATGGGAAGACAGAGACATCCTAGAAGGAGGAGACAGGAAGAAAGATAAAATTGAGGAATACAACTGAGTTCAGCATGCATGAGCAACTGCAAGTATAACAATCTCTCAATTCATATGCATTGCCCTACTGCCAGGAATCAGAAAGGTGAAGAAGAAATTATATACAGTTGCAACAACCATATTATGCGTATGGGCAGCTAAAAGAGTAACTAGTTAGATGGAAACAATAAAAATAGAATGGAGATAAACTGTTAGATAACAGGGGTAAGATGAAAGTCAGACAGTTTGTTCTCTTTCCTCCTCTTAACTTACCCACTACAGGGAACCGTACTTTATTTCACCCTCCTAGGTAATACATAAGACAAAACAAGAAGAGCTCAACTGGATCTCTCTACTGAGTAAGCCGAGATAAGGAATAGCAGGGCAACCATCAAAACCTCCTTGTTGTCACTGCTGATGTAAGCTGACAACACCCTAACGTTACAGCCTTCATATTTAATATTTTGACATGCTGCCAACATTTCCTGAAAAATTCAAGAGAAAGCAGGAAATGACCAAAAATTCAAACTTGCACCTTGACAAAAGCAAAGTTTCAAACCAAATAAGGTACTTCCCTGCTCTAATGGTGCTCTCTTGACCAAATATGACAGGTGTACTGCATACTGCAGAAAAGTCTACTACAGAATAGCATAGAAACACATTTGGAGGTTGTTGTAAACACAGCCAGAAGAATATAAAGATGGCAACTGCTATCAGCCTTCTGTACAATACAAATGTCAGTTGTATCTTTGATTATGCATTTGGATCCTTCTCTTTCCTAGGATCTTTGCCTTGAGTAAGTGCTGGATATTCTCAGGACTGTGTATGTTCAGCATAATCCTCTCTTCCAGAGATAGCCTGCCACCACGCTTCAACAGTGCATTTTTGCCATCTTTTTGCCTGCAGCCGATGATTGTGTCCCTAGCAGCTTGGGTTCACTCACACAATGACTAGAGTTCTTTTTCTAGAAAATGAAAGTACTTGCTTCCTCACCTCAGCAGGCAAATTAAATACATGCCATCCTTGGCTCTTCTTTCTGCCTAAAGTGAAGGCTATGGGTTCTACTCACCCTCTTCAAGAAAGAGCCACCATTGAAGGGAGAAGAGGAGAATTTAGCTCAGATCTGGCCAAGCCTGGCCAAAAATCTACAAGCGGCCTGAGGGTGGAGGGCTACGGTAGAAGAAAGGGAAGTTTAAAAGAAATTTGCAGCCTTCTAGGGAAAGACAGGGAATCCATGACGAAAAGTTGTTAAACCTGCTCTTGGCATCCATGGTACAAGGGCACACAGTTGGTAAGGTGGAGCTTGTTGAAGAAACAGCAGTAACCAATTGTCCTGCTGCTGACTTTTTGCAGCTATTCAGAGGCAACCCTCATGTGGGATGACAGGAGGCTCCAGGTCCTCAGAAATAGCGCTTCACTCAGGCCAAGAAGAGTCTCGTCAAGAATACTTCAATTCTGATACTGCATGGGCAGCCACTGGACATGTTCACTTCTCAAACCTACTCACTGTTATTCCAAATTATTATCATGGAAGAATAGAGACAGTCATAAAGCTGCTTCTTAAGAAGTAATTTACGAATGAATTACACTTTTCCCCTGCCCTCTACTCTAGTGTAAAGAAAGCTAGGTTAAAAAATTATATGGATATATACAAAAACATCCACTTTGAACTCAAACAGCTCACTGCACACATAGATATGAGGCAAGAGAATTAGCATGGCAAGTAGTTGAACAGCTCTGAAGTGACCAAAAAAAAAATTAAATATATAATCACACAACATAATATTGCACACACACATATGATTTCTAGTTTGTACACTGAACACAGAATCAAGCACAACAGCAGCAGACAAACGACATACTATTTCACAGGATGCTACTTTTGGAAGTATCATCTTTTTCTCTACTTCTCTGAACCATTAATTTCTTAGTCACTACTTCAGCCACTATGCTGCTAATGTAACTTGGAAGTATTTAAGGAAAAAAACCCCACATTGGTTTTCCAACAATTGGGCTCTACAGTAAAGAGGGTACAAGCAATACAACTCTCAGTCTGACACACTTTCAGATTGAATAATCCTTTGCAAGATTAACACCTTTTTGTATTTAAAAGCAACTTTCAGAGTAAAGCTTTGCTTATTAAGCATAAATCAAGTCATACTACTTGGCTGTAGCTGGCTGTAGTTTGGGCTCTGGTTAGTAGGGATTTGTCCCCAAAACTGTCTGCACCTTTTGGCCCCTCTGTGACTATTCTCCTTTATTGATTGGAATGGCTCCAGGCTACTTTTCCTAACCCATTTTAAGGAAGATCTCTTTGGTTTGTCCTTTCCACACAGATCACTCCCACATCAGTCACCCATTTCTTTCCACAGGAAATTTCTATCAAGTTCAAATGCGGAGCTCTGTAATTTTCTCTACAAAACCTGAATTCCTTCATTAGAGAAACAGGAACACTGACTGACTGCTCTGCTTGTAGCTAAAAGTGCACAAAGGGATATAGAATCTAAATCCTTCCCTTTCCCAAAGCAAATAAGCAATCCCAGGTAAAAAAGAAAAATGCAGCAGGTGTTTCCAAGCAATCAATCAGAACTTTTTTTAAAATTTTAGTTAAGTACTGCTGCTGAGTTTACATAGATTCACAAAAAAGTTTATAAAATTGCTATTAAAACAGCTATGAAAGGAAAAGGCAAGCAAGGAAAGGACAGAAATTTTGCACATGTGTTTTGCTAACAAAGCAGCAGAAATCTACGTCATGGAGTAAAACCTCCACATTTGTTAGTATCATACTTTATAATTTTTAATCTTATAACCAAATTGATAAATATTGAGAGGTGGTCACTCAATGTTTTAAACGTGTTCTCTTAACATTATGAAGACTATTAAAGCTGCAGTGATATTTTAAGAGGTCCTCATTTTTTAATTTGGTAAACTCCAGTGCATTACTAGAAACAAAAAGCATACTGAACACTGTTTTTCTTATACCTGATTGTATCAGAATCACAGTATATGACACTCTTGTCACGCTTAGACTTCTTGGTTTTTTACTGTAATGTTAAATTCTTCACAGCAGAATCCTCCAAAGAAAGATTTAGAAAGATACATCTTTAAAGCAGAGCTTGCCTTGCTGAAGTGGGACTATGAATTCACATGTGTGTATTGACATTACACAGACATGACACTTTGGACAAGCCTTCCCCCCCCCCCCCCCCCCCCAAGTCTTCCAATCAACTGTACATACATTCTCAGACACGTGCCTATTTGCATTTTGAACTTGCTCACGCTTGAATTGTTTCAAGTACAGATGAAAGCCCCAAACCATGTTTACAGTCGCCTGGAACTCATCCACTTTACAGTAAGGATGAAAAAGTTACTCAAATGTCAGCAATCCACCAAATGCCCTTCCCACACAAGTTCTCTCGGATTAAACAAAAGCGACCAAGAATCTCAGCACAAAGAATTACTGGCTCTGTCCTCCCTCAGCTGCACGTAGTAATGGAAGTAACACTGAGGACATCACCACTGAGAATATACCAGTCTAAACCAACCTCAGTTGTGCCGAAAAGGAACACAGCCTGAGATAAGTTTATTCAAGTAAGTGCTGGGAGCTGCCAGTTATGCAGGCTAATTGTACAGCTCAGACATACCACGGTTACTGTTAAAATACCGTTGCAAAATACCACACAATGCTAGATTCTCTGTACAGTTAGACAGAATAGGATGCAGTGATCCAGCTAATTCAAGAGTTAGGTGTTCTCTTCATTCACTCAGGGCATCGTTAAGCTAATAAATTCAGTTTATTGAACATGCGCTCTGTGCTAGAACCAGCAGTGCCACGGGGAGGTCAATACTGCAGTTCTGAGAGCCCAGGCATGGAAACAATGTACAGACTGGGGGGAGGGCAGGGAATAGGGGCAATAGTACCTATTGGAAAGGTTTGGAAAAGGCCTTGAGATATTTTTCTGTGAGAAGATAAACCAAATTATTCTCCCTTATATTTTATAATAAAGTACACCTGGGAACAGTTGAACATGTGTTTCTGCACTATGAACTATATCTAACATGACACTACTTCAGTATTTTAGTTACTAACTGCCTGGACAGCTCTAACAACTTTATTTTACTGTTTCCTACACACTGGTATTTGCAAAGAAGCCTGCACAAAACGGCAAGTAAAAACTGAATGTAATTAGAAATTACGGATTATATACAATCAAAATTACTTAGATTTTGTCAAACATTTACTGTCCTGAATGCCTCCAAAAAGAAATCATGCTCCATTTTAACTCTATCTTACATTATCTTACTAAATATATCCATAAAATCACAGTTCTGGTTTGGGTGGGGTTTTAATTATTTAACAAAGTGCCATAACAGACTTTTTGTTTCAGAGGCACAATCTCAGAAAGAGAAAAAAAAAAGAAAAAAAAAGAACAAAAAAACCCCAAAAAACCACACAACAAGCCAGTTGTAAGATAACGTCACAGACATGATTTATGTTAGGTCTGGATTATTCACAACAGACCTGTAGTTGTGTGGAAAGGCAAATGCTATTTGGAGAAGACAGGCAAATATCAAGATGTAAAGTTCTAAACTGAGGAAGGCTTTCCCCCTGCAAAGTAAATATCCATGGAGACCAACTAAAGTAAGAGTTTAAGTTAAACATCCACTTCTGATAAAGCAAACACTGAAACAACTGTAGGTATCATATAAATTTTGTGGGATTTTTCAAAAAACAAAAAGTAAATTTTAGTAGCAGTGAAGGAATACAAGCACAGAACTCAGTTGTGGTAAGCTTCCCTTCCCCCAGGAAAGACCCAGGGACCTCAGAAGAAAGAATGGGGCAGTGTAAGGAGGAAGGGAAAGATAACCAGAGAAAGTTATTTATACCTTTAGTTTTCCTTTAAGCGAATGAAGTCCTATGACAAAAGGATGAAGTACATCATCTGTGGAAAGTAAGACAAAAACAGAAGGTATTTCCTATTTTAACAGACAAACTTATACACATGCACAACATACCAAATTCATAACCAAAAAATTATTTTGTGAATTACATCAATACTGGAGTTAACTTATCATCCTTCCACTGTTAGGAGTTTTCAGGACCTTCTAGCCTTTCCCTATTTTATGTAACATTTCAGTGTAATGAGATGCACTGCGTAAGGCCAGGCTGCATTGACAACCAAATGCTACCCCAGCTCAACATCATCTCATTCTTATTCAAGAACATCATAAAATTCTTTTACAGCTAAAAACTCACTAAAGTAAAAATTAAGTATGAGTTGAATACTTTCTTCTCAGACATCAGTGCCTCACTTACACACAGAAACACCTTGCTGACTCACAAATGTTATGACAAAACTTGGCTCCAAAACAAACAAAAGTAATAGAAGCTAAGCCTCTGAAGGGTACCTGTATCTTTCATGTAAGCATTAACTATATGAGGAAGAATTCCTAGGGAAGCTGAAGAAATCTTGATTAAAAGATTAGAAGCTCAGATTAGTTAAAGAAAGAAGTGCAAGTCAAATATACAAAAAATATTCACTAGATAGCAAATGGTAAAATGCTTTCTTATACAAAGTTCCCATCCTAACTAGCAATTCCTAAAACAACCCCACGCAGAGATGATTAGAGAAGGCAAAGATGCAACACGGAGAGTCACTGAGGCTGGAAGGGACCTCTTGAGATGATTTAGTTCAACCCCCCTGCTCAAGCAGGGTCAGCTACAGCAGGCTGCCCAGGACCACATCAGTTGGGTTTGAACATCTCCACAAGCACACACTCCACAGCCTCTCTGTCCAACCTCCTCCAGCTTGATATAAATAAATACCATGTTAAAATGTTATCAGTGCCCCCAAACTCCTACTGAACTTAAACCCACACTTGAGTATTCCTGCATTATTTCAAAAAAAAAAAAAAAAAAAAAAAAAAAAAAAAAAAAAAAAAAAAAGCTGCAATGATTTTACCCAAGACAGCAAACTCCCAAAGGCTAACGAGAAACCAGAAGAATGCTTTGGGATCTCCACCTTGAGCCACTTAGTAATTTTAAAATTAAAACCTACTTAGGGACTGAACTGTACATTTACCCTGCTTACTAACTTGTGTACCTCTCTACAGCAAACATTTAGGAACGTGACAGACAAAATATAGTGAATACGGTTTCCATCATGGAAAAAGATAAGCAGGGAGACTGGGGAGAAGGGAGGAAGGAATTCTGTCTTTCACACAACAGAGGAAAAGCTGAGAACTTTAGTTCTACCAGAAGACAACTTGTCAGCAATAATGACATATTTAGGAAATAATCCACACCAAATCAAGGGGGAGGAGGTGTTGTTTGTTTGTTTATTTTTAACATTACATTACTAAGGAATAAGGTGTGGAAAATGATGAGAGCAGAAAGTATGCAGGGGCCAGAAGCAGAGAAAAACAGGGAAGATCAAAACTACCATAAGAATAAGCAGAGGACCAGAGAAAGGCACCCTCACAGCAACCAGTAAAGGCATGGGGGGCAAGGGGGAAGTGTTGCGGTTTTGTTTTTTAAAAGTAGCTAGGTTGACAATTAGCTAACTGATAAAAATAAGGATACAGTTATGACTCTCACATCTAGCTAAGACGTCAAGAGATTTGTAAAGACCGGTTCCTGAGGAAAACAGAGCTAAAAACTAATCTGAAAAGAGTCTGGAACAAACTCTGAGAAAATTAATCCAGTCGGTATGACAGATAACATTAGATGAAAAAGAAGAGAGAAAACTGATGGGGAGGGGTAGAGGTTTTACAGACTGAAAACCCAAAGCATTTTTATTGTAAAATCAGCCAGAAGAAAAAGGAATCTCATATACAAATCAAGAAGAGAAGGCATAGCATAAAAGAGCTGTCATGGGTTAAAGAAGCAGAAGGTACAATATTTCTATCTGCAACCAAAGTAATAGATGTGAGGGAGTAAAAAAATCACATATTTTTATTGACAGGTAAGAGATACATGAAAAATAAAAATTATTAAGAACATTTGCTAACAGAACTGGCCACAAGGAGGGTTTAAGAAGCAAAAGAGTTGACAAAAGTACCAGCTGTTATTGCAGATGTGAGATTCAATTAAACCTGAGAAGTAGAATTGTTCACCTAAGACAATGGCAAAGCCCAGGGAGAAGAAACGACTCTGCACTGGAGGAAGTTTGCCTGCTTGCAGGATTTCCACCTGAGATACTCCACAGTGCCAGAGGAGCAAGGGAAGCAGGTGTTCTGTAAGGGGACAAGTTGCTCACTGATCATACTTCAGCATCAAACCACTGCTTTTGAAAAAATTAGAAGTTCAGCTACAAATATACACCTAATTGCACAAATAGCCAGAACAAGAGTTTAAAACACAGTTTTAAAGTGACAAGTTTGTGTTTCAGTGTTGTCAAGTCACTTTTCAATTAGATGCTGACTGTTTTAGAAAATACACCTTGACAATACTGTACTTAAGATTAGGTAATCACAAATGTTAGACATTTCAGTGCTGTGATTCAGACAGTCATACATTCGCACATATGATATCCCATATGTGATACTTCTACAACTGACCCCCAGTATTACACTGTTACGGCATTCTTGCTGTTTCCTCCAGTTTTCACTACCGTCAGTTTGGTAGATACAGCACTTTATCACTGGCAATGCTGAAAACCTATTCCCAGAAAAAAATATTAAGTTCATTTTCTATTGTGTGAAGGAAGGAACCATCAACTTAAAATTTAATCAAAATCAGCTAGGCTTTGTCGAAGTTATGCAAAATCCTCCTACTACACTTATTCCTGGGCTACACCATTAATTCCCTGTCTTTAAAGATCGCATTGCCTATTTAAAGTCTTCATATGAGAACGAGAAAGACAAAACAATCAATATACAAAGGAAACCTAGATTAAAAAAACCCCTCTGCCAGACATAAAATATGCAAACAAAAGTGAAAGAACCTCTTATAGTTACCATGGCAGCATTATTTGTGGTGACAGAAGAAAAATATTTTCAAATGTACAACAATTTTAGTCACAATCTGCCTGACAATTTTATTGAAAATTTTCTTCACAGCACACAGCACTTTTGTAAAACAAAATAATTCCAGGTGCTGTGCTGTAATTTAACATCACAAGGGCAGATCTTACTGGAATGGGTAAAAATAGCACTAGCGAACATGCCAAAGGAGAGTCTTTCCACTATATGGACAGTGCTTAGATTGCAACATCAGCTGGCTCTCTTTTTATAACCTCTCGATTGCCAGTGAACAACTTACAGAGTCAACTTAAAAGGTTTGAGAAATCTAAGAGTAAGCTATGGAACTCACTTTCAGCTGAAATCAATCCACTGGATCACTCTGACACGAATACTTTGTTTCGGCACGCTATTATTGCCTGTGTAAGCTTTATACTTGCTTCTAAAGCATTTAACACAGATGAATGATGTAATTCAGAATATGGTTTATTTTTTGTTAAATGTCAGCATAAAATTAGAGGCTTGCACACTTTGTTGTTTCTTTTGGCTACAACACACTCTGGGAGCTACTTTACCACATTCTCTCACAGCCGCACATGTGCCATCCTCCAATGAACCCCTTTTGGGCCATTTCTGCAAAGGCACCCCCTCAACTCCAACCACCCTGGAACAGCCATTCCCTAAAACCTGAACTAGAGATGGTTTTTTTCCCCACATTTCCACATAAAGATAACAGCCATCACAATACAAACACTTAAAACTGTTAGACCAGTGATCAAACTGAGACAGAAATGTTGTTTTGCTAGAAGAAATTCATGCTCCTTAGGCAGCAGCTTGACTTAGAAAGTGCTGAAATTGCTTAGCTTTCTAATTAGGTGCAAGGGAAACCAGTATCCTCCCATCTTCAACACCACAAACAGGTTTCTGCCTGCTCATGCCTACAGATTGGTATTGATTGGACATGGCTTTCAAAAGTTATTGGAGAGGGAGACAGGGAGGGAAAAGAAAGCTATAAAAAAGCAGGATGTCACTTAGCTTGCAGTTACTATCACATTTTTTCCACCACATTCTAAGAAAAACTGAATGATCACCAACATCTTTAACTCTCCTTAAGTTTGAAAGTGCTGCCATAATCAAAAATACATTTCTTATTTGCAGACAGTGGCCCCGGTATCATGTGTCTACATGAAGAAATATACGCAGGTCTCACAAATTCGAAAGTAGAGAGAGTTTAGACACATTTACTATACTTACTGCACAAGTTTTACAATACTAGTTTTAAAAAAACCCACAAACATAAAATTACAACAAGAGGTGCACAAATAAAGAAATTATTAAAAAATTATTTTAATGGGCTTATGAAATAGATTAGACCTGAAGGAATCAAAATTCTATCAGAAATTATCAAAATAAGGAAAATATTTACCTGACAGTAATCTTGGAATTAACAATTGCTAGGTAAATTCTGAACTTCTGGAATTCTAAAAAAAGGTTTTATAGACTCTGAAGCTGGAGGGGCATCCCATGTCATAAATATGATCAACTTTCAGTGAAACTTAGATCACAGTTTCTAAAACAAAGTTTAAGAAAAAAAAAAACAACCAAGGGTCACTATGTATCAAAATAAACCTTTTCAGCTGGAAGCTAGGGAGGCAATTACAGGCTCTTTCATCTCCACATCAAGTGGAATTAAAATCCACCTTGCTTTTTCTTTTACAAGAAATTTATCAAAATATTGTACGTTCTATGACAATCATTTGGGAATAATGTAACTAGCATTTTTTGGGTAGCAATAAGTTAGGAATTTTCAAAAAACAGTTAAAATATTATTAACTAGTATTTTTTCTTCCCAGCAACATTGCCACCATTGAAGGTTCCAGTCTAATGGTCCTCCCTACATTTGCTCTAGTACTTTGCAGGACTATTTCTCTGTGTTCCTGCATTTCTGTAACAATTCCATGCAAACACAAGGGAGTACGCATATCTTCACCTGTTTCACTATGCTTCTTTCAATTTCACCAAGAAACTCTTATGGAAGTCTCACATGTAGTTTCTTCTACAGGGAATATTATAGAATAAAGCAAAAAGCATGATAGTTTACTCGTTTGTCCAACAAGCAGTCACAGTGGGGGAGATACACTTCATCTCTTCCACAGGTAGGAAGAGAGTAAAGAGAGAGCAGTGCCTTTTGTGGTATGCTAATAGACTGAAAAGACCACTCTAGAAAACATTGAAAGCATGGCCAGACTTTGAGCACACACTACTAAATGTTTGAGAATGGAACAAGAAAGTGGAATATGTAGAACCTAGCACAAATTACTGACAAAGTTGTCAGGGACATACACTGGAAGCAAATGACTAGCAAAATAAAAGACATTAGTGAAAAATAAAAAGGAAGATTAGTCATATATTAAGGTTTCTCAATATATACCTAAATGTTAGGCCTACAAAGGTACAAAGGCATTAGAGACATCTTTCTGCTAGTTGCGCACTACCTGGCATCTCCCTCTTGCTAGTCTGCCCAGCTAGGAGTTCCCAAAACACTCGTTTTCAAAACTCTGCCTTGTTCTATAGTGAAAAAAAAATGTATGTAACAGAAGACTGTAGTGGGGCTCTGAGCCATTTTTTAAAGCCTAAACCTCTGAGCCAGCTTTAATTAATATGGTTAACCCCATGCCACACCCAGCTGCAAGTTAGTGAAGCAACCTCCCTCTAGCTTGTGAACTAAAAATATACTAGATGTCTCAACTGCTCTGAACCGATACTACGTATTTCAATTGGAATGCAACATTAATTAACACCCTTTTGTCAGCTGTTTGTCAGAAATGAAGTATCTTAGGGTCAAACCAATAGCAAGTATGCAACATCAGCTGAAATCTGAAATGAAGCAATGTAATGCAGTCAGAAAAGAAAACAGGCAGCACTACCGTAATCAACTCAACATCTGCAGAGAGCCACAACACAGCAAGTGAAATGATTCCACAGAGCAACGAAACCGAGAACAACAACAACATAAAAAGGGGCTTACAACAGAAGAGCTGGAGATACAGGTCCCGTTTGCAGATTTTCAGATGAGTGCAAAGAAAACAAGGTAGAGTCACTTACACCCTCACCACACACAGATTATTTGCAAGGCAATTCTAAAACTCTTTTGCCTGAAGTTAAAACCAATCAGCTTTGATTTAAATGTGCTACTGCTCTGCTCCCTTTATGCAAGTGTGCAGGATACCTTTGGAACATGCACAGGAGAAATGGTAGAACACAGACACACCTGCAACTGCAAACAAATCCAATGACCTGTGTTTGCCACTGTATTGTGCTACACGGATCCAGAGTTTTTCTGCATCAAAATCTTTGCTCTAAAAAGCCTGTCATCCCCCATAAGCAAGCAAAAATCTCTGGAAAATATATAACTCAATCATATTGACTATGTCACTTAAAACCCTGGAAAAAGGATACTCACTTATGTAAACATTCTATTTATTAATTATCAGTTATAATTCTAAGCTTTGAAGTCTACCAAGAAAATGCTTTACTCTTTTACAAATGACTCAAGAACAGCGCTTTATTTATCCTCATCTACTGTATGCAATGCAGTATTTTAGTATGCAAGATGACCATACTCTATTAAACTGTAAAAGGTCAGTACACACTGCTGCAGTAAAATCAACTTTGTGCGAAACAGATGACATTTATAGTACAAACACAATATTCAAGTCACTAAAGGAATAAACGTGCCCCAGCTGCTTTTCAAAGCAAAATTGTTGTTTACAAAAAATAGTGTATGCAGCACGGGCCAACAGAGCACTGAGAATTATTCACAGAAGTTGGTCCAAAACAGACTTTCTTTTCAGAAAAACTAGGAACATCACTAAATACTTATCTGGATTACCCTTACAGAATACCATTGTATCTACTTCATGCTGTCTCAAAACTCATGAGCTAATGCATGCTCATTCCTAAAACACCTTGCTAATTTGTCATAAAACTAGCATTTTTACCTGATTTCCTAGTGTTACATCAACTCCTCTTTCAATTAATTTCTAGAGCTGACAAAATGTTTCCAGAACTTATTCAATACACAATGGATATATTTCATCCCAGAAAATACTGAGGACTTTTGCACAAGCGACTACACAAAATCAATTAAAATTGGTACAATGCAGATGTAAACATGTCTACTCGTTTACAAATCTAACCTTATGTGAAACTTCCTGAAATTGTGCTTAATTTACTGTGCTTGAAATTTCAGTTAAATCACAAGTTTTAATCTTGCTTTGACTATGTTTGTTACTTCCCAAGTGAAGGTATTTTTTGACTTACAGTTCGATGGTTTTAAGAAACAGAATGCGCACTTCTATTTCTCTTTACACGGTTACACAGTCTTTAGATTTCTGCATTTTTAAGTTAGAAGATGGTCCAGGAACTTATTTCTTACAAAACAGTCATCTTTTTCAATTATTCATTTGTTTCAAGCTGAATTTGCATGGAAGTTTTGGAAATTCACCTGCACCAAAAAAACATCACCCTTGCTTCCTAGCCAACTGGTCTTATGTGATCATGCCACCCAGCTGTCCTTCTGCCTCTCCTCCAGCAACTCTTGGACACATCAGCTTATTTCAACTAAACAATTAGGTAGAGGCATCAAGAATATGAAATTCCGCCAGGCTATGGAAATAGGAAGCCAAAGTATGGAAGAATCCTTCGCTGTGCCGGCCTCTTCCTCAGCCAGGGCACCACAGCACAAACCATCGGTGTGTCAGCTGCAGCAGCACATTACCACCAAGAAAAAACCCTCCCTCCTGCCTAGCTGGCAGGGCAAGAAGGTAGACAGGCAACACAAGAACAGAGGAAGAGGAGGAGAAGAAAAAAATCTGGAGGGTGTTTCAGTAGGGCAATAGCAAAAATGGGGAAGCAAGGGGTGCCAGAGGTATCACAAAAGTGTGGCAAAGCGAATGATGGAAGGTGTCACAGAAGAGAAAGATAGTATGTTTGCAGCAGAGACAATCAGAGACTCAAATACAAATTGGTATCGAACTAGACTTTTTAGTTCATTTGCTCTCATAACTTTACTAGGAATATAAAAATAGTGTAAACATTCTGTATCTATAACACAAACGTGAATTTATCAGCACAACTCCTCCACTTACACACAGTAATTTGAACTAACAGCTTTTGGTTCTCATTTCCTACAGAAGTTTTAAAACCAACAGCTCTCATTATCTCAATTTAATTTGTTTCCAAAGACAGAAAACAAGGAAAACTTGTTTTTTCCTCAACTCCTCATTTCCCAACAGTGAGGGAGCCAAATAAATAAACTAGGGGGAGGAGGGGAATATATGTCCCAGAAGAAACTAGTGCTGATTTAGCATAGCAAGAAATGCTGACCAATGATTTCCGTCGGTCATGTTATGGTTTATGAAATATGAGTTATTTTAATAAGTTGTAGCAAGTTCAGGCCCTGAGACAGCAGTGACTTCACATGTAATTTGAATAGACTGTTGTTGTTAAAGAATAAAAAAATGGAAAATTCTATGTAAACACCAAAGGCATTCAACTGAAAAAAAAGGTATTTTCTCTGCTACTTCCAGATTTTCTTTCAAAGCAGGTTAGTCAGCAGTGCTGCACAGTAAGTTGTCCAGTCCTGAAGATATTAAGTATGGCAACAAACCATATGAAAAACATATTCCAGATTTCTGAAAGCACCACTGCTCCAACCCAAGTCAGCTAGTTCACATCTGATTTAATGATCTAAGATTAAATTGTTTGCCATATTAATCAGTCATCCATTTCATGAACATATATACAGATCCATACCTTTTTTATGATTAATTGTAGCCTTAGGGTTTACCTACAGAAAATATTCATTAAGACTAACTAAATTAAAGTCACGTCCATTCTGAACGGGTGTCCACAGATTTAACTGAACTGCCAGAAATGGTGTCCACAGAACAGATTTAACTGAACTGCCTGAAATTCACTCTCACATTCACCAATTCTTTTCTTCTGCACCAACACTGTAGACATGTCCTAAAGGATAAGCATGTCCATTCAAATTCTACCCTAGTTTTATCCAATGCAGTGATCCTTTAGGCAATATTTGGAGCTGAGTTTTTCAGAACCATTAAAATAAAAGTTATTTTAAAAGTCTTTTGTACAAAACCATTTTCAGATATTTTCAGCTGGCTTCGGTTTTTGAAGAATCTTAGTTTTACTCCATCACAGACCCTACTTGTTTTGCATACCTACGACAACCTACAATTGCATCTGGAATGCACATTGTGCTGTAGCAATTCCACTGCAACTGGTTTTGAGGTCTCATTGTCCCAGGTAAGGTCTCTGTATTTATGGATGTCACTTAAAGGCTAAGAAGGAAAAAAAATTCAACACAAATTATTTAGCCTGACGTAGGCAAGATGAACAATGGACAAGAGACATGCTGCTGTTAGCACAGGCAGGTTATTTGCACGTATGTTCAGACTGTAGGTAAAAAGAGTCCAGAAACAGCACAATCTTTGAGCCCTGGCTCTGGAGTAACACCATTTATACGTGGCAAAGTCGTAACAGTTTAGAAAAAATTAGGAAACTGAAGAATCTTACTCCAGTTTTCAGATGTCCTTTTTTAAAGTGAATCTAAGTCAAAAAAAAAACCAAACCAAAAACATTCAAGCAAGCTGCTCAAATCAAAGAATGCCTAAGCAGAATGCATTCAGTAATGCTAATACAACTTAAACGCATTTTCCATTCTCGGTTCAGAAGACGACGGCAGATCGAAGCACCAGAAAGGCTGGGGAGTCCCCGCTGGAAGCGCAGGGCTGCCAGCAGCAGAGCGGAGACCCGAGGAGACCGGGCCAGCGCAGCCACCGCCGGGCACCCCCACTCCCCCACGGGCAGGGCACCATTCCAGGTGCTTGCTCCTGGATGTCCGTTGCTCATCCCGCCTGCTGGCCGCCACAGCGCCGAGCCGGGCGGTGCGGGGCCCCAGCCCCGGGGCACACCCGCCTCGGCCCCGCATCCCCCCCCGCCCCTGCGGGCGGCTCCGGCCCCGGGGCTCCGCGCTGGCACTGACAGGCGACGGCCGCCGCGCACCTCCCTCCCCTCCCACCTGACCCGCCGCAGCACCGGCGGGACGCAGACACCCCTCACCCCGCCCCGGGCTTTTTGGCACCTTCCCCGCTCCCCGGCCCGAGCCGCCGAGCAATCTTTCCTCCCCAGGCGGGAGCCCCGGCCCCGGAGGGGAGGCGGCGCGCACCAGTCGAAGGGCTCCGCGATGAGCCGCGACCCACAGGTAGGGACACAGCCGATTCTCCCCTCCTTCCTCCCCCGGTCCCTGTCAGGCCGCCTTCCCCCGCGCTAGTTTCCCTCACGGCCGAGGTGGCGGCCGGCTCAGCGAGCCCGGGGCTGAGCCGCCGCTGGGAGCAGCCGGCGCCGCTCCAGGCGCCAGCACCGAGGAAGGGAGAGTCGAGGAGAAAGGGGAGGAGGGGGAGCCCTTCTCTCCGCCGTTCCCTGCCTCGTCCCCTGCCACTCACCAGCCTGACGCCGCTCCTACCTATGTCACTCCTCGCCGCCCGCTCCCTCCAGGCTCTTCCCCCACTCGGCGCCGTTCGTTTCGTTCCTCATCTAAAATGGCGGCCTCACACTCAGCGAGACATTTATCCTCCGCCCATCGACCTGTCGGCACTCGGCTCCTTCCCTTTCGCCTGTCTCTCCTTCTTTTCCCGTCCTCCTCCTCCTCCTCCCCGCCTCTCAGCCTGACCGCCGAGCTGTCGATAAGAGCTCGGTCCTCCCCTCTGCCGGCCGCCATTTGGGAGCGGCGGCAACGGCCGAGGCGCCGCGGGCTGCCTCTGCCCGGCCGCCGAGGGAGGTGAGGCGCTCCCGCCGCCGCTCGGCGGACGCACCCCCACCACCCCCCTCTTTGTCGGTGAACCGATCCGGGGGTGAGCTCTGCCGCTGCGCCGGGGGAGCTGGAGTGGGCCTTCCTGAGCCGCCTCCCCTTAAGCCTCCCGAGGCGCCCGCAGCGCTGCCGCCAGCTTGGCGTTACTGTCGCCTCCCTGCAGCCCTCGCCTAGGCTAAAGCTCGTGGTTGTTTGACCATTAATTAAGCGGGGCGCATCGGTAGTGAGCGAGCTGAGGGGGGTGGGGGCCCCGCGGGCCCGACCGCCCCCTCCCTCAGCCGCAGATCAGGGCCCGTCAGCCTTACCTGTTGGAAAGCAAACCCTGTTTCTGAAGGGAAGAGATAGAAATTCCCAAGGGGCGGTACGTGCTGAGAGGGGTGGGGTGTGAACTACTGGGAAAGGTATCTGGGGAGAAAGGGGAAAAAAAAAAAAAAAAATAGCGTGCAACCTCTTTTCCTGGAGGAGACGAGGAACAGCTGTCAGGCAGCAATCCCCTCTGTGTAACTCAGCACAGCCTCCGTGTAAGAAGAGTAAAGATACTGAAGGACTCTGCTGTCTGTGAAGGTACTGCCAGTGCACCACAAACTAACCTATTTTAGGCCAAGCTTTGAAAATGTACAGCACTGCACATTAAATAGTAAACAGTTAATTTCTCATCCCCAAACAAAACTTCGAAGGGTAGTCCTTGCAAAGTAAAACATTTCTCCTAGAACTGTTTTTAAAGAGCATACATGTTTGCATTTACAGTCATATAAGTTACATTAATTGTTAATTAAATAAGCACTTCTCTAAAAAGAGCCTCCAGCAAAATTCTCTCAGCCTCATTTGGGATTTCTCCACAGGAAAAGGTTTATTCTGATAGAAACGAAGACTTGAGTTCAGTTAAAGTCACATTAACCTCATAGAGGCATAGCAAGGGCAAGGGAAAAAAAGCAGCACTGTTGAGCTTGCCTCTTGAAGCACCAAATAAGAAAAAAAACATACAAAGTCTTTAGCTACTGTGGCCCTCCAGGAAGAGGTGTGGTTGCCAAGTAATAGGAGATTGAAATGGGGATGGCAACCGGCAGCTCTAGAAGGCTGAAACAAATTTCTGTGTCTCTAGAACACTGTGATTCAGTACTTTATTCACGTATGTTCTAGAAGTTATCCACTTATTCCAGTGTAATAATGCCTTCAATTTAGAGGCTACTGCTGAAAGATTTAACTAAACTTTTGTAGCACTCTCAGAAGACAAACCACATGATTTCAAACCTTCTATTAGGAAAAGCACTTATTCTCTTATTTTTCTCTTCCCCGTTGCCATGGGTTCAGACCTACCAAAAAATCCCCAAAACCCAAATCCAGACCAAGAAAGTATTTACCAAGGACAAAAATTATGAATGTGAATCATTCTTTTCAAATTCTTATACAGTAGCTTTTCTCTTAAGTGTCACATTTAAACTGAAGGAGTCCTCTAATACACGTACGCAGTTGACATGACTTTAAGAGGAATCATATCCATGCATCTGACTGCCGGAGTTTGCATATCCACGTAGAATGGTAGACAGTAGTACAGATTTTGGCAAAATATGCAAGAGAAGCTTAAAATATTGTAATGTAAAATATGATTAAGAACATGCTATGAGAAGCTTAAAAAGAAAAAGGGAAAGAAGAGACGGATAACCACCTCCAGAAGGGATGGTTTTGATAGAAGACCATTCATAACATTTTAAATGTCTTTTAAAGAGTAGAACGACGAAGGATTGTAGTTGTGGAACAAATGAACATAGATATGGAGGAAAGCAAGCCAAATTTCAGAGAGTTAAACAATGTAGCACATGCAAAGAAATACAATAATTACAAGGAAGAAAAAGAAAAGCAAACAAGGAAACGAAGCCAAGAAACTCGAACATTGCAGCACTGAAGTTGAAGGAGAAAAAAAAAAAAATCAAATAAACTTTCCAAAATGAACTGAAAGTTAGTAGCATTCTTGCTGAGATTGATCTGGTTTATGTTTGTGTTTAGTGGTTGGGTTTACAATAGATTTAACATGGGAATGTCCCAGTATTAGACTTCCATTTGTCCAGGCATATAATCAATGAGAACCAGTACCACTAGGGTTTAGAGCAGGCTGAGTTAGCAACAGTAACTATTCTCTAGAGATAGTCGGCAAGTCTGTTGAGTGGTTATAGACTTGGGAGCTCCCTTTCATCCAGTGGGTATGTCACACAGGCAAAGCCATCTCGGCTTCAGAGACTTTGGTTTCCTCATAGTTAAAAATGGGATGGATGATACTGAGTGACCATCTTTGAGAAGAGTTTTGACATTGATAGCTGAAAAGAAGTATGTAAAAGTTAAACCTATTCTTTATTTGTTGTGGTTCAGTTTGCTATGTGCAGTATTCATGTATTCCCTGTCTACTTAACTGATTGCTTGGGGGGGTCTCAAAAAGTATAAAATGTTTCAACTGGCACCATATAACCTTAATTGTATCTTCAGTACATGAAATACTTATAAGCCTCCAAAGAATGAGTAGCAAGAATTAGGAGTGTAACACTGGCTGGAAAAAAGAAATGTATATATACACACTTTATTATGGAATTTTGGGTGTCAAACATTATTCTCTTATTCCTCAAGCCAAGGATTGCTATAGACAAACTTTGCCATTTTATCCAGGGCTATTCAACATGAGCCACATTCAAAGCATTGTGCTTCTGCATGTTATTTTTATATATGCTATAAATTATTCCCTTATTCTCCCATAAGATTTTTTTTTTTTATTAAGAGAACATTGCTTAGGAAAAATTTAAGTCAAGTTAGATACAAAGGAAGTCCAATGGACAGAAGCCACAAAGAAAGCAGCCCTGAACAAATCAAGCAATAGCAACGTAAAAGAGAAGTACTCCAAATAAGGAATATCTTATTTGTATGATGGTGCATAAACTATTTATATTTTGTATTTCAGCTGAAAGACTTTATTTCCCCATGTCACTGAAATTATCAGAGAAGAGGGGTGGGAATGTAATTTATAGTTTGTTTGGTTTTTTTAATGCATTGTAGAATTTAAATTGCAGATGTTACTTTACAACAATAGGACATCTTATGTGTGAAGCTGTTAAAGCAGTAAACTTGTTTTGCTGGAATGGAAACCATAGCACAGTCTGTTCACATTAATTATTTTTGTTGTTTTATCCTGAACAAATTCTTAACTTCTTTGTTTATCCATATGCAACTAAATGTGGTTGATACACCGTAGCTAGCTACGGTGCCTACCTTTCTCCATTCTGTCCAGCATCTCTTCAGCCAAATTGTGAACATAAATCTTGGGAGTTTTTCTTTTCCTTGTGAAAATAACACCTGACTCCCATAGGCACAACACAAAACACACCTCCTTCCGAAAGCCTCAGTCTTTATAATCAGTCATAGATTAAGCATGTAGTGCCTTCATTACTTCCCTGGAAAGGCTGCATTTTGGAACCAATCTAACAAATTCCTGCACTCAGAGAACTTGGGGGAAGCCAGTCCAGCTGTGAAATGGGGTTGCGTAGGCTTGTGTGTCTGCAGGTTCTAACCCCCAAGGATTATCTTCAGTCAATCTTTATCTCAGTGTAAAGTCATCATATACTTTGTGATACAGAATAGACTGTCTGATACAAACCTCATATATGCTGTTGTTACTTCATGCTTCAATATCTATTTTTAAATTCATTTTAATTTATTTGCTTGCAGAGTCAAGCCAACTCAAGTGCTTTAAAGACAGTTACCAAGAGCTGTCGTGCAACATTGCTTTTGTTCTGTTTTACACACACATACACAGAGGTGTGCATACCCCATGAGACACACTGCCTGAGGTAAATACATCGTGCCATGGTTGCCTCCACAGTACTGCAAACAAGTTTTGCCTTATCTGTTGACCACTTCATTCTGTATGTAATTTTATGTTATTATCTTTTTTTTTTTCCCTCTTTCGTTCTTCTTTTTTACTGCTTTAACACTTTCATTTAAGAAGCATGTTTATCTAAAAAAATATATGCAATTCCTTATAACGTGAAGACTATAATCCTCTACAGAGTTACATGTTCTTCAATTCCATCTCTAATACTGTAATCCATCTATTAGGTATTCATACTTATATGGTTCTTGGGTTGTCTTTATGTAAACTTAACAATAAAGATATTTGATGAAAACATCAATGGCAATAGATTTTTCAATACAAGTTTTTGTGGGAACACTGCAGAGTGAATTGAAACAGATTTTCATTAAGCCTTACAGTAATAAATAAGTTATTCTGAGAGAGCAGCTTGATAAACAGTAAGCAATAATCTCTTACTGAAAAAAAAGTTATATTAGCCTTCACTGATAATCTTACATGAATCATTCTTAAAATTTTCAAAAAACTCTCTGCCAGTTTTAAGTCCTCCATATGCTCATACTATAATTTATGGTATTATAGATATCCAGTGTCTCTGGCTTGTTATATGCAGCACAGCAGAGAATTTCTGCTTCTCCAATTTCAGTGCAATGCAGTTTGCTTCTAGGAAAATTCAGAGGCACTGCACTACCACATCCAGTTCTCTCTGACTCTTCTCCAGACATGAGGAGTTAAGTTGCTTTTTTAATTTTAGATACTCATTTGCAGTACTTATTGCCAAGATTTAATTTTCTTCTAGCGTGAAAAGAAATTGTGTCACATAAGAATGCTAGTCATAACCCTGAAACCTGAGATGTAAAGCGCAGGTCCTGCTTACAGACAATTGTCCCTGCTGCACGACAGCCCACGTCCATTTGCTGTTATGGACCTTGGCTACCCATTTGTTTGCAAATGCAGTACAAGCAGACTGAAAAAAGTAAAATAAAAAAAAATAAAGATATCACTAAAGCTACATGGTTTCAAAGTGATGTCTGTTAAACTGCATCTGACAGGAATACTTGTATATTATTAGGTAACCATAGCTGTGTTTTTTTCCCCTCCGTAGCTGGAAATTTATTGGAGGGATAGCAGTTAGATTCCCAATAGAAGGATCAAGGATCTGGGTAACATTTCTTTCATCACAGACAGGAAGCTTCAAAGAGGAGCATAAGACAAACATACTAAATCAATTGGTATACCACCATATACTGAGAATATCAAAGCATGAAAATCATTGTAGAATAATGATTTATAAATTTAATGTGGAGATGCTGAACTGATGGGTGCCACCTTCACAGTGACTAAATACGCAGTCTGAATAAGCATTATTGGAGCTCCAACAGGGGGGAGAAAAAATAATCTCGGCTTTGCTTTGTTGCTATTTGAACAGTCATTCCTCCATCATAGACAATAAATACAGCACTTTGATTTATACATGTATTCTATTTTTGAAACCTAACCAAACTGGTTTATTTTGACTTTCTGAAAAAGTCTAACCACAATAAAATCTATTCAGAGCTAGGTACTACACTTTAAAAATAACAAAGCATAAATAGCTCTTTCCTGACAAACATTTTTAGAACCTAGCCTGAATATATAATTGCTCAGCTGCAGAAGATTTTTTTTTATTACACCTGATACAGAGCTACAAAAAGAGACTGATCATCTGATTTAGCATGACCTCAAGCTATGCATTATTTTTCCTGTGCATGGACAATTTCTAGTGTGTGGTAACTGAACTGCATTCAATACTTAGTTTCTCTAGAAGTTATTAATTGTGATAAAGTACATTAGGATGACAGCAAAGTTTCAGTTTTCTATGAAGAATCATGATTACCGAATCAGTAGCGATAGGGTAAAATAGTGTGTACATACACACACGTATGTATCTGACTACATCTGAGTGTGTGTATATATGTTCAAAACATATAGAGGGATGATAGGCAACAAAAGAAAAAAATATAAACTCTCCTTTATCTTTTCATTAATCCTATTGTGATTCTTCACAAAAAAGCCAAATTTTTTATTTAATAGTTTTGACAAGGAACCTGTTCTTGTTGTCATATGTTTATGTTGTGTACAGAAACACTTAGGTTCTTTTTGACATCACACTCTGCTTTTATCAAAGGTAGATTCTAAGAGACAAGGAAACGCTTAGGTTCTTTTTGACATCACACTCTGCTTTTATCAAAGGTAGATTCTAAGAGACAAGGAAATCAAAAGCAGTCTAGCCAGTGTATCTATCCAAGCTTCTCTCCAGCACTGCTATTCCCAGATAAAGCCAGACTAATTAGAATATAGGTATAAGGTTATAAATATTTTGAATCTTTGAATGATGCCAGGTATCTAGTAAGAAGACAAGTTAAAAGTCCATTTTAGCCATGTGCATACATTCATGTACTAAGAGGAATGGAACTCTCATTTACTGGATTCTGTTATAAAAAGCTATACAAAGTAAGAAAAAAAAAAAGTAGTTGGCTTTCTGCAGAAGCCTATTTATCCATTGTCTTTCAAGTTCATCTTAAACATTCAGATAAACAAAGATAGGTGATCAAAGGCATACATTATGTTTGGCAATATACCCATGTTTTAGCTAGCCTTTGATACTTTGTACTTCAGTGTTATATATAGGAAATTGTGCTTAGAAGGGTATGACAACTAAAAATTATGTTGTAACCACATAACTTCAGAAAACAGTATACTAATGAAAATATGACAACAGTGAAAGATTTTTATTATTAAGCTGATTAAACTTGGTAGCCATATAAGTTCATAACAGATCTGTATAAAGTATGCTGGTACGTAGTATTTCAGAGCTAGACTAAGGTGCATTGGTGAAAATTTCAGTATGTGCTAATGGACCATGTCTCTGTTACACGTATCAGCATTATTCTTGTCAGCAGCAGAATGCATCAGTAGATTTCACCATGTGAAGCTCTGAAGGATGATACACCAGTGTAGGTATGCTATTTAAAAAAATTGGATATGTATATGGCTAATATAGTCTCTGATTATAAAGGTGGGGAATGTTTTTGTCAGATGTTTGTAATATGTTAAGGCTTTTTTTGTTGTTACAAAATCATTTCTCTTAGACTACACAGTGGTAATTGAATTGATTATATGCATCGGGATACTCTTTTCCTCCAATGGAAAAGTCAATTTAATTACGTTTAAAGCTTCTAATACAAGATGATGTTCATTTTAGTCTTATTTTTGTAAGAACTTTTTTAAATTTGTTTTTGCAAGATAATAAAAACCCAAAACAATGCTATGAGCAAAACAACTAAATTACTTGAACAGTAATTAGCAAAGACATCAGGTCAAAGGAATGCAAACATACAAGTCTATTACTATGCCTCACTGCAAAACTCTAGTATCCTGTGTTAGTAGATTTGTTAAATCTTTCAGCAATTGCAGAGAAATGAGTATCGACATGTCTGGTTGTACCCGACTATTTTTTAATACTTTCAGGATGTATATCTAATACTCAGATGTATTCAGATTAATTTATTCAGACATTCCTTAAGTTCAGACTTATTTCTGGTGGAGACAGAAGCTTTCTATTAGCAACAAATTACATAAGTCTTTATTCTGCATTTCACCTAAACAGAACAGTGACATAACTTAAGTAACTGCAAAACCATTATTGCTGAGATATCAGGTTAATTGATAGTAAGGCTGAATAAAAAAAGAAAAGGCAAAATGTTTTTTGGGGACTAAAGCCCTGTTTTTCATAAAGTAAGTGTTACTAACATCTTTGTGAGTTGGAGTGTCCTGATTCTATGTTCACATGCTAACTTTCAGACAGGAAATGAAAAAAAAAAGAAAAAAGGTATTTTTTCCCTAATATATATAAAGTTGACAGAGGTAAAAGAATACCAAATTCTTATTGCCAGTATATAATATGTATTTACTTACATTTCCAACTTGTGGGTTGATGACTTCAACATACCACCATTTTAGTTCTTTTGTATACACACCATGGTATTACCTTAATTCTAAACGGAATATTACTTGCAGTATTATAGGGTCAGTGGCGCTTTGTGATGGTTCTGTAATTGAAGTAAAGTTAAATCTTTCCTGAGGCAAGTAGAGTGAAACTCAAAATCATTATTACTATCTGAGGAGGATCAATTGCTGAGACAGCCCCCCAGGACATACTTGACAGATACACCTCTTTTAAGACTGTCTTTTGAAAATAAAGTGGATTTTTTCTTCTTCTTGTGAGGGCCATACAGTGAATAAGAAACAGTATGGTCAAAGATATCTTCTGTTGGTGCATGCAGTCTTCAAAAAATTTACCCAGAGTGCTGGGTGAAAGCATCTGACTTCTTGTAGCTTTCAGGATCACAGACTTCAAAATTAGCTATTTTAACTAAATATTTGGAAGAAACATTCAGTACAAAGCAATGAAGTTATTTCCCCAAGTAATGGCTTTTGATTTATCAAATTTTCAAGTAGGGTCATGCTCTTAGCTGACAAGAATGCAAGCAAAACAGTTTGCCTTTTTTCCCCCGCCCATAGGCTTGTTTAGCATTTGATAACATACAG
The DNA here is from genome assembly GCA_008921705.1 of Burhinus oedicnemus. Lineage (NCBI taxonomy): Eukaryota > Metazoa > Chordata > Aves > Charadriiformes > Burhinidae > Burhinus > Burhinus oedicnemus. The sequence continues at coordinate 930,976 of VFFE01009197.1, forward strand.
TCAACTACACTTACTCTTAAATGTTGCATATTTTATAAGCAAGTTTCCAGAATATTTGAAATATAGGATACCGTAATGTATTTAGTTTATAATATATATATTCCACACCTAGTTTGTTTATATCTAAGATATTTCCATTGAAACAAAGGTCTAACCTCAGATTTTTAATGCTATCATAGTAAAGCGTATTACTGAGATTGTTTAGTTTTATAACTTTATGTATAATTACTACACTTCACCCTTTAACTTCTACAGTCATGCTTTCCTTCCCATCTTCATGTAGCTCAGAGAAATGCAGCAAGGCAAGACTTAGCGTAGAGTTTTGAGATGAGGGATTAAAAAAAAAACAAAAAAAACCAAAAAACAAACCAAAAAAACCCCAAACCACGCAACAAAAAACCAAAGGTAAACCAAACACAACCTTAGAACACATAGGGTTTAAAAAAAATAAAAACAAAACAAAACACATTACCTGTCGGTATCAGGGGACAGAGTTTACTAAATATAATAAACTCTCTGTTAGTAAATTGACTATAAGAAAGAAAAATCATCTCTTCCAGATGCACCTGGCGTTCCACTTTGCTTCCGGATTTTCTCCAAGGTGGTCCATTTCTTTTAAATGCAGAAATATGTAACGATATGTGCCAAGTGTTAGTGCAATTCTATTTTCATTTGAACACACCTTAGAGCAGTCTAGAGTATTTAAACATTATCCATGCAAAGCTTTAGCATCATACACTACCATAACTGTAACAATTTGTCCTTGCAATGTTCAAAGTGGTGAAATCTAATATTACAATATATCCCAATTCCTCTGGTATCTGAAGGACAGTAGTGAGTGTCACTACAGTAAACTCTTAAGTTAAAGACATCGAGTTATTGTGCACGTGTGTTAGCTAGTATTTTATATTTAAAACGTGGGATCTAAGAAGCTTTTACTTATCAAAAGGAGTGAGAGATGGCAGCTAATTCATGTTTGAAAAAACACACAATGAAATCTCACATTTAAGTGACCAAAAGATAAGACAGGCCTGTTTAAGAGGAATTTCCATTTTTGTAGCAATCCTAGGAAGTCTTTGAGTATGGGTAAGAAACAGGATCTATTCTCACATTTGACACAATATAGTTCATATAAAATAATAGGTCATAGACTTATTTAGTTTAATACAGGCCATGTAATTCACTAGAGTATTTAACTTAAACATGTGGAAAATCCTAGTTTCTGTTAGGGATAGGAAGTAGACTCAAGTGATTAAAAGTCTTCTGGTTACTTTTCCTGGTAGCTTTTTGTTGCTTGTTTTTGTAGGAAGTTAAGAATTCTCTGAGGAAAGCTTCAAGATGTTTGTGTGGCTTTGTGAGCAATGGAGAGAATTTACAACAAAATACACTACTGCTGCGTAGTGACACAGAACAATAAATAATAAAATAGTCAAGAAGTAAGGATTGCTAAGGCTCCCTTTCTATAAAATAGCTTTTCCTAGAGGAAAGTGGAAGTGCTGTGGAACAACTTATGTGAAACATTTGAGATGATGCTTGCCAAGGAAGCCTACCTTGGAATCTGGCAAAAAGCCAATATGTTCTAATTCCCTTTACTTTGCAGTTCAAGTTCCTGGTAAGAAAGGGCTACTTGGAAGCAGCTAGTACTGCAGAATTTCATAATCCTGAGGAAATTCAATTGTTCTGCTGGGCCAGAAACCTAAGCAGTCCTTCAAAAGAATAAGAACATACTGAAAAGAATGTTTTATAAAAGAGACTTGACAAGGATATAAAATGCTAGGTAGCTAAAGTTGAGCAGTATTATAAATAATAATTTATGTAAGTTATGAAAAATAACAATTATTTTCTTAGGAGAATAGGTGGTTTTCACATTGAATACTGCATTCCTCATTCAAGGAAAAGAAGGAGTAACAGTTTCAAGAAAACATTTTTCATAGGAGAGAAGATAGAATTATTCTTTCACAATAACTTAATGCAGTAGAAAAGTTTCAAAGAAATAAGCCATATAAATACTATTGTTACCAAAACTATTTACTACAAGCCATAACACCCTTGGTCTTCATTAGCATTTCAGACTAAATGAATGTCATTATGAATGTCAGTATGCCATACTGAAGCAGCTGTTGATATATTATATAGTTGCTTTCAGTTACGTTAGCATCTACCTTCAAACAGTCTGAACTGCTTTATTTTTAAGCGTAACCTGAACTTGTTACTCTGATTTCCCATTTATACTACAAAAGCAAACAAACAGCAAAAAGGCTACTGTTACCAGGCACCCTTAATCGCTATCTGCCCTCATACCTTTCTCTCTTCCCACACCTTCACTGCTGCTATCAGTTCCAAAGTCATTGCATCACCTGCACTGCATTAGATGTATGCCACCCAGTAGGCTTTCCCACTGAGAATGCCAACTGCATTTATCTGTTTATAATTAAGAGGTTGCAGAGGACTTTTCAATTCATAGAAGTTATAGAATTAGGCTAGAAAGAGTTTTGCAAGTTATTCTTACTAGAATTAGACACTATAAATCAGACAGATTTACCTGAGCCAGTCTTTGTATTTCATTAGAGAACTTTTCATTTTTTGGCTTAATTTTCCAAAACAAGCTTTCACTTTCATCATAAGCAGTATGAATACTAACCCACATAACAATCACAAATAATGTGCTCAAAGCCAGTCACAGGTCTGATAATGCAGCCAAGCAGTTAATGATTTTTGTCTAGGGTTAGAGCTTCACACTGCATCGGAGCTTTTGGGCTACATTCCTGACTGTCACATGGAAAAAAAGTGTGGATTTGGTTGTCTGCACCTCATGTTTCTCCTCTGTAAAGAAAAAGTAGGAGCACTGCTGTGCTTTAGGGCTGAGGTGCAATTTCACAATACATGTAACAGTCTAATTATACACTGCTGCCAAAGGGATAGTCCCTTTTCCCCCTTTCAGCCCCAGCTGAACGTTTCTACCCCTTCTCTCACACTGGATCTAGCAGTCCTGACACTGCATGGCGAGTCAGATTTTTATGTTTTCATGACTAATCTCACAGTCCCAGCACTTCTTGATCAATTAGCTCAACTAGCGGATGAGGTGTGCAGAGACTGGAATCTCCCCATTTGGCAACAGCCTAAAGATCCAATTATTTGGTTTGTGAAACTGCAGCGTGAGTTAGAAACTCTGTGATCCCAGAAAGAGTATCTTTTTGCATATGCAAAGCATATCTCAAAGGCTATACCTTCTCACTCATCTATTTATCTCACTGACATAAGCTGTGATATTATTATGTACAATCAGAGCTGAAGTTACTAAATTAGGGGTTTTTTTTGTCTATTGTTCATAAATTCCACGTGTGATAATTAATTTACCTCTTACACTATAGGTATTGTCTGGTTTGAAAAAAGCCCATGAGACTTCTTCAAAAGACCATAAAAGGAACAACAGGAGTAAATAGGAAGGCAAGAAAGTTTGCTGATAAACACAATTTTTTAAGATAGTTGAAACTAAAACACATATGTTGAAAAAGTGCAGTATTAGATTATGAAATAGTAGATTAAATCTTATGCAAGTGAATGCAAAGCGATAGTCTAGGAAAAGACAGCCTACATCATATGTAAACAGTCAGGGGTTCTGGTTTTGCTCGTCAACCAGATAGAGAGATGGGGGATTTACTCTGAATAGCTTCCTAAAAATGCCAGCTCAGTGCTCAGCAATGGTTAAGACGAGAAACGATGTTAGGAATTCAGGATGAGAGCTGAGAACAAAACAGAAGAGAATACTTACTGCATTGTATAAATCAAGGATGTACCCACATTTTGAATACAGCATGCAGATCTTTTCCTGTGCCAGGATATGTTTAATAAAATTAAATAAGGAACAGAAAAGGGCAGCAGGGATTTTTAGAGATATAAACCAGCTTCTACATGATAAGCAACTAACTAGATTAGGACTCTTCAGCTGAGAAAATAAAAGGAAGACAAGAGAAAAATGAAGTTATTTTTATAAGACAAGTACCTCTCACATGCTGATATAGTAATCTCATAGGGACTAAAAAGATAGATTTGAATAAAAATTAGGCAAACTCAGGAGGTGGATACTCTGGTGTATATGTGTAGGCATTTCCTACCCTAGGTTTTCACAGCACTTCATAACCCACAACAAATCCAGTGATAGTGCTGTAAACAAACAAAAGTGTTTTTCCCCTATTATGACCTCTCATGTTATAGTACAGTTTTCCCGAATTAGAGGCAAATTTTCTATTTAGCTAGATGATCTTTAAGGTCCCTTCCAACCTAAACCATCCTATGATTTCTGTGCATTCAAAAGTCTTTTATAGTTTTATGCTTTCTGTAAGTTGCCTGTTGAGTTTTGTGTTCACCTTACTAGGATTTTATATTTAAAATACCAGAACCAAGCACTTTTAAATTCTCGTTTAGAAACAGCTTCTGCAGTTTATCCTTCTTAGGTTTGGAGGGAAAGATTCTTTTTTTATTATTCTTATTTTTTTAAATTAACATCAGTAGATTATGTTGAGTCTCTAGAATACCCTCTTTAAACTCTAAACCACCTGCAAGCATGTTGTGCTTGCAGCCGTTCCTTCAAAATTAAGAGAGATTGACCTGCACATGGTGAATTAGTGAGGAAGATGGGGAACAAAATTGAGTAGCACAGGCTGGCAATCCCTTATTTCAATATCCAACTATACAGTTTCCCCCCCCATAATTCTTATTGTATAACAAAAATCACCTTCACTTCTTGGCAACAGTTGTCCTGCAGTTTCACTACACTGCCAAACACGGCTACATGAGATATGCTAGAATTGAACAGTACTGAAATATTCTTACACATCAAATTTTGGTTTTGTATTCTCTCGGTACAGACCACAATGAAAGCAGAACATGTGCCCTATTGATGGGGTATGACTGGACAGTTCTAGAGCTAATTTACAAAGCCAGTGCCTTCCATTTGTGTAATGGGACTTCTCACAATTTGACTACCACATGTAGAGATGACATCTGTGAACTGAATTAACAGATTTCAACTTACATGCATCTCTGAAATTTAAGATACGGATCTTAATGTTTTACTATATGTAGCAAGTACATGAAGTATGATAGAATTACACAGCAAATTCCCACCAAAAAGGTGTATGTACAGTAATTTTGAAATTAATTTTTACTTTTACAAAATGCAGCCAATATTACAAAAATAGTATCAAAGTTTGTCACTTTTAATTGACAGCATTTCAGTTAAGTAATTTCAAGACATTTTCATCCTTTTCCTGTTCCTGATCTGTGCTGATCTGATTTTGCTTGATTTCCATCCTGAATGGCTAGTTGATTACTTTCCTCTTAGCCCAGTTACTGAAATACCAAATGGGCAGATTTTCTGGTCCAAAATGTGCCTGAAGTACAGGTTTCTGACTAATCCCAGTTTGACCAAGAAGAGTAAGTAATCTCTGTATTGATATACACTACTTACAGTTTCAATCATGTGCATCTTCTAATTTGAAAAGGATTCAGAACGCAAGATTTAGATCCAGATCTGTTCTCTGAATGCTCCATAGTTGTCAGCATCTTGATCAGCTAATCCCAGACTGCCTAGGCTTTTTAGAAAAATTATGTCTCAGACTTAGCAATGCTCTTGTTCCTTCACAAAATCCTCACAAAATTCTGTGGAGTGCATGTTTTCCCTTGCTTGACCTTTGTTTTTAATTAAGTAGGATAAACACACAGTTGTTTCTCCAACACACAGAGACTGGAGGAAAAAATAGCAATATGATATAAAAATACTTAGAAAAATTTTTACAGTGAAGCAGAAATATGACATTTGAAGGGTTAAAAAGCTGTTCTGTATTTACAAAAATTTTGCAAATAACCTGAAAATCTTTGATAGGTGTATCCTAAAGAAATATCTGAGGTGTTATCTGAGGTGGAATAAAGATACATAGAGTATATATGGTGGTCTCAGAGTTTTTGTTTATACATAACGCTTTGCGTGGCAACACAAAACAGCATTAAAGTGTGCTGCATGTTTTAAAAAAGCAAGTTTAAAGCATATGGGATTGTCATCCCAGACTGCTCACAAAAAACCCCAACAAAAACACACACAAAAAAAAAAGGGGGGGGGGGGGGGAGCAGGGGAGAGAGAAAGAGAAATAATATTTTCCCCGTGCATGTATTCTGGGAAGTATAGCTGACTTCACCCAACATAGTAAACAGTTTACAGAAAAGCCAGGCCCAAAAGAGAAGTAAAATGAGGAACTCTGCAGTCAAAAAAAATACAGAAGCTTGCTAACTAAATAGATGTTCAGTGTTAAAATTTATCATCCTGATTCTAGGAACTAAGTGATATGACCACAGGCTACAAAAATAGCCTCAGAAGTAGTCACATGGAGTGATGTAATGTGAACGTGCTTTTTTTAAACTGAAAAATTTATATTCAGTGAAACTCTAGGAAAAAACACAAACCAACAAAAAGGTTAGCCCTAGTGCACTGAATCAGGTCAAGGGCAGCATTCATCTGTATGCATTTGATGCTTACATCAGCATCCCACGGTATAAAAATCTTATACTAGCTTTGGTATAACAGTGCAAAGCATGGCACAGAAGTAGCAGGTAGGACCTTCATTTCTGGAAAAGTTACTCTGCATTAAGTGCATCACCACATAGCCACGTAATTTCTTCTGTTCAAGGACAGAACTAGACATGGGAGTGTTAAGCAACCCCATTATGAGGTTCTGTCCTCATGAAGGAGTTTCATGACTTCTCAAATATGAAGGATTTTTGTTCTGTTGCTTTTCTACTGTATATTCTTGTAAATAAAGGTACCCAGGAAGTCCGAGATGCAGCAGAGGGCAGTGGATTGCATTTCAGTTTTGCCAGCCTGCATTCCCACTCCTATAGTAACATGCTCCAGGAAAAGGTTTTCCGAAGTCTGAAGTATTTTGAGGAGATCTTATTAAAAATGTAATCCTAAAACATTTCTAAGGAAGCCAGAAAGAGGAAATAAAACAACTTTCAATATTTCCATTAGAGTATATTGGAAAACACACACTACAGTGCCGAGCTGTGAATGGTTAGAGAAAATTAATAGCCGTATGCAGTGTGCTAATACACTAACGCAAGCAAAGAGCGTCATTCCATATGCCCTGGTGCATGAGATCATTGGCCAAGTGGCTGGTTATTTCAAACCACATGAGAGGAGCATTGCTCCTTCCAGCATGGAATATGGCCAGAAAAGAAAAAAAAGTTTCAGAATCTCCTTTAAGAAAAAAACAAAACAAAAATGTGGCCCTGCTCTGAGCTGCACATGACTTGTCAGGTCCATCTTTTAGATCTGGTCTTGAAATTAAATTAGCCCATAAATAGATTCTGTGTTATCTTCTCTTTCTGCCACATTATAACACCACTGATGAGTTCAGCAACAGACTCGTGTAGCTTTGAGCTTGTCATAGCTCCTGATTATTGAAGTTACTCTTATTATCCAGCTCCATTAATTCCAGTTTTCTTTTCTTCTAGAGGACTTGAATATTCAATTGTGATGCTTTATGCCATTTAATTCTCTTCACAGAGCTAGGTGTTAGTAAGGAAATAATGTGGTTTTAAGATAAAATGCACAATGAAAATATATACAATATTACGGCAAGTTTTAGATTACAATGAGCAACCACTACACAGGCATTGGATTTAAAGCAGTGAAGGGCTCAAATTGTGGCTATACCAGAAACTACTTAGTCAAGTCACTTAGGCGAGTAATTGAAATATGCTTAAGCAGATGTTAAATGCTTTACTGGCCCCGAGACTAAGTTGAATACAAGAGAGAGATTTTCAAGAATGCCAAAATGACTTTGTTAGTGAAAGTGCATCAGTTGGGAAAAACTGTGAAGTAGCAAGGCAATAAAAGGGAATATTCATTGTTAGCCACACCTGTGTAGCTTCAAAATCATTGAATAAAAACTGCGAGATTACACCAAAAGGAAAAAAAAATGTAGCCTGTTTAAGGATTAGATCTGTCCCTTGGGGAGGGTTCTTTGTTTCTACTCCCTCAGCTATCCCCAAAAGATAAGGGGATAACATATGTCCTATTATTACCATCATGCTCGAGTTTACTTGACCTCGAATTCAAGAGCTCTTTCACACCCCCACATGTCACTTCGCTGTAACAGGGGGTTAGTTCTGCTTCTTGTCCTAGCTGTACTGTTGCCACTGCTTCTAGCAGTACAGAAAGAAGGAGAGCAGCTTTTCAGAAGAATTCTGTCCCATGGAGGGCTGAAATCCACAGTGGGGCTGGAACTTCTCATATCCTCACAAGACTGATACCAGTCCTTACCAGATTCACAAGATTCCGGGAAGTCACAGGACTTGGTGACACTGAACTAGAAAGACTAAGGTGAAATCATCAGCTCTGCTGTGAGTTATGCACATGTCCACATACTTGGGCTCTGTCTAAAGGGCTCTGAAAGAGCCATCTCCAGAGCAGCTATAAGCACAACCCACCTCAGCACCCATACCTACTGCCCTTCTGCCTAACCCACTACATGTTTACCAGAACATGCTCCAGCTACACCCAAAGCAGTACCAAGAGGTTCAAAGCCTCTGGAAGGCAGGTCATGCTGCAAAGGCAATTTCAGAGGTTGTCTCTGTGACACATTAGAGACAGTTTTAGTTTCCAATTTTCAGTCTTGTTCTTTTGTTCTTACTTTACACTTCTATAGCTCCGTGAGGAAGGATGAAGCACAGATAAGCTAAACATCACAAGACCCCTGGGTATTACTGTAATGAGGACTCGGTTCTAATATTTTGGAACGTACTTGGAAAATGTTTTGTTCAGTAACGGTCCATAGCCTCCTGATGCCTCAATTTTCTGTCCTTGAAATTGAAACAGGCATGCTTCTCTTGTTCTTTCAACACTTTCAACTGTTTATGAGGCATCAACATTGGTTATGAGGGACATACTCATTCATGGAATCATAGAATGGTTTAGGCTGGAAGGGACCTTAAAGGTCATCCAGTTCCAACCCCCCTGCCATGGGCAGGGACACCTCCCACTAGACCTCATTGCTCAAAGCCCTGTCAACCTGGTCTTGAACACCTCCAGGGATGGGGCAGCCACAGCTGCCCCCGGCAACCTGTTCCAGTGCCTCACTACCCTCAGAGTGAAAAATTTCTTCTCGAGATCTATTCTAAACCTCCCTTCTTCCAGTGTGAAGCCATTACCCCTCGTCCTATCACTACATGCCCTTGTAAAAAGTCCCTCTCCAGCTTTCTTGTAGACCCCCTTCAGATACTGGATAAGGTCTCCCTCGAGCCTTCTCCAGGCTGAAGAACTCCAACTCTCTCAGTTGTTCATCATAAGCCAGAACTCCTGCTAGCATTGGACACAACTGGAATATTAACAAGAAAAATATCTCTAAGTCTACTAACACTGGAAAGCTACAAGAAAACCCCCAAATCAACAAATTGTATTAATGAAGAGTGAGGCATTGGAAAACAACAACAAAAAAACCTTTAACACTTTGAAGAGGAAGAAGTAGTAAAGAGCATACTAGAACAGAAAAACAGAACTATTTACTACATAAAGTTCCCACTTCAGCTGTGAATTAGCTATACAAGTGTCATTCCGCTTCTGGTGGATGAGAGGCAAAATGTACTGTGGAAGTCAGGCAGGAGTAAGCCTCACTCATGTTCTGAGCCAAGAAGATGTAGGTGTCCATGCACAGTAAACTTCACACATGCAAGGGAAAGTTCCACCTGCAAATAACGTGCTGCTCCTCTGTCTGAGGCATCTGCCTCCCTTCTTTGCTATAGGGCATGGGGAACGAAGAGGGAAAAAGACTCTCAATAACCAGTAGAGAAACTCATCATAGAAGGGCATGCTCTCCAAAAGCATATACATGCATATCCTTTTCTACTAGGAAAAACTGGTTCTGATTTAAGTTATTTTGTTATTGGTTTGGGGTTTTTTTCCCTGCATTCTTACCACTTATAGCATTTGTACATTTGTTCTAGACATCTGTAAAATCTCATGTGTATGTCTACCTAGAAAGAGTTTCACTAGCACACTTGCAGCATAAACAGTCTGCTTTTGCTGTCCAAAACATAAACAGAATCAGAATGAAGAGTTACTCACTTCTCACCATACTGAGATGATGTTATAATATTATGAAAATTGCCCTTTTCTGGCTAGCAACCCTGTTTTTCCCATGGCCTGTAAGAGAAGGAAGAAAATTAACACTCAGCTCATGTTGCAGTAGTTGTAGAGATCCTCAGTTTCCCCTCTGACATTATTTTATAGAGGCTATTTGGCCCAAAATTTTAAGTGTCTGAGAAGTATCAAATGCAAAGACTGTCCCAAATCAGCAAGGTCCCTAAAGAATAAAGCTGGTAACCACTTTGTTTCCAAGCTGTCCTGTGACATGCAGTTTTCTCTTACTCTGACTCATCTAATCTTTAATGGGGAGGACAATGAAACACTGTTGAGATAAAACATTCCAGCAGTTCTGGAGAACAGCAAGTAGTATTGTTTACAAATCTTTTTTGAAAATGTATGCAGACTTCCAGTGGGAAGTTTAAAGTAAAAAGTTATGTGGCAACAACTTATCTTGAATTCTCTGGCCACTTGAAAGTTTTTGTTTGCATTAAGCTCTGATCTCCTGAAGCCAGTCATATAACAACAACAGCGTTTAATCCTGCAAAGGGAAATTCTTCCCCATATCGTTAGTAGTATGGCTCATCCATGATATAATCTTGGTCTGGCTTGAGGGACAGTCTATAGTCCCTGACCAATTCATTTGAACTTTGACAGTACAGCGTTGTTAAATGGGAAGCAGGATCATTACTGCAGCGCTCCTAGGAAGAAAAGAAGCAGAAAGTGTCCAGAAGTCCAAGCCAGCCCTCATCCCATCTCCCTACCCTTCCTGCAAACCATGCATCAGTTGAGCTCTGCTCTCCCTCTCAGTATGGAGGCGGACTGAAGAACACGTAGGGGTTTCCTCTGTTTGACTGGAGGACTCCAGTCTAGAAGCCGTCTCAAGCCTGGGGTAAAAGCAGGTGCACACTGCAACCCACAAGGAACAGAAATGCAAATAAGGGAAACATGTAAATACGGGCATAAAAACCATGATTAAATGAAAGCTGGCTACCATAAGTATTGATGAGGGATGTTGTCCTCAGGTGGATCACTAACTGATGTAAGCAGATAGGATGGTGGAACAGAACATGGGACGTTACTGGAAGCCTGTATGGTCAGGCAGTTTCAAAAGTTGCTGTACCTCAAAGGCAAATTGCATTCTATACATTTAGGAGAATTGGCAACATTACAGACGCAAGTTCAGAGTGCTCAGGATAATCAAATAAATACACACACACATTCCATATGCTTTTCTTGTGTTTGTTGTTGCTGTTGTGGAAATTTTCTTCCTCGGGATATTTTGGGATCCAGCCTGTGCTTTTTGAGGTTAATTTGGCAATACCAGCACCAAATTTATAGTTGAAGATATTCTCCAGCAATTCAACACTGAGAGCCTATGCATAGCTAGTATAAAGAGCACTGGCTGAAGGTTAAGTCATTGAAATACAGAAAGTGGCATGAAGTCATAGATAGAACTCAGTCATTATGATATAGGAAAAGAATTCAGGAAACAATATACATGTTGGGTTTGGTTTTAGTTCTTTCCTTCTCCCCCAGAAAAAGAAAAGGTTTAATCTCTCCCTTTTAGTGATGTCTCCAAGACTAGATCATGAGGGGAAAAAGAAAATGAATTATAATCCATTCGTTTTCCCATCACAGAGCATACTGGAGAGGGAGGAACCTGGGCTTTTAGATTCTACTTAGTATGAAAGGGGATGGTGCTAAGGGAGAAAGAATTAGTTGCACACCCTTGAAAGTGAGGATTGCTGTGGTGCTGTATACAAAAGGCTCAAGTAGGATGCCTCTGCTTTAAAGGAAGTTAGTTCTCTGCTACTTAAGCTTACTGAATCATTCAACTATTTACAGAGCGAGCTGCAAGTCCTACATACATGTATATTAGCTTTCTTCAGGTTTTACTTTTTTTACTACTTTGAAGGGAGGAATCAAAGCTTATTTAAGCTGTAATGATTGCACATCTTTTATTTCCTAGCTTGAGTCCCATAACAGTGCAACTGTATTTGGAAACTGCAAAACAATTCTTTCTGGATTAGAGGCTACTTAATCATGGGGATGGAATTGTTTTGGGAAGAGCCCCCTAGGAAGTTTTAGAGGGCAAAGCCAACACCATTTTTGAAGCTTTTCAATCAAACAGAACAAACATTAGGGGTAAAGTCTCTTTCCTACATGCTAGGTCCTGAGGTTCTGCCATAGCCGAGGTGGATGCCCAAACCCAGCTCTGGTGGCTGGTTTTCAATCGGTCTTTCAGTCTCTCCTGATAAAACTGGTTTACTTTATATAAAAACACATGAATAGGAGCAAAATCCTGGAACTTACTTTGTTCCAAGGAGCTGGCCTACATTATTTGATAATTTGGAATGAAGGGATGTCTCTCATCTAAACCAGAAACTTTGTCTTGGAACACTGAAACCTTTCCTGACAAAAGCCTCACCAAAATAAATGCATTTTCATGCAAAACTTTTGGCTTTGAATCTCATTTTCCAATGAAAAAGCATTTTGTTGAAAGATTCTTGATGAGTTTTCTTTCTGAACAGATACATTTTGAGTAATCACTGTGTAGGACAAGGAAATATTTGAAAATCATGAGCTTCATCAATGTCATCCAACAGATGCATTTTTGCATAAGTAATTAACTTGAAAGAAATATACATAAGCATTCTCTACTTGTTTGCTGTTATTTTCAGGGTATAATGAGTAATCTAACACTGCATCTGAAAGCAGCTGCAATTTATAGATGAGTAATCTTTGCATATGAATAGATTTTGATCTCTGTATGACTAATTTCTACTTCTTCTGAAACAGAACATCTTTTGCTTCCTGTTAGAAAGCAATTACAATTTATAGGGACAATTGCATTTTTTTTTGTGAAAGAAATATTGCATTTGTCAGTATTGAATGCTTCCGTTAGATTGGAAGCTGTATTTCATTCAATCTTAATGTGTTCCGTTGCTTTTGATATTACCCAACAAATTCCACTGAAGCAGAATCTTAAGGCCCATCAAGTGACAATTTATGGGACTCTAAGCAGTTAAATTATATGAACACAAGAGAATCTGAATGTTTTGAATTATCTTGTGCTTACTTCAAACCAGGTACATAAGTCTCTTTTCATTCAAGTACTTACAACGTACGCTGCATTGCAAGAGAAGATGTGATCACAATATATCCATGCCAGTTTTAGTATAGGTAGAACAAGTGAAAATAACAGTGAAGATAAGTTATTATGGATGTCAACCTAGAAAGCAACTTTAATATACACGTATTCCCTGAGGGCTGCTATAAGTGTTTATACTTAAGATGATGCTAGGCAGTTTTATTGACCTTTAGGCACATAACAATGTTAAAGAAAGGTACCCCTACCAGTCCTCTAACACAACCTTCACAGGGAGTGTCGATGCACCCTCTGTAGGTAACTCAAGTGCAACATCTGAAGAGGTTTGAGGTTTATGATATAGGAACTGTATAAGAAGTTACTGCTAACAGAATTTACTGGATATTTCAATCTCTGGGCATAGTTACTGGCACTAAGATTTCTGAAATACATTTTTCTTGTATAGTCTCTGGTTACCATTTGCACAAAAGTTACTGTAAACAAGACAAGCGTCACTGTAAATACCCAGTTTCTCAATTTTTCCTTCCCCTAGTGGAAAGACTGACTTGAATATTCTGTCTCTTATTACTACAGTGTAGACAGAAGAGGGACCACCAAAGCTCTGTTAACATGGCCAGTATGTTTTTGTTTCCCATCTGGCCTTTTTGAAAAACAGCACAACAGGGATGTAAAAGCTACTGATACTGCATTAAGATTTCCACAACTGTGTTGAAAAGAGCTGTGAAATACTGCATTTTGCTTGTTAAATAAGAAAAATAATTGTAATCCACTGGTGGTTGGAGACACTTGAGCAATGAAATCATGTATCTTTTTATAATCTCAGAATTTAGTGTGTAATTGAAACCAGGAGAATAAAAAAACCCTGTCTTTTGAAAACAAAATGTCTCTATTGAGTATGCTTCGACTCACATTTGGAGATACAGGATACAGAAAGGTGGGACTTGGTGCAGTTTGTCATAATCGAAGGGGCAGGGTGTAATAGTCTAAGTGACATTTTTCATATAGACTGACAGTTAATAATATAAAGGCGTGGTGGGTGTGGAAAATAGGACAAGAGACAAGCACTGGATAAGAATTATTAGTGCAAAGGCTACCCAGGTACTTCAAGCACAAAGCATTAATTTCACCAAACTCTGTATCAAAGAATGATGGTCCTACTGACTCCATGGTTCATCTCTAGTACCTTTGTCCATAAATAAACACTTTAGTCAGTAATCTCTTTCATTTACAGTGATCCTGATCAGAATATGAGTCCTTATTATGGACCACAGCATCTATTTAAACTTAAGAGAAATGGTATAACAACCAAATTTGAATCTGGACAATTATATAAACAATATTGCACAAGTTTCTGATTAAGACATAAATGTGTAAAACTTGGCTCTGTTTTATGTTACAGTTCTTCATTAGCCTGCACTCAAGAATTTGAGTAATTCTTCAGTGAAATAATAAATTTTTCACAAGCCCTTGTTAGCAAATAAACATTGAATAGAAGTAGCATATGCTTACGCAAGTTAGAAATTCACAGATTCATCAGCTCTTTAAACAATATTAATTACTTGCATAATCCTGAAAGAAATTAGGCTGTTGTGGCATTCTTTCACCTTTGTGTCTGTAAGGAAAATTGGGTCAAAGAAAGAACCAGAAAAAGGTAGGCAAAGCATTTATTCTGGGGTTTGAGACTGTGAGCTTTTGGCAATATATGAAGGAATCCAAATGCAAAGCCTGTGAAAGAAACCAGATTCAGAAAGGTGCTGGAAAACACTTTGTGGGAGGCATTCACTCACAAGTTCAGTGAGAGCAATTAAATCCAGGAAGCTGGCAGGGAGACTGAGGTGGGTGGGTTAGGTGGAATTGAACCAGGTTTTGGTTTGTTTTTCACAGCACTACACTAAGCTAGTTCTTACAGCTTCATTCTGGCGAACGGACGTGCCATTAATCAGCAAGACAGGATACTATAAACTTGATTTTGAAATTGAGGGCTGCCTATCTGCAAAAAGGTAGCTATTACCATCCTTCACTTTTGTAGCCAGAGGAAATGGTTCGTTTACATTGCAGCCACTTTCTACAATAGATGCTCAAGTCACATCTGGTTCAGTTACTCTTTTACATCCCTTGGTTACTATTTCCTTCTGTACAGTAGAAAGTAGCAGCAATGTGAAAAACAACGTAAGAGCAGGATACCGTTAACTATCCTAATGTGATCTCAGAGATCTGTGTATTAGATTGTGCTCAGAGAAAGATTTTTTGTTGATAGACTAGAGAAGTGATAGGGAAGTGATTTCCCTTGCATTCACTCGCATCCACAAAACTACACTAATTTGGGTATTCTAGACAGATTTGAACGCCTCTTAAGGAACTGAATCTTGTGTAAATCTAAAAATAATCATTTAATAATAACAAAGTAGCATATAGTTAATTTGAGCATTCTTAGTAGTCTTTCAGATACAGGTTCCTTCAATTACATTAGGAGAAAGGAATGATTGTCAGATCTTCAAATCTGGTTTTTGGTTTTGTTTTTTTGTTGTTGTTGTTGGTTTTGGGGGCGGGGTGTTTGTTTTGTTTGTTTGTTTAATCTCAGTACATCCAATCATTGATTTCTGTAATGAAATCTAGTAGTATTTTCTCAGGAATAAAATTACTAGAAGAATCCCTTCCTCTGCATGCCCATACACTCCAAAAGCATCACCTACTATTCACAGTATAGGGGTAGAAACTTTGATGGGAAAGAGTTAATCTGAGCAGAGGGAGACAGAACAGCCAGTTAGGCTGCACATCCACTAGTTTGTAAACTAACTGCAGGGATTGTGTAAATTCCTGAGTTCTGGTTGCTCCAGTCAGCGGTACCACATAGGCTTCAAGATCTGCATACTTATAAAGTATTGCTAAACAATATTTATTTAATGTATGAGCTGAATGCATTCAAACAGGGCACAAAACCATCACAAGGGTCTCTTACATACCTTGTGGAGACAAAGAATTAGAGCTGTCTCCAGCCCATGTGTAAAATCGGTTATGGTATTTAAATACTCTTCCCAACTAACATAGTACCACTTTATCATATGTTAAATGCTTAACTCTCTCAGGATAGTAACCATATATTTTTGTACTTAATGATCAGTATATGATATATTTTTCAAAGTAAAACCATATCCACAATTTGAAACTCTTGCTCATGACAAAACAAGATTTATAAACGTATAGCCAACTTTTATATATCTGACAAAGACCAGAGCTGCTTCTGCACCTTGAAAACATTATCTTTGATTAAATAGTGATTACAATCTTCCCTCAGATAAAAAAAAAAAAAAGTATGTGTATATATATTTATGTATATCATTTCAAAAATCAAAGCCTTGTCCTTCTGCATGCCATCTGATGGCATTGGGAACAGATCCCAACATCCCAGAATGCAGCTTGGCAGGTATTAGTCCCCTGCTTGTAACAGGCTCTCTAATTGCAATGCATTTTTCTCCCTTTTGAACCAGCTAACTAACCTGTAATTTTTCTTGGTACCTGCCCAAAGCTAAATGAAGTATCTGATACACCCAAGAAATTCCTCATCTGCTACCGGTGACTTCAGATTGGGAGTTGCCATCACCAAATAAGAAGGAATCTACGTGTAACCAGGCTCCAGTAATATCCCCAGGCAAGACAGATTGTTCATGCTTCCTTTTTATACTGTTTATTAGTTCTTATAAGAAGAAAGTGAAGCCTGCATGCAAGTCTCCTCCCCTGAGCTCCAATACAAGATTGAAGCTGAGAGAGATTTGATCATTGAGCAAGTATTGACTTGATTTAATAAGACAAGAAGAACCTCAACAAGCAATTGCAATTGCTGCTGCTACCCACTAGCTTCAGGTGCTTCACAATCCACCAAATCAACAATGAGTACACTTAAGCTTGACTCACTTTTTCTTCCCCGTTTTGCAAAATCACAGTTATTCTTGTTATTTTGCATTTGGCACTTTGCACTTAGGCAAATGCATTGCAATAAAGTATCTTCCACTGTCACAATTTGAAAAGATTCTGCTCTTAATATGTCTAGCTGTTAATGCATACGTAAAAGCAGGGAGGAGGCTGCAGAATTAAATGCAAATTAGCATGCAGTGATAATTGGTCTGCAGCAGAAAAAAAAAAAAACAATGGGGGGGCAGCTTAAACTAAAACACTAACTCTTCTTCGCTTTTCGTCATATTGAGAAACACTGAATTTGCTCTGCCTTCTGTTCCTTCAGCTGTTCCTATAGCTTCCTCCTCCTGCCAGCATCCTGAGTAGCAGATAAGAGACTTACTGTCCTTACCAGCTGTCTCTTTTCTCCAGATTAAGACAGTGGTTGCTGGGTGGCCTAATTGTCTGTCTGTGGATGAAAGTCTGCCCTCTCACTTAGAGGGCAGATATGCAGCTTCTCAAAGAGTGGAACCACTGTGACCAGTATAGTACTTTTCCTTCAGCTGTTCCCTCTGTTGCTATGTTCTGCAGTGCAGCAACTTCATGGACATCTCCTTTCTGCAAGAGCACAGAGGGAAGGCAAAGAGGTTGCTGTTTTTCTTTCTTTTGTTATCATGCCCATTCTTTCGTTGCGGCCTCTGCCTTGTTCCACATGAGGGAAAGTAGACGAAGAATCCTGAGAATAGTTATAGGACAAAGACGAACCAGGCTTTTCACTCAATATGCATAAGCATTGGATAGAAAGAAAGTCAATTCCCTTGTGGGGAGATGAAATGTTTCCCATCTGGTCTACTGGGCAAGACAATATTGCACTAGAAATACACAGGCTTCCCCCAGTAAACCATTTCCTTTTATTTGTAGTCAGACATTAGATAGGCCCTGTGTATGCCATGGTATAGCATTGTTCTACTTCTGGACAATCCTTTTTTTGTACTACTAGCAAGTCTCCAGTTACCACTGCAGGTGTATATCCATGCAGATTCATATTTAAAATAACACATTGCATGTAAGGTGAATGCAAAATCCTGTAGTGAAGAAACTGTACTAAGAGACCACGTGCACAATCTAGACAATGCAGAATGAATGTTGCAAAACATGCTAAGACAATGTCTGCCAATATCATTGCCTTTCTCTGAAGCACAGAGCCATTTCAGCACACAGGGGAACTTAATGAAATATTTCTTTTATATTTCTGATAAAATAGTCACCTTCCTAACTACGGTTCTCATCAAGAGATCAACTACTTCTACTTACATCTTTAAGTACATTTTTAAAAAAAAAAGTCTGAGCTAGACACTTACCAGAAAAATAATCTGTCCCACGTACTTGAAGTTTGGCTTTTGGAAGGCACACAAAGTACAGGATTTATAATAGAAAGTTTAGGATAGCCTTTACTCTAGATAGCAGCACTGCTTTCTCTGCCTGAAGTTTCAAGCTTCTGTATCCAAAACTGTTTCATGTCATTTAGTTCTCATAATTCATTTCAAATCCACTACAGATTTCATTTCAAATCCACTACAGATTTCCTAATAAAAAAAGTTGAATAATTTTCCATATGAAAGTTGGGGAAAGATATTCAGTTTTAGCCAGCTTACCAGTGAATTGGTAAACAGATTAAATTCTAGTTTCCTAATAAATTATTCCCATGTATGTGATAAGTAAAGTAACTCAAGTAAAAGTGACAGAAAATAAGCTGATGGTTGGGAAGACTTAATTTCAGTTCAGCTTAGGAAAATATTGCCCTGGTATCCATAAATTCATGTTTTTAGTTCAAGTTTAGTTTTTCTCCATTTCAGTTCATGCTTGGATTATAATTGATACACCGGGCGTGAACAGTGGGAAGCAGGCTGTGGTTCAGTAACAGTCTCTGACGTAACATTCCGGGCTTGGAAGAGCTTTCAACACCAGTTGACATGTTTGGGACCTCTGCTTAGGAACAGCTTAAGTCCTGCACTGTCCACCTGCAGGTTCCCCGTTTTTAGAAAGAGAAAAGGACATTGTAAATCTTGTGGCTATTATAAAGAAGAATCATCTGTTTCAGATAGTTTGTTGGCAAGGATCTCTATGAGATGATTCCTTATGTGTAAGGTGCTGCTTTGATCAGCATGTGGATACAGTGTGAAAGTTTAAAAGGTTGTAGGTATGTGTGTAGACATTTCACAAAAACAAAAACAACCTACAGGTGCAGCTAAAAATACCTCTGCATAAAATTCAGCCAACTAGTTAAAAATGCTAGTAAAGTCCCAGTGTCAGAGGGTGTGAATCTGTCATCATTTAGCAAGAATATTTATTCTATTTTTTCCTTTAATACAATTACTTTAAACTATCAATATTTCAATAATGACATACTGTAAAAGATGGAGATTTAGGACTTGGCTTCTATAGTGTAGTTCAGCTTTTAGATTTGTTTTCCAGACTTGTTTTCCAACTGTACACAGTTGTATTTGTATGCAAACAATATTTGTGCAGGTGTTTACCTGGTGTTTGGGGCATGCAAAACCAGGGCTTGCCAAAACTTTGAGGGGTTTTTTTGGTTTGTTTCTCTTTTTCCCCTAACCAATCATTTCACATATCAGAGTGTTTGGGCACCAGAGAGGTTCCATTTCAGTAAAAGTCCTTATTCTTTATGGAACTACTTATGCTTTCTTCTTGTACTGCAAATGAATAAGGGTACAAGATAGAGTAGAATAAAACCTTGTGACAAAATTCCAGAATCTTTCTCTGCTGCCTCCAAAGTAAGAAGGTTTCTGTCTTAACCCTCCGACACTTACTTCTACCTGATACGTTCCAGGGTAACAAAAGCTGATTCTTGACAAATTTGAGGCAGCGGGAAAAAGTGATCCCAGGTTGGAAACATTCAAGAAGGGAATAAGCTAAGGATCCTCAGACATGAGTTCTTAAGCAGGGACTTCTGTACATGTTCTGGAATCAAAATGAGCAAGTATTAAATTTGAGTATCAAACTGAATCTACTTGTATTTAATTGATTGCAAAAGTTAATATGATTCTGAGTATCAGAATTAACAGGTATTCAATTAAACTTCCAGTGCAGTATGTTTAAAAATGAAATAAAACCAAACACATCTTTTGTGGGAGAACTGCATAAATATAATAGCGTTTTGTGTAAGCATCAGTTCAGTGGCGAAGGGAATACAGTTCATTTTCTTGCAAATGCTGGTCCATCCTTTGGCTTTGCATGCAGTAACTGCTCTTGTTTATAGGTATGGCACCACCACATTCATTTGGCTTTCCCAGTAGGAGTGATATAGTATCTTTGTGCTTATGAGGAAAAGTACGATCAATATTCTCATGTTCCCCCACCTAGAGAGAGGTACTGGAAGGAGCACAGAGCACCCCCGCACATGGCACAATCTGTACTATAGGAATATGCAAAAACCAGAAAAAAATGTAGTATTCAGGCTTCAAAAGTGAAGTAGGTAGCAACCACATCAATTACAACAACAGAATCCAGACTAGCTAGCAGCTGAGGGAGTGCTGACTTAATCGTGGTATGCAGAGCAGATAGCCAACCATATTAATCTAACATACTATGAATGCCCAGAATACTCATCTCAGTCTTTTTGCTTCAGATTTTGAAGAAGTATGGGATACCTGCCAATGAAATGGCAGTATAGCTTTGGAGCTTAGAGGGAAAAAGTACAGTAACCTAACATTCTGGAAAAAAAATCTTACTACATTTCCATTTTGTTATTCTTTCTCCTACAGCCTGATTAATGGTAATCTATTAACAACTCGGGTTCAGCTGAATTGAAGTTGGGAATATAAATAGACATAACTTGTAAACTGCTTCTTCAAAGCAGATGACAAACAATATGTGCTTCATTGTCAAACACAAGCATGTATCGCTGCCAAGAAAAAGGACACTGGGCAAAGGGGTTCTGATGGTTATTGTTTGGCATAGGTTTATGTTTGTAAAAAAAATGCACTTCCAGTCATTTGAGTGTGGGGCTTTCCATGGAACAATCTCAATGAGCTTGCTGTCCTAAGGAGAGGAAGCTTCTGTAATGGTTTGATCTATCTCTTGCTCCTAATTTCAAACATATTTGACATGCGAGCCAAGGTGTCAAAAATAATTAAGCTTCTACAAGTTTCCTGGAAGTCAGCAACTGAAGATGGAAGAAGGAACCATATTCATTCCCCAGCTGAAGAAAAGAAAGAACTCAGAAACCAACCATTGTACACTGTACTGTTTACTGTAGCAGGCTAGCCAGTCACCAGTTACCTAAAGCTGAATTAGCCACAGTAGGTGAGGTTTTTGCCCTATGAGGATGACACTGAAATGAGAAACACAGTTAAGATATCCTTATTTATTATAGTGGGGAGCAAAGGTGCTTTATGGATGAGACCATAGTTTAGTTGTGCTGCTCATAGAGGAATATTGGGGTTTTTTCTTGAAATGTACTTCAAAACACAATAAGCATAGTCTTCTTGCCCTTAAAGAAGCATGAAACAATAAATTGTAGCATAGCTGAGGCACCAAATAATTAAAATATTGGGTGGAAGTATACACAACGTTTTGGTCCTTGGCTAGAGGACCATAGTTTATTTCACATATGAATGGGCAAGGGTGGGGAATAACTTTTGATCTGTATCTCTAAGATCATTTTGATTTACCCAGGTTGCCAGAGAATAAGAATCTGAACGTAGCTGCTGAAGTGGCAGTATGTCAACTCAGATTTTTCTGAGGAATAAAACCAACGTAGTGATATAACTGTGCAGGAAACTTTGTCCGAAATCATAATATGCTTAACTTTTTTTCCTTATAGCACGGCCCTATCTGTGTCATTCCTTTTTCATTTGTTGTTCTCAGCCTGGATTCCTTAGATAACTTTGCTAGAGACTTGAGTTTTATTGTAGATATGGAAAACTGCCTAGAAGTTTTGCTCCTTGGTTGTTCTGGCTGCCTTCCAGCCTCAATAACACTCAAGACGCAACACATTCAACTTGCTCCAGCAATCATTCTTCAAAATAAGGCAAAAAATAAAGGACACCATACAAAATGAACTCTGCTGCTACCTTAGTTAATGACTTCAGAAACCAGTAAAAGTGATTTGTGACCCGGATCTTCGGAGAGCTAGTTCTAACTCTGCTACACTGGTTATGTGAGCCTAAAATAGAGCAACAGGTAAAGGTGGCAAGGTTAGTATAGAGGTCAATAAACACTGCTGAACACTGTAGATCTTGACTGACTAACGTTTCTATAACCATCCAATAACCAAAGAATTTTGGTAGCACACTGCAGTCTGTGCACACATTTAAACTGTTCTCAGTGCCAGTCTGGCTAGCACCTGCTGCTGGCAAGAGTGAAAATGCATGGGGAGACACCTGGATTATATTAGACAACTCTGTTAACAAAAACTGAGCTGACTTCTGTGAAAACATTCATGGTTACATACAACCAAAAGAAAAAGTACAGAATAATAGATGGAGTTACATAAAGCATATAAAGACAGTAAGCTAGATTTTAAAGCTGTCTGAGAACATGACATATAATATACACTGTACGTCCAAGTGGTATAGATAACCATGCCCACTTGACATTTCCAAACATATAATCCTGATTTCCGTTGCTTATTAATTTGCCAACAGATTATTTGGACTGTAAATTTTCATGTGGGGTCTCTGCCCTAAGGTGATATTGTGTGTGTGTGTCCATATAGATAAAATAGCAACAATCAATTGCTCAAGAAAGAAAAATAGTAAGCTTTACTCTGTTAAGCATTTTCCAACCATTTTTTTGAAGCTGTAGTGTGCCCAGCCCTTCAAGCAAGTGCTTCAAATTTGGTGAGTTAGTTGCTTTGGTTAAGGATGTGTCTCTTGACATCTTCCAGACTGATAAAGTTCCCCTTGCTGGACATCCACCGGTTTTATGTACAGGCTGAATCACTTGTTCATTTACAGTCTCTAGCAAACTGAAATAATTAACAGCATGGGCTTCTACATGGGCTGCAAGGGGCCAAGACTGCACCAGTTATCCTTTCTCATGGTGGAGAGAGAGTTTAAATGTTGAAGCCCTGAAACTCAAAATATCTGTGTCAAACCTCTCAAGAAACTTTTGCATGTTCCCCAGAGCATAGCCCACCATCACTGTTTGTGCTTTCAGAGACATGCGATAAAGGCAGAACACAACGCCCAGACTTTGTATGAGACATAACACGTTTACTCTTTACTTAGAAGGTACATCAGAAAGAAGATAAGATGAAGAAAGGAGATAAATGATATTCCTATCACTTGGTTTCTTCACTACAATGAAACAGATCTGGGACTGTGCTAAGCATCTTTCAGGTTCCTACAATTCTTTTTTGCTGATCTTGACCTTCCTTCAGAACTTTATCTTTCTGCTGCTCCTAAACGCCAGTTTATTTTGACATCATTCTGTCCTACAGTCACACTGGATCTTTCTGGTACAGAAGCCTGCTTGTCTCTTCCTCCACGCTACTCATAGCTTCCTGTGAGCTTCAGCAAGTCTGTTTAGGTTCCCTCACCACTACTGGAAACTGTGTGTCCTTGAGCAACTTGCTTAGCCTCTGCCTGAGTTCCCCATTGGGGAAAAGAGTAATTGGTATTTCAAGTCCCCTACCTTTTGTATTGACCTCTGTTTCAGTTGTAAGAAAAGATAGGGTAGGGTTTCATACCACACATGTAGTAACTTATTTTTACTGAGCGGTGAGAGGAAGGATTTCACAAGAATGTGGACGCACAGAGGGAGAGAACCTGGACGCACACAAGACTGAGGGAGTTAAGAGAAGTTATGATTCTGAGGCCACTGAAGAATTTAAGAGTCAGGCAGAAACTCCAGACCTTCCTGTGTGCTGAATGTCGTGGCTGACATAGGCTCTGATAAAGGAGGATATTACTGCTTTTCTTGTGACTTCTGACCTGCTGCCAGATATTGTCCAACTGTGGACAGTCATCAAAAAGCTTGAGATTATTTTTTTTCTATCAGAGGATATGAACGACTGTTATTTCCATAAAATGAATTCCAAATAAATAGCTGAAATGTATTAAACCTCAGACTATCTAGGAAAAAGATGTAAAACCTAAATCTTTGTGGGATGAGTTTGACAATTTTCTGTTCTAATGAGAAATTCCGCCTATTCACTCAACTTTATTAAATGATGGCTTCAAAAGGATTCGTTCTATTGCTGAAACAGTAGTTAGATGAGGTGTCACAGGAGCCCATCAGGGCTGAACAGCAAGAAGGTGAACCTCTGCTATATGAGTACAGTGCCTGGCTCAAGGGGGTTTGGATCCTGTCTCAGCCTCCTGGCTATTTCATAACGGCTGCGAGTCCTCACACAAACTCTGCCTTGAGTTACACAAAATCAGACACACCGACTTGGTGAGCTGTGTAGGATAATAGAGCCATGCATTTAGTTCCTTTGTACTCTCAGAATCTCTCACCGTAAGGTGCACTTAATTGGCTGTTAAGCTGCAAACCTGATGTGCTGCAAAACTATAAAGGAATCCGCCATGTTCATATACATAAGTAACAGGTATTTTGCATATTTATTTTTAGGTGGATTTTGTTTAGAACACACGCAGCCTGAGACACAGTGAAATAGCTTCAAATACCCACCAGATAGTTCCATTTGCTTTTCCTCTGCCGTAAATTAAAATATATAGGTCCAAATTTCTTCTACAATGTTAATGAGGGAAATGAAGAAATGTAAATTAGCAGTACAGTTTTTAAAATATTTGAATTGTGTCTTTTAAATTGTTATATGTTGTTACAACATTTCATGTTAGCTATACTATTGAAAAACAATTAACTTGCATAAAATTCTGCATGTGAAGTACTTTCAAGGTCACACAGTTGGGACAACAGGGGTTTTGTCTTACAGTACTGGAAGGCACCCCAACAAAAATACCCATGCAGTTTTAAACATCCACTTAATACTGGCAGGATATGACTTCTAGGTTTGTTTAGAAAGCACAGTGTGAGTTACTGCACTTAAGACCAAGAGCCAAAGCAAATGTAAAAATTGCCTAACACACAAGGCCAGGGAAGTAAGGTGTTGAGTCCTATTGCTTCATCCACTGCAATAGACTCCATTGCAGCAATGCATTGAGAAACTGAAGTAAGAGGTAAGACGAGACAGTGCAATATCTCAGCAACATGAAGCGGGGCTGGTTCAGGTACGCAGAGCTGAACTTTCAGTTCAGTATGAAGGAGCACAACTTCACAGCTCTCACGAATGCTAATGAGTCCCATGACTAAACTGTGGCATACTTGGAAAATGCAATCCATAATACGTATAATCTCAACATCATTTGGAAACTTCTGACCTACATGCAAACTCCCAAGGAGCTACCACTGCAGATACACTATCACTGCAATTACGGGTAGCCATGGAGCTCTAGTATTGTGTATATATTATACATTGTTATGCAAACACACATCTACTTTTAAACCTCAGTTTCACAGTCATCGTGGTTTTAATTTCAAAGCGTCAAAAAGGCAGCATAAATAAAGTTTCCTGCAAATAGACCTCGATTAAATCTTGAAAGGATTTTTACAAACTATTCAAATACAGGCAGTCTGAAACCCTAAAATGGAACCATGCTGGTCAGGGAAGGACAGTCACAACAAATGTTTCACTTAAAAATGCAACTTTGCACTTGGTAAAAATTCTTGTGCTGGTTTAATATTTAATATTAGGAAAAGACAATTTCAAAGATTATTAGATTTTTCCTCAGAAAATGAGGAAATTCCCACCCAGTTCTTTATATGACATTCATGAAATGCCCCTTAGAAATAGCACTTAGGCTTTTCTATCTGATCTGAGACTAATTAATTTAACCTCGGGAAGCAGGTCCAGCAAGTATTTAATCCTGACCCTTTAGCCTGGATTCACAGATTCACTGATCTTCCATGCGTCACCGTACAATTAAAAGCGCTGCAAAAGCTGTGAAAATAATAGTCTCCCCCCACCGCTGTCCCCCCTGAGACTCACCAGAGCCTGAAGCTTCTCCCACACCCAGCTAGCCCGCTGGCACCATCAGTAGCGTTTCTGATCCGAAGGCAAAATCCAAAGGCTGAGCCAGGATCCCAGCTGGGAGGATATGTGCAAAGAGAAACCTAGCGCACCTGGGGTTAACAGTTTTTAGGGAGAGCAAAGGCAAGAAGCTGCGACAGACATTCCGAATGATTTGCCTTTCCAAAAGGCTCTAATGCATTCTTTGTGTTAGCAGAAATACCTGGACCCACAGGCTGAACTCGAGTGTCACATGGGTGACAGAGCTAAAAAAGGCAAACCCATAGGCTTAATTTAAACTCCCCCAAGATGTTGGTCTTCTCCCCTGAGACTGCTTATGTGCCTCTTCCAAACTTTTCTACAGTTTTCCTGGCATTTTAATATCCCGCTCTCTTTGGTTTCATACTTTTTCACTCTTTTATTTTTAGATTCAGTATTTCACAGTGGTCTGTAGAGTCTGCTTGACGCCAGCAAATGTAACTGGATCCCAAGTCCCTGCAAGCCAGGAATTGCAGCCATGATCAGCATGCTGCCGAGAGCGCAAACCTTGGCACTGGTCAAAACCAAATAGTCTGAATCCTCTATTTATCTTATGGCAGGGCTTGGGAAAGGAGGCAAGAAGAGTTCATCAAAACATAAAGAATAACTGGGAAAGGTTAGGGGTAAGTAAATAGAAATCAAAGATGCAAATAGGTCTGTTCTACAACAGATTTGTGTGACCAGACTTCCAAAAGCAAGAACAGGGATTTACAAAAAAATATTTCATTCTCTAGTAACCTAGTAACAGGACAGGCATGCACAAAGCAGATTGCCTTTAAAACAGGCTTGTGTCAACAAGGTTGACTTTAGTGGAATAAATAAGAATAGGCTGCTTGGCAGCAGGTGACCGCTGACAATAATCTCACAGGTCAGATTTTCCAAGTTATGATGGCTCATTTAATATACATGTAACTGCAACTACCAGTTCTGTTTACGATTAATATGGGCCACTAACTTCCACCCAGCCTTTGGTGAGCAGGTGTCAGGTTTTTACCTTACTCTTTCACAGTATGCAACTGGAGTAAGTCCGGTCTCTGATACTAAGGAGCTGAATTACCTTGCTTGAACATCGTAATTTTCTGTCACTTCTGACCCTTTCTTCCTGTAGCAGACAACAAAATGAAGGATTGCCAGTTTATCTGATTGAGAAATTGCTCATCCTAACTATTCTAGGATCTGTAACTATGGTGACTAGTGTCTACAACGGAGTGTGACCACTTCATGGAAGAAAAAACAAGTGTATCGAGGCAGTTATTTCCCAAAGGTGACGTGATGAGTCAGCAGCAGAGCCCAGATTAGAATACAGTGTTCAGACCGCCCATCCCATGTGCAGCTCACTAAACCACTGTTCCTCCTGCAGCCTCCAGGGAATAAAGTTCATTTAGCTAGGTAGTAAATGCTCAACTCCTGCCCTCGCACTTCACCTTGTTATTTATCTAAGTTTTGGCAGGCTTAATTGTTTGTTGCCAAGAAAGAGTGCAAATCAAGAGAAACACAGAAAGCATTGGTCTTACCATGGAACAAAGGACACTGCAACAGCAAAACTCCACTTAGAGAGAACAAGAACACTGGTCTGCCAATACATCGAATATACAGATTGCATGTAACACCAAAATGGCTTGAAAATGAGTTTTTTACAAGGCAGCTTCTCTGTCTTTTCATAAGTAACAAATGCAGAGTAAAAGAACTGTAAAGCAGAGATCTTGAACAAAGCGACTAACATTATCTGTCAGTTTTCTCCATTGCATAAAGAAGGTTCTCTCCTTTTTTTTCTTCCTGGCATGTTTAAAACTGGTTTGGGCAAATTATGTAGCATTAGCATGTTTCCTTGGCATCGATGGTTTTCAGTATTCGTATTTGCTCAACTGATTCGAAACTTGGACAGCCAATCTGAAGTAGTTCTGCCAGCTGTAAGAGATGCCACTCCACACACAGGCAGGAGTGTTCTGCCTGCACTGGTCTGCTGTGGCATGAACTGGGAAGAGATGGTAGAGACATGCCCTGTGTAATCTCCTGCTGTATTCTCATCCTCTGATTTTTCAGTTACTCTGTCTCACAATTCATCTTGGTTCTTCTTGATCCTCCTGGTTCATGGTTCACCCTTCATTCTCACTGTCCCAATTAGCAAACTATTAAAAGGAAACACAAGAAAACTGGTATTATTTACTCCCGACACTGCATATCACAGTTTAGGAGCCGCTATTGCCACCATGATGCTTCAGTGTCTCATCATGTCAAGCATAGCTAAAGTGGAAAACTTGCTAGTCTCCCACATTGATGCAACTTTTCCACAGAGTTGTTCTCATCAAGATTTTTCCTTAAATGACCTAAAGCCTTAGCTTTCTCTTCCTGCTGCTGGCTAGCAGCCTGATACACCTACTTAAAAGTGCTTCAGATCATGGCTTAATGATACTAAGATTCTTGCAATTTGCCCATTGGCAATTTGCCTGTTGACTTACTCTTTTTTTTTTTTTTAATTGGTAAAACAGTAGTGTTGATTTGTTAAGGGAGTTTCTGGTCTGCTATTTATTTTTTTTCTGTTTTCTAACATTCAGGATGTACACAGATTATGTCAGACAGTGTGAGCTGACACAGCAGTTGTCAGAGAGCTCAGAAGTATGAAGACTGTCTCAGAAAGCTCTCTGCTTGCTCCACAGGGCTTGGAGAAGGCGCTCAAGGCAGTGAGCGTCCAGTGAATGCTGAGAGCGGGCTGATCTCCAGGGAACTGGGAGCAGCTATGGACTATCTACCACCAAGAAGCCTCTTGAGGTTAGCACAACCCAAGATGTAATTAGCATTGAAATGCAGGCCTGACCACCAGGACAGAAAATGTGTGACACCACAGTGGGCTCTGTAGGTGGGGCTCTTCCCTGCTTGGAAAGAATCCTCCATCAGAAAGCATGGACGGCGGCAATAAAAGCCCTTATAACGTTGAGACTCAAAGTATAATTTTGGGGTATATATTACATCCTATTTAATAAGTTACCTTGCTAAAAGTGATTTTAAGTGTGGTATGTGTTTGTATACAGCTTCAAATGTACATGGCAGTACTTTTTCTGTGATGGATGGTGCAGAAATGTTTGTGCTGGGTAGGAAATGCAGCCAGATATTCTAGGAAGGCTACATGGTAGCCTGAGGCAATTATAAAAAGAAAATGGGGTGCTGCTCAGATGACTTAACAGTAAGGACTGAGTTACTACTACTGGTCATGATTCATCGACTTTTTGCATTTCTGACACCAAGAAATATAGAGGAGTGAGTCCATGAGAGCAGGACACACAAGAAGCCTTAAGCTCTTGGCATGTAAATATTTGTAAAGCAGACAGTAAGTCCTGTGCATTAGGGTAAACATAAATTCTTCTGGTTTATTCTCAAATGCAAGTGTATTTTATTCAAACCCTAATCTGTGTGCTGTGTAGCTGCCACTAATAAACAGTTTCTTTTCAACTAATCTCTAAAGAAAGATTGCTTCCTACCTACCCTGACATGTTTCTTGCAGGCACATTGCTCTTTAACTCATTGACTTATTCTTTTTTGGACATGGTAAAAACCATTAATCTAGGAATCTGTATTGTGGAGAAGGCAGATTTTAAAACCAGCAATATGGAGACAATTTTGAAAGGCATAGATAATTTAAGTTCAAATCTGAAGGTTTTTATTCAGTCCCATAGCTTTAAAGAGAGAGACCTTAATTATGTTTTTGAGAGGGGATGAGAGTATCCACACAGTCTGACTTGCAGTATCTAAATTTGAGGTGTCTATGGAAAGAAATGGACTCTCATTTTTTATTTGAGTTACTTTGAGTATAGAGTGCCAGGATTAGCAGAGCCAAACTATTTTACATTCATTCCTTCAATGTGAGGATTTTGCTTTATACTGAGAAGGATGTGATCTCCTCTCTTGTTTCACAGGGAGTGAAAAATTACGTGTTTGTCAAATGTTAACCAGATTTAGATCTCTGAGCTAGTGTGCTGTTTTGCTCAATACGTGGTTTTCATTGACACATTTTTTAAATGCGGTTCCAAATCATAGCTGACTGTGCCTGTTGTTTATGCCATCAGCCAAAAAGCTTAAATATCTACTTTCATTAAGTATTTCCTTCATATAGGGAAATAAGTATACCTCTCATTTCTTATGTATCACTATCTGAACTTATCAATAGACTGCATGTTCATTTATAACATATACTTTGTACTTCCTTTGACTTAATTGTTTGTGCGCAGGGAAATTATCTGAATTAGCTGTAACAGATTCAGTGATGAAAAAATATTATATATGCAAAGAAGATTTTCAAGGAGCTCAGTTTCCTAGCAATACTATTCCGTTAATGACTTGGACTTCCTTCGCAAGTGTTGTTACAGTATTTTTACTTGGTTTCTTTCTCACTATTTTTGGGTATGATTTATGGTTGTTTATCCATATCAGAAACCCAAACCCAAAGGAGGCAAGTGCTTTCAAAATTGCAGGTATACAGACTTGGGCAGGGCAGGCAAGCAGATGCCTGTATGTCTGTAGCAAATAAGAATCCTGGCTACAGTTAAATACAACTCTACTAAAATGAGCGAATACATTATTCCAAGTAAATTAATTTTTATATGATACTATTTATTACAGTGCTTAAAGATTATTTTTCTTTTTCAGAATCAAAGTAGGCTACCCTGTCTGGTCTCTTTTTACATCACTTATCTCCAGATAGACTTAACTGAATTCTCCCTATTGACTAAAATATGCCTTATGCCCTCATTCTTGTAGGGTAATACTCAAAAAATTGAAACCAAAATAACATTAACAAAATCCGGGATTTCTTAGAGAAATTTCTGTACCTAGCCACTTTGGTATTTGAAGATGATACAGTAGTTAACATTTGTTTGCCTTTCTCACACAGGCTTTCAACGCCCTTGAAATCTCCATGTAATATATATTGCTTTATAGATGGAGACATTGAAAACCAGGAACCAAATCTGAGGAGGAGAGTGAACTCCCATATGACTATTACATCACCAAGAAGTATCACCAGCCTCTGTCTTTCTTAGAAGAGAACAGGCACACCATATTACTAAATAGCAAACTAGATTTTTTGTACATCTGGGACAGGGCTGAGCCTAAAAATGATAGCCTAAGACAATGCAGAAGTAATATCATTTTGGAGAAAAAGAACTCTCATTTTGTTTTCCATATAAAACTGATGACCAGAATAATTCTGATGATTGTGATAATTCTGGGTGAGCTAGGGTGTCATGAGTTCATTCATGAGTGCAGAAGGAAGCACTAAATTGTTTGGCTTCATAAACTGCCCTAATAGCAATTCAGCATCACAGCAGAGGCAAAACCAGGGAGAGGATGCCAGAGTCCTCCGAATCAATAGTTACAACTGAGTTATGGTAACGACTTGTGAGAGAGAATTCTGGGGTTTAGTCTCAGACCTCCACCATCATGTAACCATGGATGAATTCTCTGTGATGCCATTAAAAACATAATGCAATAATATAGTGTTGGATGTTAGACTATCAACGTGGTCAACATACCATCCAAACTGCATGGAGCAGCAGTAAAGATACATATATAATTAGGATTTTGAAAAATGTGTACTTGCTGTGTATGTATGATAGATGTAAAATATTACCATTATAGGTCCTTTTAAGTAAGCAGAAGTTTCACTGAAGACAACGTTGCATAAAGAGTGGCATACATACTTAGATCCGGCCAGGATTTGAAATGTAATTGTTGGAACAACGTTTTTAAACTTTCATGGCTGTTCATTCTTGCTTATCCCGTACAACTGACACACATAGGAAAAGCAACCATAAAGCATATGTACCTTCATGATACAGGTCAAGAGCCAGGATGAGAACAAAGACACCTCCTTGGTGCTGATAACAACTGCTTTGTGGTTGAAACTGGATCCTTGATGTTCAGTGCCCTGTTTTATGTGGTGAGGTGGGAGGAGTCCCTGGGCTCCATGTTCTCCTGTTATCAGCTGGGAGCAAGTGCTTGAGTTTCTCTCCTAGTGGAGACTGACTCCTGATGGGGCTCTCTCTAATTTGTACAGAGAGCTAAAACAGCTTCTTGAGTAAGTTTGCTTTGTGAAGTAGTTTGGATTCAGTGTCCTAATTTTAGGAAGAAGGAAAAACAACAATAAAAATCAAGCCAATGAAAACAGCTTTTTAGTTCTTTATCTCTCTCTCTCTCTCTCTCTCTCTAGTGCCCAGTTAGGCATAACGACAGATGCTCTCTCTCTCTCCCACTCCACTTTGAAGGGAGGCAGGAGAAAGAAAAAGAAACTTGAGAGTTTAGAAGGAACTAAACTACTTTAAAGAAATGTTAATAATAAAATAATAAAAAGAAAATAATGAACTCTATACAAAACCATATCACGCTCCCAGGATGACAATCATGTCACCAGCAGGCACTGAGGAAGTCCCAGACTGGACTCCGTGACAGATGGGAACTGGATTCCGGATCTGGATTCAGGATTGGGATCAAAGGCAGACGCAGAGACAGAGTCCTCCTTGGCCGCCGGCCATTGCAGAAAGAGGGCTGACCCTTTGATCCCTCAGCTTTTATACTGAGCCTGAGGCAGATGGGATGGAATACCCTGTTGGTCAGTTCTGGGTCACCTGTCCTGTCCGCTCCTCCCCGCAGGTGTGACCCCTCTACGCTTTTCTGCTTCTGACCCTCCAACGGGGCAAGTAACAAAGCTGGCTGGCCTTGGTCGGTATAGCAATGAGGATAAGCAGGAGCCTCTCTGCATCCCATTCCTTGGCATCAACATGGGTCTTACCACCCTAAGAGCCAACAGTTTCTGCACAACATGCTGTTAATTTCAGCAGTGAGAAGAGGCCTAGCTAAAAAGTAATGTTACTGAACAAAATTGGTCCTGTTTTACCTCAAACAAGGACAATAACCAAACATATGTATCTATAGGTCCTACATTATTTGCAAACCAAACCAAACTGAGCAAAGGTATTAGTAAGTGAAACTCAGTAGATACGAGTTCTGTTAATCAATCTAGTTTCCCTCTCTAGAAAGAAAGTGAGATTATGGAAACTCTAGTCCAAATTAAAAGAGCAGTTAAATTTCAGCTCTAGTCATTTAACTGCTTAGTAACAATAAGAACCTTATTTTCCAGAATCATATATTTAACTATACAACCACAGACAGACCCTCGTTTGCATAACGAGACAATCAGGGCCACCACTGACATGCACAGATTCATAGCCACAGAATTTGATACAAAGCCACAGACCCTTTATTTTTTTAGTGTGACTTTAACGAAGTTCTGTGTCTTGCCCAGTACTTCCCTTACAGACACCAGAAGGTGGGAAGTGAAGCCTTTCAGTGATGAAAAATCGTGGGGAGGGTAGGTTGTACAGCCACTGCAAGAGTAGTATACAGACAAGAAAAGCAATAATTTGCAGCTTTCGAGTTCAGATGAGCAACAGCCTGAACCTCCTCTGGTCAGTACTTGCTATTTACCATATAAAAAGTAGAAGATGCTGGAAAATAATGTAAGAAATACTAATTAGAGTGGGCTTTCTCTAAGCCTGAAGAAGAACAGAGCAGAAAAACAACTTGTGATATTAAAAGCCTCTGATCATTTTTAATATTTAGATTATTTCATGTTAGTGACAGCTTGATATTTCTAACAGTGACTGTAACAGCAAAACGTGTCTTCTGGTCTCATTCTGACGTTTTGAATCTCTCTGCAGGATTTCAGTTAAGTCACCTCAAACTGTTCCTGAAGTCCTTCAGATAGCTGAAGGGTACCTAGGAAACAGCTGCTTACTTTCTAGTAAGAAAAGTACTGCTGAGCTAATAGTTTCCGTCACGGGTAGAGTTAAATAGTTTCACTTACACATCTTCAGTTGCTGTCTATGAAGCCTGAGTCAGGAGGAACCCTGCTTGACTTTAGCCTCCCTGGGGAACAGGCAGACTTGGCAGTTCAAGGAAAAATTTTTTTATAAAATGAACGAAAGACAGACAGACTGAAGCAGTCTCCTCCACAATGTCACTTTTAGAGTCACTTTTAAGATTAGAAATGCACTTTAGCTCAGCCTGTCACCTGCCCTCAAGTCTGTTTACTGTACACATTACTAAGTGCAGTTATTATTGCTTGCTCTCTTTCCCAGATCTGGGTGTACCTTTTCAAAAGACCTTATGGAAAATGCCTAATGTAAACCTAGCTTGCTCCTCTGAAAGTCTGTCAGCTTTCTATCTATTGTTCAGCAGAGCACTGGTTATCTGACACTGTACACCAGGGAGGTTAAGTGAATGTCAGCTCCTTTAAAGCCACAGTTACCTGGAGCACTGAAGATTGCATCTGCCCTTCATATGTGGTTACATGAGGTCTTTTTCAAAGTCATTATCCATGACTCATTATATTGCCTAAATGGTTTTCGCTATTTCAGACTGGGTCTAAATTCCAAATGACACCTACCCCTAAGGCTTTTTCTATAAAGGTAACTGGGCTCTTGCATATATATGGTAAAACACGCTGATCTGCTTTGCATATTTTCCTGCACTTCAGCCAGTCTGTGTAACAAGGCCAAAGGCATGCTGCTGACTCAGGCCCAGTATCTCTCACAACTTGTTGGAGTTCTGTGTCTTCAGCCAAGTACCCAGAAGAGACACAGGGTAATTCATTGGTGAAAGGGGCACTGTGAAGTACTGAGGGCAACTGCCAAACCAGAAGTGAAATTTTAACTTCAGTATTACATCAGAAAACTCTTTAACTTAAAGGTGTTCCTGCATCTCTGAATCTTCCATGTTTCATATCCTGTATACTTTATGGTATATGCAAAGAGCAACTAATGGTAACAGTAGAGGTTTACCTTGCAAAGGGAAGTGCATAGCCAGAGCCAAGTTAGCATGAGAGCAATGTGACCTTTAGAAATTCACCAGTTTTTGCATGCTCAGTCTGTTTGGTTTAGGGGGCATTCATATTTCTCCCATACCTTCTTCACACAATTGTAGAGATACTCAGCTGGGAGAGCGTCTGCACCATCTTGAGGAAGAAGGTATTTGGTTTATATATCCTGATTCTCTTTTGTGCAGGTAAGATTACTGCAGGAGTGCTGACTGTGCAAAATCTGATCCCTGGTTCTTTGTGGCACATTTGCACCGACCCTAATAAAGCCACGAGAATCTCTGAAAATAACGTCTCCCAAAGCAACCTTACCCAGTCAGGGCGAATCAAGAGTCACTGAGAGCTCATTCTCCTCAGTCCAAACAGACTTTTGAAAAGATGGCTGAAGTTGATTAGAAATTTTTAGTAACCAGAGGACAACATTTTTCATCACAACATTAAAGTCTCTTTCCTTCCTACTCCCACTTTTGAATAATTCACAGCTGAAAACTCATCTCACTTGGTCTTTCAAACATGGAAGTTGGCCTTTGATCTAGAACTAAGCATGGAGAGCTTTGACCCAAGACAAATGTATTTATTAAAGCTAGAAACAATACAAGCAAGGGTGTTAAACTGACTACCGACACTGCATTTTTAAAGGCTATTGCCTGAGTTTGCTAAGGTTGTGTATAAAGCTTCAACTTACGGATAAAATATAAAACATTGTGTTTATTGGAGCTATTTCTTCTATGCAGTTCTTCTCAAAATCAAGAATTAGGCATTCTAATAGTTTTCATTTATTAATAGCTTTTGAGCCCCTTTGCTCCTCTTGCCAGTGGGAATTCTGTAGCTGGCTAAGAAGTGTCCTAGGACACAGGCAGCCAAGGTCTGAAACTGAGGAAGCTTCCAGCCCCTGCATTGTGTTAGTCACCTTTGAACTCTTTCCCAGAAGACAGGGGTTCCTATACCGTGTGAGCTGCTGAAAAGCTTCAAGGGAACAGTTTGAGATACAAATATGCAGATCATCATTCCTACATCATTAAAGTCCACTGAAGATCCAGGGATGTGAATGTACAAATTCAATGTGGCTCAACTGCTGTTTCATCCTAAGGCCCCGGTCAGGTTAATTTACTTCTGGGTTTCCTTCTAGAATTGAAAGGAAACCAGGGGACATTTTCAACCCTGAGAGATGGACATGAACTGTACCGGCTTTGTTCTCATACTACTCTAGTAGTTCTTACATCTTCATATGCCTAAAGGCAGGAGACCTATACCTCTGGCGTATTCCTATAAAGGCACAACTGTGGTAGGCTGCCACACGGCCAACTACTATTTCATGCATTTCCAGCTGAGGAAAAAAATGAAACAACAATCACAGTCATCTTGGGACAACCACACAGGGCCCAGAGCTATGCAATGCAGACCTGAGCCAGTCTGCACCAGCTGGTCAAGGAATTTGAGCTTTTTTCCTGGTACGGTACATAAAGGCACCATCTCCACCAGCTGGAAGCAGTCTGGCACAATGTGTCAAAGTTTCTATGCTGCCATCACAGCCATTCCCATCCTTCTGCCAACAATGTGGAGCAGCACAGTACACAGTACTGTACTCAGCAGGAATCAGGTTCTGAGAGGTTTTGTGTTGCTCCGTTTTACAGTCCCAAACTGGTTTGCTGGTATGAGTCCATTTTTTATTGACTGGCTGGTCTAATGGGATTTACGTCCTTCACCCATGCTGCCTGTATGTAGAGATACAGAAAAATCAGTAACAGACTCCCTGAAACAACAGACTCCCTGAAGTTGTAGTCTCCATTCTCCAAATTGAGTCTGCTCTCCCCCTTATTCCTAATGGCTCTGTAGAACATCATCAACAGTCACCAAGCACAGGACAGTGCTGCACAGAATGAGATAAAATTAAACTGTCTGACTTGTAAAGCTGTACTAGTTTAGCCTTAGAATTTCAGTGGATATATTTTTTGACTAAGGACTTTGTATCTGGTCTTGAAAGAACTTCCAGTTCCCTGACTGTGAAGCCTTACCTATGGCCAAACGCAGAGCCCCAAATATCCAGCTTCTTAACTTAAGTCAAAGAATCAATCTATGTATGCATCACTGTGACAAAGCAGTATAATGAAAAACATTGAAAACATTGATTTTCCAAAGTTTTGCAAGGAAGATTATGGAGGATGTGATTGTTTGTGGCGAGGCTGGAACGCTAATGAAACAAGCCTGCTAAGCCCATCATGCTTACCTTCTAGTTACCCCCTTGCAAAACTCCCACTGCTGGGCAATAGTGCATTTCCTAACCACCACCCAGTGACTCTGGGCATATGATGGCAGTTCTGTTGAACTTACTTTCCCTAATGAAACAGGATGAGTGACGTAAGCCTACAGAGACAGCGTATGGGGCACGAGAATACCGCACAGCCAGATGTGACTCATGGGGTATCCCAAGAAAACAGAACAAGCCTCTCTGAAATAGGTTGTGGGGCACACAGTCGATGACAGTAATACGGGTAGCTACCCACATTCTCTTCAGCTTCCTTCTTACTTTGCCTGTTAGCCATAATAAAACAATCAAATGTCTTTAACAGATAAATTATGCATTTGGGGACACTGGCCTACTTGCATTTACATAAAATTGGGGGTAACAGCTTTGTATTATTCTTCGTTGTTTAATAAAGGTTTGAAGCCTATCTATGGTAAAGTGCTTAGCAGTGAATGGGTACTTCTAATACTCAGAATAAGCATTAGAAATCAGAAATAGTAACTGAAAAAGACCTTCCAATCACAAGGATCCAATGTGAGACTTTTTTAGAGTCGTTGCTGAGAAAAACACATCTGTGTAAGCGCAGATGACTTTAATGAGGCTGCACAGCTAATAATAGATTGCCTTCTGCTAATTGCAAAGCTATAATAAAGCTAAAATACAAACGTTCCTATTTTCTTGTCCAACAAAAGATATAAGATGCTGTACTGATATGTCAGTACCACCCAATGCACTCAAATTTCTTC
This sequence comes from Burhinus oedicnemus, assembly GCA_008921705.1. NCBI lineage: Eukaryota > Metazoa > Chordata > Aves > Charadriiformes > Burhinidae > Burhinus > Burhinus oedicnemus. Next base: position 969,071 of record VFFE01009197.1, read on the forward strand.
CAAGATTATTTTTATAGATGTTTCTCTGACTCCCTGGTGAACAGACTCTTAAAGTTTTTCTCCCTTGGGAAGCCTGAACAAGGCTTTAATTTCTGTTGAAGACAGAACAAGTCAGTTTGGGATCTTGCTGGGATCTTGCATCATATTCTCACTGTTGCCGTATTTCCTTTCCTACGCACATCAGTAGTAATTTGAAAATATTAGTTAAAGTGTCCACAGCATGTATACGGAAAGCTGCACTGCACATCCCGACGCGTAGGAGTTTGACTGGACTTTGATCCCTTAAGGCAGTCTGCTATAGTAGCGGTGGGATCTGATGAACCCAGTCCCGGTGCATCAGATGTGGGATGCAGCAGAGGCTGATGATGAAATGGAAGGGGACTACACACTATCCTGAGCACATGTTGTATCATTTTGGAGACTGTATTCATTGTCTGACTTACAACGTGCATTCTGCATGGACTTAGATTTTTTTCCAGTGGCATAGTTTCAGACTTAAGCTCAACAAGAGTAACAGTGAGGCTAAATCCTGCTCTCTCTCCTCATGACTCAAAGCAAGTGGCAACTTCCCATGTATTCTTACATCAAACATTCAGAATGCCAAGAGCCTTGTTTGATGCTATAGGCCTACCATGTGATTTTGGTTGTCAGGAGCTCCTAAACAAAACACTGACATTCTTGTATTAATCCAAGATTTCTGGCTCACTTTTAGATTACCTGCTGGCCTGGAAAGAGTTAACAATAATTTCCCTGAAGCCCTGCAGCAAATTCTCCTGCAAAACATCTGCAGGTAGCTAGAAACAAATACCTACTGAGGTACAGGAGCATGGGGGCATCTGAAAACCTCTTCTGCAGCTAGCAGACAAGCCGTAACAAGTATCTCCTCTGGGAGCTATATGTAAAGTTAATAATGGTTGTGGCAGTGTCGGATGGAGGAAAAGGGTTAAGGCATTGAATATCTGAAGACACTCTTTCAGATTACTTTATTCAAATCCTGGGTCACAAAGGTTCGTTAACGCTTAAGTCTTTCTCAGAACAGTTGAAAAAAAGGCAAACTCATACTAGCGTCTCAGTGCTGTGTTCACTGGTAGTAAGGGAGTGCTAGAGCTGGCATGTCATGGCTCTAGACTAAAAAATTCCAACTACAAGGATATAAAGAACATGTGGAATCTTCTGCAGCCAAGTGCTTGCAATCCATAAACCACAAACTGTATTTGGGCTTGTGCAGATGAGAAGCACTGCAATTCATTAGTGAGCACAGCTGCACATGTAGATAGAGGACTCAATAATTTAAGATGGTTTTGGAGCCTGTGTGACTGTATCATGCACGAGCCATTGCCATGGTACTACTGGATGAGCTGTTTTGAGGGACGCAGATGCTGTTCAAAGACATAGTCAGCTGTGCTTATTGAGCTGTAGAGTCCATGATCCAAAGTATGTGTATTTGTAATGAACTGTGAGATGAGGCCTGGGAAACAAGCAGAAAGATTTATGCCTTTACACCTATTCCTCAGCCAGTGTAAAGATGTAGAAAAAAAAAAAAAGTCGCTATGAAAAATTGAGCTGTACTTCATATTTTGCTTCTCAGCTATAGGGAGTCAAGCCTGATGGAGCAGCTGGCTGCCAAACAACCAGGCAAAATAAATAGCTGGTCAAAACAAAAGTAGCACCAGTAAGGAGTTAATATCTAATTGTAAATTAGAGCTTCATTTCTTGGAAGTCATCTGTGAACTGTCCCCTCAACAGAAGGGTACAGAGTGCCTGTATATGATGTAATTGTTCTGGCACTAACAACCTGCTGTGAACTAACTCTGCTGGGATTATTTCATTCACAATAACTAAGTTACTGAGTTAATCTATAGTGTTGTCCAAATTAGGGCAAGAAATTCCTTGGACCTCAGGTCCAGTCCTCCTCCTATCACAAAAACATTGCTCATTATCAACTGGGTGATGACCTGCCATCTCAGATTCATTTGTTTTTGAATCCTGCCTGACTTGGTGGGGAAGCCTGAAGGATAACCTAGAACTAGTTACATGAACAAAGCTATCACCATTTTCTCTGTGTCAGTGGATAAAAGATTTGTTTGTTCATGGATATCACCCAGTTGAAAATACAAAATTTGACTCATTCGGTTTTTTGCTTTTTAGGCTCTCCTCTAATATTCTGATGGAAATACGTTCATTCAGCTGATGATGTGTAAAACAGAAGACAGTGAATATGCAGAGTACAACCAAGTTGTGGTGACTTTACTTTGAATTACACAAGTAGTGGTAAGTATTTGAAAACAAAATGTTAATGTATTTTTGTAATGGGATCCTCCATGAAGTATATGCTGAATGGAATAATTCTAATACCTAAATCTCTAAGTTTTGTCCATTTACATTTTCTGTCATTTGGTCTGTTCCAATGAGTCACACAGCATAATCATATTTAGAATTCTATTAAACTTGAAAAGCCAATGATCATGAGCACTTGGTATTTAAAGAATGGAGAAGTGATAACTAGTACTTTCAATGCAGCAATTTAAGCTTGCTGAAACTTTTCCAGCCAGGACAGTTTTCCATCAGAAAACATTGATTCTGTGGAAACTTACTGGGCTATTTCTGGTTGATCCTTAGTCTTAGCATCTCTCTTTATGCTGATGTTGAAATGTATCCTGCTTAATTGATACTGTGGATGACTCCTTCTTGCTCATTTTCTCATTCAGCTCAGACCCAGTAAAACTGTAGGTCCATCTTTGGCATTCTAGTGCTGTGCTGGTAAACACGTAGGTGCAACTTTTTTTAACAGTAGTTTCAAGTACTGAAGTTCTTTCTTTTACTCAAAAGAAACTTACAGATATGAACATGTGGTTGTCACTGCTATGTCCCTTCTCAGTCTAGATTATTTTCCTCCATTTACTGTCAGCTGACATGACCCACGGTGTATAAATTGGATTATCGCCACTTATATCACTAGAGTCTCCCACTGTCAAGTGACTCCTGTGCATTCTAGGAATACCACTATCCCTCCTTTTGCTTCCAGGGCAACCTCTTTCTGTATTTTTCATTGCTTGGAGTAACTGCTAAACATGATGAAGGCTGCTGCCTGACTTGTGAATCTGAGCAAGGTCACATCACTTCAGACTTTGCTCACTTCTATGTCTATTTAATGTTGTAGTCGAAATTTCCCTTCTTACTTTTAAAATTATCCATCTTGCTTCAGACTGTCTCAAACTTTACTTTGCCCTGCTACTTACTTCTGCTGCAGTGCTCGTTGCTTTTGTCTCTATAATCACATCGTATTGGATACAATAGCTGCCTCATCTGCAGCTTTCCTGGGCCTCATTAACTCAGGCTGAAGTTTCGTATTTCAGATGCCAGTTTAAGGCTTTGGTCATAATCTTCAAAGTAGTTAATGGATCAAGCCTTAGCTACATTAAAGGCTGAATTTTGATCTGTGAACCATCACGACAGCTGCATTTCCTTGGGGCAATGTAGATTACAAAGCCTAGGAGGAAGTGTATGAAAGGGAGGAACAAGGCAATCTTAACTGAGTGAGGCAAGTGATGGAAAAAATATCCAGAAGGTATTCTACAGATCCAGAGCTTTCAAAATTTAATCACTCTGAACATTGATTTCCCTCTCTATCCTAGCAAACAAACAAACCAACAACACCTCAGCACCATCATTAAAATAAATTCTGAGTAAATTTTTTTCTAGAGAGCTACCGCTGCAAATATCCAAGTGCTAGAACACCTTTTCTCCCTTGTCTTCAGTTGTGTCACTGCATTCACAGAATGCCCCAGTCTTAGGAGATTGTTCTTATAAAGCAGAATCAACAACAAAAATTAATACAAAATACTCAAATAGAAACAATCAAATACAGATAAGTAGTCTCTTCTTCAAGAGGGACTTTCTGTGAAGCTGATGAATATAGTACACAGTTTACTTTTGAAGTTAAACCAGACTTTTTCATTCCTATTCTAAGCTAAATTAGTGTATTTCAGGCTTAGTGTTTATCTAAACACAAAAGTCCCACTGGTTAATCTTCCATGGAGGTTTCAACCAATGCAGTTAAACTGGTATAAACACTTCTGTAAAGACTCTTAGTTTAGTTTATGTCAATTTGGAATCTGTTTATGGCAACCCAAAATAAGCTATTCTTAAACTTGACTACAAATGTCAGCCAACTTCTTGCACCGATTTTGGCTAAACTGATTTAAAATACAATCTTAACATAAACTAGTGTTACTTTCCTGTAAACTGGAAACTTCTTTGGTAAACTGGAGTCTTCGGTGTACTGCATGCCACGTCCTCCCTCTTGTGGCTGACATGAAGATTCGCAGCGTTGGGGAACGCACATTAAGGCCCTAAAATGGATTAGGCTGTCCTTAGCCGTGACCTAGCAACAGGGACAGTAAACTGGCACTTATTTTCGTGTTCAAAGATATATAAACACAGCTTTATAAAAAGAGAATAACAAAATACTTGAAGTTGTTAATTTTAAAAATGGCATTTATAATTATTTTGGAATAAACTACTTAATTATCAGTAAACATTTCTGTTCAAATTACTATACTATTAGTGATATTCTATACTATTAGTACAGTATACTAATATAGTATATTGCTACTAGTATACTACTAATGCTAGTATAGCTTGTGCTGTGGGAGAGTACTAGAAAAGGAAAGTTGGCAAGGATGGATAACCAGGAATTGGGGGTGGCTTGTTCAAGGTAGGGACAAGGAGAGAAGCTCCAGAGGACAGCCCAGAGGAATGAAACTTGCAGATTTGAGAGATGGTCCAGAAACTGCATTTCTAAACTGAGACCCCCTTTGCATCCTCTGGTGGTAGACAAGTGGCTGAAAAGCTGGATGCAAAGGAGATACTGAGCATCTGCGTCTTCGCCCCACTGTGGTGGTGTGGCATCCGTTCGGAGCAGCGGGCCGTGCTGGCCTTCCTAACCTGCTCTGCCCATTCGGGTACTACAGGTGGAAATACAAACCAGTGTGAGCGGTGGGTGAGCTGACCTGTGCTTCTCACGAATGAGAAATAGCTGCCTGAGGCTTCAATAGAAGCATAGCTAAATTATACAAAACAGATTCCTGCCTTTATTTGGTTCTTGCCTGATTGATTACCTGACATAACTGAGCAACCATTAGGTGATTGTCAACATGCTTAGGGGGGGCTTGAAGTTGCCATAAGGATCTCAGTCCTGCATTCCCAGATTAATGTAATTGTTGTGATTACCTTACTGACACTGTTGTAAGGTTTTCTCATTTGAAATTTTGCCTAAAAAGGCTTGGAGCCAGATGAGTCCTCTATTCTCTTTCACCACCCTGCCAGGATAAAGCTGTCTCTTACATTCAGGCAGAGCATTTGCCCATTGCATATTGTACGCGTTTGAAAGTGCAAGCTGAAAGCTGGCATCTCTCAATTTCTTCTCATTAGAAATGCAACAATCTTATCTTGTTAGGATCCACCTGTTCCGTGAGAGCACCAGGACTGAGGAATGTAATAAAATTTGTTTAGAGGCAAGGAGGTTCGGGACATGGGAAGTGAAGAAGAAAAGCACCACGTAACACTTGTGCAGTGGGGAGGAAGTCCTCCTCTGGCCCCGAGCCTGGGGTTAGTGTCTCAGGTCATCCACAAAAAGGTGTTTGGGGAAAAGACAAAGGTGGTGGCACAGGAAGCATTTCTCAAGGAGAGGATGGGACTAACCTATAAAATTCTCCCCTTTGATATGCCAGCAGTACACACTAGGTACTCATCTACCTTGCCTGTCTTACAGGTAGTGAGGCAGCTTGTGGCAGAGGCAGAAGCTGTGTGACTTGGGGGGCACCTGGGGTAGCTGGGAGCTCCTGTGCCAAACAGGAGACATCCCACACCTGTGAGCAGCCATGGGACAACACGAGCATTAATGGGCGGGGCCACATTAGGAGCTATGCTAATAAGTCAGCAGTTAGCTGTAATTTATTTCCTATGCTGCTAAAATCTGATGTAAATTAGAAGTGAACACTCGGTGAAGAGTAGCCCGGATATTATTCAGTTAGAATCATAGAATGCTTTGGCTTGGAAGGGACCTTAAAGACCATCTAGTTCCAACCCCCCCTGCCATGGGCAGGGACACCTCCCACTAGACCAGGTTGCTCAAAGCCCCGTCCAACCTGGCCTTGAACACCTCCAGGGATGGGGCAGCCACAGCTTCTCTGGGCAACCTGGGCCAGGGTCTCACCACCTTCACAGCCAAGAATTTCTTCCTAATACCTAATCTAAATCTCCCCTCTTTCAGTTTTAAACTGTTACCTCTCATCCTACCGCTCCAATCCCTGATAACAAGTCCCTCCCCATCTTTCCTGTAGGCCCCCTTTAAGTACTGGAAGGACACAATAAGGTCTTCGCAGATCCTTCTCTTCTCCAGGCTGAACAACCCCAACTCTCTCAGCCTGTCCTCACAGCAGAGCTGCTCCAGCCATCAGATCATCTTCGTGGCCTCCTCTGGACCCACTCCAACAGGTCCTTCTTATGTCGGAGGCTCCAGAGCTGGATGCAGTACCCCAGGTGGGGTCTCGCCAAAGCAGAATAGAGGGGAGTTGCTTGGTTCTCAAAATGCTGACCAACTCTGGCCAATATTAAGACTTTGAAAGTCATCAATGCTTTTTAGAACATCACCAGATCGGGCTGAACAGTGTACTGCACAGGTCAGAAATAGAGCAGAGCAGAATCACCTTCCAGCAGTCAACAGAATTCACTGCACCAATAAAGCTGAGCATTGCATGGGTTAATGCAAAATAATCAACACGGAATAAAGTGCTTCTGTTTTGCAGCAGGATAGCTGTGATAATCAGAGTTCTGAAATCATTATTACTCAAGATTTTTTTCTAAGTTTATTTTCAGTTATGTTGTCACCAAATTTTGGATTTTCTGAACTTTGAGGGTTCTGTAAATGGCTTCAGTCTAACAAGGCTGTACCCATTGTCAGGGAGCAGCAAGCACCAGCTGCTCCTTAAGGGGCAGGGAGACAGAAGCTGAGCATAGTAACACAGCCAAGGTCCAGCCCCATGATAACCACCCAAGGCAAGCAGGCCAGACCCAAAGATAGTAGCTAGGTTCAATCATGTGTCCAGATCATCCCACAAATTCACAATAATGAGGCAGGGCCAACAGCGTCAGTCCACAAGTCAGGGCCAGAATCAGGTCTCCAGGGAGTACAGTCCAGTGATGGCTGGGCAGATCCATAGTTAAGAGACAGATCCAAGGTCAAGCTGGGAGGTCAGTCCAGAGGTCAGGGGTCCATGGCCAGGTACACTTGTGGCTGAGCAGTACTCCTGCAGCGTAGCTTGGGCTAGGACTGAAGGCCCAGGGCTGTACTTAAGCGGAGCTCCTGGGCCCATGTGCAGGGACTGTGGGTGGAGGCACCAGGCGAGGCTGGTCAAGGCCAGTAAAGCCTATTAGTATCCTCAGGACCCCGAGGCCCAGTGTGGAGAGTGTAGGTGACTTCTGGCAATGCCCTCAAAGAAAATGCGTAGAGAAGACTAAAGAATCCACATAGGGAAGGCAACTGGCTGGGACCCCAAGGAGTCTGGAAAGATAAAGTGTGTATTGGCAAAACTTTTCATAGCATGTTTTGGAGAGGCATGGTCAGGAGAGAGAGTTTATGCTTGTTAAATATGTAAGGAGACAGTTTGGCTGCAATCTGTTCAGGTTTCTGAAAACACTGGGCTTCTGTTAGGCAGAACTGGTATTTGCCTGGTCACCCAGTGGTGACTCATTGTAGAATTCAGCCCTGAGAGGAGGAGAGAGGTAGGCTGAATTCAAAGTGATCCTGAGTTCCCTTTGTCACAGTTATTCCCATTCCTTATTAAACTGAAATGTAGGGTGAGAAAGGATTTCAAGAGAACAGCTAGGCAAAGGATGAAGCATCTCTTCCATACTGAAGGCCAAATAGGTCTTTGATGACCCACAGTAACAAACAGTACTGTCATTCAGTAACAAGATGGAAAAAAATCATGTGGCTATTTAGCTTCATGCTGGAGTTGTACATCTGGCTTCATGTTTGGGCTCCTCCTCTCTGATCTTGGTTATTCCTCTGTGTTCAGGAACAGTGAAGTGACAAGTGTCAGTCAAGGAAAGGTAACAGTGCAGAAGTTATCCTTGCTGAACAGCAGTGATACAAGGTATTCACTGACTGAAGATAATGAAAACTGGACAAACCTATTGCAAAGTTCATCTTTTTTACATGTATTAATTCAACCCACTGGCACAGACATTTTGGACATCCTGCTCACATGGTTTGCATTAAAGCATTATGAAATCCCAAATTCGGGTGCCAGATGGTTTTGGATTACTTTGCTTGTATAAATGGTTTAATTTGGGTGCATGGAAAATGTAAAATATTCTGGTAATAGCTTTAGCAGGACTACATAGTCTGCATTTGCCTTATGCATGAACTGTGCTACCTGCCTTCTGCGCATTATATTCCGAATCAAGATAAAACTTCAAAACATGAATTCAAATTTACTGACTTCCAGAACAGACTATGCTCTGTAAAATGCTTAAAGGGATTGACGCGAAAGGAAATATTCCAAAAGACCCACTATGCTGAGAAACCACACAGTGAATAAAAATAGCCCTCTCTTTCCAAATACATGCCTCCTAAGAATGCATTCAGCCTGGTCCTGTATGTGAAGCGAGAAAAGAGAGAATGGGTAAAGGTCAAGCATACAGCTGTTGTTCCTGCCAGTAATCATTTTGCTTGCTTTACTTGATGAGCTGAATGAGCTTTTTAGCTACTATTAACAGGGATCACATTTTTCAGATGATCTTTTCTTGGTGCAACAGATGAGCACCAGGAGTATAAATATGGAGTTAACTTGAAATTAGATCTGTTGGAATTCACACATCCTGTTCTACGTGGTATGAACCGGCTGAAATGGCCCTTGCGCTTTCTGAATTTCATCCTGCATTGACCACCATCACATCACGTACTATGTGGCTTCTGCCTTGTCATTATTCAAATATAGAATTACTTCCCTGATCCAGTCACACTCCCAAGTGCAAGTGCAAAATGTTGACCTGGTTAAACCAGCAGCTTTCTAGGATATAGGAATAAAAATAAGCTGGATAGTATTTTAGGAGAACACTTTAAAGTTACTACTTTAACTGGATGTGATTTTAGTTTGTTTGTTTGAACTTACTTTAGATGAGAAAGCCAGTGACTAGCTAGAGACAGTCTTTCTCTCAGTATTGTCTTTTCTAGTTTTTCAGAAATAGATTGCTTATTTTCAGGGGCAGCACACAAGTAAGGGCACGACATATGAACAGTGACCTTGTTCTCAGAGATGTAAAGGGAAGTAGGCTGGTTTGTCCAGAGGGATTCCCCTGGCTCTGCACAACCGCTTCTAGCAGTTTTCACTCCGCCGTTTTCCACAAGAATTGTTTTCCTGAGTTTCAGTGTAAAGCCCAGAAAGAGAGGCGTCAAATAGAAAAACAAAACAGGAGTTTCAGTTTAGTATTGCCAAGGAGTCTGTTTCCAGTTGTACTGCAATAAATAGACAGAAAATCATCAACTTGCATTACATTTGATCAGTCTCCAAGGACTTTAGAATAATTACTTGGGAGTAATTTTTCTGTGAAGTTATTCTCTAAAAAGGAAGTGAAACAAAGCAAAACTTAGTCTTGCAAGCTGTCATCAAAACCCGTGAGCTCCACATCAGTTCTCTACAGAACAGTAGACAATTACGGAGGAATCACGGCTCTGTGAACACTGATCTCTATTACATAGTCTCAGGTGAGTTTCCTCACCTGTATCGCCTTACCAATGCAACTGAACGTAGCTGCTGATGTCAGCTAAGACTGTACTAAGACCTAGAATTTTTTAGAGGGGTGGAGGTGGGGAGGAGTAAGAATAACATCAACAAGTACGTCAGGCAATAACAAGGCACCAGGATCTTGCTGAGGTCAGCATCACACCCAAGACTCAGAAAGGCCGACTCCAATGGATTAAGTCATAATCTTGGAGCTGAGTATGTGCTGATTGGTTTGCACAACTCCTCGCTCAGTTATGGGGTGGGGTAAATTTCAGAAAGGAGTTTTTAGAATGAAAGAGGCAGTAGACTTAGATATAACTGTAGGATGGGGAAGTATGTGAAGCAGACAGAAAGCTTAAAATCCCCTTTAGATGCAGGCAATGCATCTAAATGTTTTTTAGGATCTGGAGGAACTTGTTGTTTAGCCTGTGCTGTATCAGTGATACACGTTTTAAAACTGAAAAGACAGAAATTTCCCTGTCTTCGTCACTTTGTCATCTCTCCCACTGGCTCCCCTATCTATCTAGAGGCAGTCCAAAGAGGGATAGAGTACCATGTGTTATTTACCAGTGTTTTCCTTTGGAAGGCTCTGTGGTGGGTTGCTTGTGACTCTACCAAATTTTAATCATTTTCCTACATTTTCCAAGCCGAATGTCTTCCCCTACCTGGTTAGACACACGCTCAGTTTACATCGGGACAACTTAATAAAACTGATTCAACAATTTCCAAGGATGACCCTTGGCTTCAAAGAAGTTCCTGTGACCTCTTTTCTGAGAACTCCAGTGCTCCCATACTTCAGGGTGAGGACTTGCCTACAACTCTGGTCATTCCTCACTTTGGAGTGTCTCAAATATAGAACCTTTGAAAATGAAGCATATATATTTAGTCACCACCTGTGAAAAGTTTAGTTAATGTGACCTGTCTGGTATCTGTCTGTGATCTGTAACACAAACACGGAGAGAATTCAGTTACCCAGTGTCCTGGTTTGAGGTAAAACAGGACCAATTTTGTTCACCAACTACTTTTTAGCCAGGCCTCTTCTAACTGCTGAAATTAACAGCATGTTGTGCAGAAACTGTTGGCTCTTAGGGTGGTAAGACCCATGTTGATGCCAAGGAATGGGATGCAGAGAGGCTCCTGCTTATCCTCATTGCTATACCGACCAAGGCCAGCCAGCTTTGTTACTTGCCCCGTTGGAGGGTCAGAAGCAGAAAAGCGTAGAGGGGTCACACCTGCGGGGAGGAGCGGACAGGACAGGTGACCCAGAACTGACCAACAGGGTATTCCATCCCATCTGCCTCAGGCTCAGTATAAAAGCTGAGGGATCAAAGGGTCAGCCCTCTTTCTGCAATGGCCGGCAGCCAAGGAGGACTCTGTCTCTGCGTCTGCCTTTGATCCCAATCCTGAATCCAGATCCAGAATGCAGTTCCCATCTGTCACGGAGTCCAGTCTGGGACTTCCTCAGTGCCTGCTGGTGACATGATTGTCATCCTGGGAGCGTGATATGGTTTTGTATAGAGTTCATTATTTTCTTTTTATTATTTTATTATTAACATTTCTTTAAAGTAGTTTAGTTCCTTCTAAACTCTCAAGTCTCTTTTTCTTTCTCCTGCCTCCCTTCGAAGCAGAGCATCTGTTGTTCCACCTGATTGGGCCAATCTGGCCCAAACCACGACACCCAGGACAACGCGCAGTTCTCTGGGCCATGAGATTGTCCTTTCCCGTTCCTGTAGTCTCCTCTCTCATTGTGCATCTCCCAGCTTTTCCAGCAAGGTAAACATTGCATTAGCATGCAACCTCAATTCACTCCAAGGAGGCTGGGAAAAAATGGCATTGAATTATTTCACTAAAGGTTATTGTAGTTCTGTCCACAAGATTCCTAAACTAAGGTTGTATAAGCAAACTTAACGCTAGCATGTCCCAGATTTGGAGTGCCTGGTCTGCAACCTTTTGCATGTATTCTAAGATCCATGTTTGTTTGCTGGATGAATTTTGTCACTATCAACATTCTGCAGTTACTCTGTCTCAGTGCTCAGATATGTGGGCCTGAAGAATTAACAATTATATTCCCCAATACTAATGGACTGGTCAAAAGGCACCTTCCTGTCTCAGTAGAGGGAGGTTTCATTTCGTTAAATTAAAATTTAATGGAAGAGCCCACTCAGACCTTCCCTTCCTACACGTACACGGGGAAGAGATTTCAGTGTCCACTAGATGACGAACAATGAGCTGTTTGATTAATATGCCTCCCTGTTCTTCCTTCAAATTGAAAACCTGCCCAGACTTGCTGGAACCATCGCCTTTAGGGAGCACAGATTCTCACAGATTCCATGCAGAAACAGTCTAGCTATCAGTCGTGGTATTGCTAAGAGATTTCAGTCATCAGCACCATCTACAACACAACTTGCAAATGTACAAAGACTAAGTTACAGTCAGCAATACAATAGAGGTCCTGGATTTCAAGTCTCTTATTTCAAACCAAATGCATGGAGCTTTTGGTTACTCATGTAGGCTGGCAAGAATTTCATGACCACAAACCTGTTCATCAAGTTGACTAATTAATGTATTTGTTTCTGAATGTTCCAGTGTCAACGTTAGTCACTGTATGAACGTTTGTAACAATAGAAGGATCAGGCAACACCCAAGGTCATTCCCAACTCAAAATATGAAAATACATTCTTGATATACTTTCTATTTGCTATCACTTTTATCACTTTTCCCACTTTGAAGCTGACTGAGAGCTGCTTCCAGGAAAATGATCACAACCCAAGCAGATAATATGTTTCATCCTAGTTCACACTAACGAGAAAAATGTGGTAATTTTTGAAAAATAATGTCCCCTTTCTTCAAAGGCAGAAATCAGTTAATTCTATTTATTCTTTGGTTTTCAGGGGCATCTGATTTTTCTCTTAATTTCACACACAACTTTTCCCTATCTTTTGCTAAATACCAGTATTGTGCCATTTTCAGGCTCACGTGGATAAAACATCCTTCTAGAGGACTCATTTCATTAGTATGGCCAACCTTGGAGATGGATGTTTATGATATAACTATGCCTAGACTTTCAGTTGCCTGAATCTTAAAGGAAGAATTTTTTTAAAGACGACTTTAATAGGAAGTGGACCTATTAAAGCTGGTGATAATACTAATAATATGAGGCTAACATGAGTTCTTGCATAGTTACTATAATATATTATCAAGTAGGACGCCGGTGAGGAAAAACAAACTGTACTTTTGAGCAAAGAGGCTTTTTACTCCATTTTATTGAATAACAGATGCTGTAAACAAATACTATTTCTGCATCATTTTCTTTGGTGATTCTATCTACTTTTATAGCATTTCTATAAATTACAAAAGAGTCATCATATATAGTATATGTTGTACCATCAACTTGGAATTAGAGATGTCTTGAAAACTAAGTGTCTGCAGTTCTGAAAGCCATATGTACGATTTGATATAATTTGCCAAATAGACCAGTGATGCTTAAATCACTCAGGTAGTTGATTGGGAATCCCCTTCTGGAGTATAAACACACAATTTATTCCACCCATCTGTATCTGACACTGAAAAAGAAACTTTGCTGAGAGCTCTCTTAAAAATTACATTATAGGTGGTGTATTCCTGCATTTTACTCTTCTTGTAAACTTCCTAGAAGAACTAGAATCAAAATACTGGTCAAATCTAATTAACAGAGTTTTTAAGCAGATCCTGTTTTCTACCCAAGAGACTCTACTTCAGCGGTGATCCTGTTTATATTCTTCCATTCCCAAGATGTAAAGTTGGGCTAACGGTCGTGAACCACTGGGAAAAAAAAAAAAGCCTTAAAAGTGTGAAGTCTGATTGCTCGTGCAGTGGGGTAAGAAATTCAAACAGCATTTCCACATGTTCTGAAAGACTTGGATTTATTCTGACTCTTCCATCAGTCTTAAGACTAAGATCTTCAAAAAATCACTTATTATTTTGCTTTAAACAGTCATCTAGTATTTAACCCATACTTCAGGCAGACTTGTTCCTCCTCTCTTCCAGATGGGTATTGCTTTTTATTGGGCACTATTTTCTTTCCCTCCCTATGAATGAGCTCTCCTTGAGCAGTAGACTGGATAGTGACTCTTCACTTCTTATCCTTATAACGCAGCTTGGTCGAGCTATAGAACATGCGAGAAGGAATATTTCTTTTTAATTGTTAGTTTCTGCCAGTTTGGGATATAACAGTGCTTAATCCTGTAATTTTAATAATAGTATTTTCTGATAATAAGCCATATAAGCCACTTTTCTGACGTAAAGGGCTAGTGATACATTGTCCTGTTGTGGCATTGACAAAGCAAGACAGGAGTTTAGTTGCAGATCACAACCTATGTGCAATATTTGGGACAAGACGCTTTTGCACTGTGTAATTCTGAAGTCATACAAAACATGCAAGTGGGTTTTCCAGCCACTCCAGAGAGACCACACAGGAAGAAGAAACATCAGGGGAAACAAAATGTCACTGCCTACAACATTACAAAATAGAAATAACCAGCTTCTCTATAGGCCTGATGCTTGGAAACCTACCTCAGTTTCCACTGAATACAGGTTTAAGGGATTCCAGTGTTAGATGTGCATATCATGGAGGCTGATGAGATAAACCAGGACTGTCTTTCTCCATCTGCTATGCTCACACAGCCCCTGGTATAAAAAACACCATGCCAGCTGCACTAGGAGTCTTTTAGCATTCACACATGCAGATACCCATTTAAGAGATGCCCAAACACCCTGAGATTATGAAAGGCCAGAGTGACGGTAGTGTGCGTTCAACCTGTGTGTATCACAGGAACAGAACTTAACAGAGGTTCTTAACTCTATCGTCAAGTTTCACACTATCCCATAGAACCCCTGCTTCTCCCCAAGCAGTGTAAGGGCAATGTGTATTGTGCAACGTATGGCTCCTGTCTAGACTTTATTTGCTATACACCAATACATCTTTATTTGCTATACATTAATACATCTTTATTTGCTATCCACTAGTACATCTCCACCAACCCTTCTGCACCCGTGTCCCTACACACACATCCAATGCCTAACTGTGACTCTAAACAGTTTTCAAGTTGAGTAGCAGAACTGAATGTATTTAGTGTGAGAAGGAAGGTCTTTTAAGAAGAAAGTGCACTGGCGAACGTATTTTGAGAGGTCAAATGTTAAATGGAAGCCCTTTCTGCATTAATACCAGAGATGACTTTATGTGAAAGTATTAAGGTAAACTGTATGTTCCAGAGAGCGCTATTCCTAGATTCCCTAAGAGTAATGCACCGCAAGATTTTATGAATAATCAATTCAAAATGCTGGAAAAGAGAAGAAAATTATTTCTTTATACAGAGCAGATCACACCTATTGTGAATTATGAACTATGAATTTGTATAGCAGACCATACGTGCTCATGAGTAAATCCTTCTCTGAAACTCAAGACTTAGGTAACTATCCACTAAGTTAAATTTTACACGTTAATGAGAAGCAGCCTAGGAAATTAAGATAGTTCCTTCCTAAGTAAAAGTCTTGCTTAAAACAGTGAAATGCAGGAAGTGAAAACAGTCCTGAGCACAGTGCGAAAGCAGTGCAGAGAACGTCCTGAGCTGAGCCTTTGTGAGAAGCTTCCACAGGGCCTGGCTGACAAAGGTGGCTTTACGTCAGCATTACGCTCCCAACTGAGGGACGCAGGGCCATTTGCCTGCCTTCTAACAGCCAGCACACCCCCGGAGCTCGATACGTTTCTGCAACGTCTGCCTGCATTTCTGGGACTGAAATCCTTCAAACAACCTGAGGATATCCCAACAGGAGAAGAGCAGAACCTGGCCGTATGCCTTGAGAAGAAGAAAAAGATGTTTCATGTTTTTAGGATGAAGTCACTTACTAAAAGGTTGCATTGAAGCTGATGATTTTTTCTGTTTGGCTGAAGCAAACAATTTGGTCTGTGAATTTAGCTTTGTTGTTACTAACAGCTGGAAGATTATATTGATAAAATTATTAAGAGAATATTGTTTCATTTCTATATAACTCGAATTGACGTAAAAAGAGCGGAAGTTAGGATGACTTATATGAGTTTTTATCTGTAAATCTTCACCTTTACAATTCCAAGCACAATACATTTGCACTGCTGGTGAACTCCACAGTATCTGGGCTTTTTTTAACCTTTAACATTGCCTCATCTGTATTATTGCTCTAACTTCTAGATTATGATATAATTAAAGCAACTCTATTAACTCAGTCCTGCAGAATATCTAACATACACATCTGTATCATAACTTCCAACTCTCTATGTCTGCTCTGATGCTTTTTTCTACCTTCAAGCCAAGTACCTTTTTGTGACCTTTTACTCATCCTCAGCTTGTAGTTTCTCATGCAATTAAAGTGAGACATGCCTATTTTTAGCACTTAAAAATACTCTAGGAACTACAGAACTGTTTGTCATCTCTGTTGGTAGACCCTGATTGTTTTCATTCGTTACTTGGTTGAAATTACCATGGAATTCAGTTATCTTTTTGTTGTTGATGTTTACATTTTTTAGAGAATTTTTGCCTTGACTGTGAATTATTCACACTGCTCCTTCCTGACGGGCATACCCCTTAACTTTGCTTTGCACAGCTTTAAGTAAACATATTTTTTAATCGTCTTTTGGTGATCAAAAGACTATTTGTGATAATTATGTTTGTACTTCCACTTAATCTTTAATGAAGCTGAAAGGATGCTGTCATTTTTATATCCACATTTCAACAAGAGGTGGGATAACTTCACTTACCTCACTCTCATGTATGCTCTGCACTATTCCAGGTAAATCACCACACTGGAAAAAACAATAAAGCAGATAAATTTCTGTAATATTAACACAAACTTTTTTCCCATTAGATGTCTATCTTTCTACATAGAATTTATGTCCGAAAGGAATGTGGCTATAATATTTTCCATTAAATTATCATGCTGCTAAATCTTTCTTAGCAAAGATTGTGATACGGTGAAACAACTCAATTGCTTGCTTGACAGATTATTCCAGTAATAATGGGGGGGGGGGGGGGAATTTCTACTCATTATTTCAGTAATGAGATGGGGAGGAAGTTTTAATCCCTTTTGCTTTGGCAGGCTGCAAACAGGACACAAATTGGATATACTTCATAAATAAACACTGCACAGTCTCTGATCCACCTACAGCCAAGTCCTTACTCAGCCTCTTCTTACTGAAATCATTTGGAGCCTAGTCAAGTACAGATAAAGAGCTCGTTTCATTTTTGGATCCGAGCTGAGTATTGCTGCATCCAAACTAGGTTAGGAACATGATACTTGGGGAGAGGTGGGAGTGTGAAAGGACAAAGAAGCTTTGCTTTTGTACTTGTCTTCTGGGCTCTAGCTCTCTTGCAGTCAAGTCACGTTAGAACAGTCTATTTTCTCTGCACACAGTTGCCTCTTGAAAACTTAAAAAAGCTGTTCTAGCATCTGGATATCTCTGGGCTGCTGTTGCAGTCTTGATGTTTTTGGTTTTTTTCCTAAGAATCTCTTTCTTCCCCGGAGTTAACTGGAATAGCCGTGTGGGGATGCCCCCTAGACAAGGTAAAATCTCTGGTGTCCCATTACAGTTGCTTGGCAGCAAACATATGCTGATACAAGATGGGCTGATTATGAATCTCAAATGTAGACTTCATAATCCATTTTACACAGTTCAGTACGACTGCCCAGCAAAGAAAAGTTTTGGCTGTTGGATCTGATACTCCTCTGGAGTCACAGATGAGGAGACACCCTGGTGAAGTAAACAATTGCACAAGCATTCAACTGATATATATACATCATGGAAGACTTGGGCTCATATATGTTAAATTAATAATGAATATTTTCAGTTGTATTTGGAATAAAACACTACATAGAGATCTTATGTCACTGGTTCCTAGTCAGCAAAACTTAAATTTTGGAATCACTTGTGTAAATCCCTGGGAGAAGTGAGAAAAGCATTTGAAAGCAAGCACCCAGGGGCTACAGATTGACTGCAGCAGATGCCTGAAGATCAGACAGCTGATAATATGCTTTAGTGCGCTTCAGTGCATTCCCTGGTACAACCCAGGGTACCTCCTGACCTTGGCTTTACATTGTCAGGCTTTAACCTTAGGGCACTGTGCGAAAATAGAAGCAGCAGCACTACAAAATCTGACCCTTTAGTTGAATACCACATTTTAGAGGGATACCAGATGTCCATCAAGACTGTGCACACGTAAACATCTACTATTATTTTCATGGTATAGCGCCTAAGCTACTTTACACTTCAGGTTATATAGGTTATTCTCCAATCTTTTTTATGTGTGTGTAGTCTTACAGACATCCTTCAGCGAGGACTGCTGTCATGCACTATATAGTTCTTCAAAGTGTCATACAGACCATCAAATATTAGTGTAATTTTTAACACTGTAGTCAGCTTAACAGGCATAACAATTGCCAGTGTGATAAAAGGAAATAATAGCTTGAAGATGGACATAGCACAAAATATTAAAGTATACTGAGCAGCTGGGAGCCAACAGGTTATTCCATAGGCTGTTCTAAAAATAAGAGAAGAACAGCAACAATAGGTTTGGGTGTTTATTTCATGTCAAAGAACATGCTTTAGAGAATACTATATTGAGATATTTTCTCACTGTATCTCTGTCCAGTACCCTGGCCATTGGTTATGTTGGATATGATCTCATGGCGTACAACCTCATGCAGGTTGTATCTTCCTGTTTTCCTGTGACACCAATCTGCTGCTTCAGGCATTTGTCCTAATTGAGTCCTGAAGACTTCTGGCCTCCTTCATACCATGTCAGCTCTAGCTTTTTATTCCACAGGACATTCTGAATAACCAATTTCACGTAATTTATAAACTTCATCGCACGTTTAGAAAAACTGTCTGGCTAATGAAGTCATCTGTATCATCAGCGAAAAATCAATGGAGTAACTCACTTAAAAATACATTAAATCTTAAAGACACAGCAGAGTCACAAAGCACATTTAATAATGCCAGGGCCATGAGTGTACTAATAGACTTTAATTGCTTTGCCCAGCTTTTCCTGGTGCTTCCACCCACAACTGCCCATGGGCCCATCTCAGCCCTGGACTCTCAGCCGCTGCCTGAGCGACGCTGTGGGGGCGCTGTCTCCAGCTCCATGTTCAGCTGTGGTACAGCCATGGCTATGCCTGGCCACGGACCTCCTTGATCTGAGCCTGGTCTTCCTGGCTTCATCTCAGCCCTGCCTTGCCACCATGGACTTCCCTGGCAATCACCAGGCTGCATCTCGCTCTGTTTACTGCCGCTGGACCTGACCATGATCTGCAAACCGAGTTCCTGGCATCCTCAGACCTGCCTCCTCATCACGAGCTGGTCTGGTGATCCGGACTCCCAGTTGACCTCAGCTGCCATCCCTGGGCTTGCCCTGCCTGGGTGCTCTGGGGCTGGGCCCTGCCACCTCGGTGTCCTGTTTGGTTCCTGGCTCCTTGTCCCCTGGGGAGCGGCTGGCCCTCGCTGGTCCCTGCCAAATGATAGGTGCATCGCTGCATGTATTTATAGATCTCTAAAAAATATTTAGAGAGCGTATAGTAGTTTTTCAGACATATTTAAGGGTTTCATTCTCTTTAGAGAAATAGAAGAATGATTGTGTAGCTGGACTTTAGTTGGCGAAGGAGCTTCTTTTTGCCTGACTATAAATGTGGAATCTGTGCAACAGTCATGAGCTAACTAATTATTCTTATGTTATTTTATGCATTAAATAAGTAATTATTTGAAATCTCATCAGCTCATTATAATAAATCAAAATGAACTAAGCATCTGGAATCAGTCAGTATGATTGCTTCTCTTCAACCAGAATAACTTCACCCTGGAAGACTGTATGTAGCTAATTTAGCATAGACATACTCTCAAAAAAAAAAAAAGAAAAAAAGATATATAAGGCTATGAAATAATTCAGCGATGAAGCTTGAATATAAATATTTTATAAAAGAAGCAGGCAGATCTTTCCTGTTACTTGTTGCATCACCAAGCGGATTATGCCTTGTGTATTTCAAAAGTCTCTTAAGATCACCACTGAAGCTTCCTGAACTGTCATTTACAGGGACAAGTATGAACCAGCGTCAGTCTTTCCTTCCTCAATACACCAACTGATTTCACTGGGTGTTTTATCAGGCCTCTTTTCAACAGCCAGTTGACTATGACTGTTAAAGAAAGAAATACACAGAGCTGACTAAAGATTCGCTCTGTTTCTTTCAGCAACAGATGATTCTCTTTTTGATGAAGTGATCTTGGTGGATGTTGCTGACCCACTGGGCTTCAACTAGGTAAAAAATGCTTCTCTTATAGGACATTAATACAGAATGTCACAAGCAATCTATTGATCTTGGAAGGACAACGTCACTTGCCAATCTTTAAAAACAAACACCTTCCCCCTTTCTTATTCTTACACCATTGCAGTTAAGTTTATTGCAGAGGTGAAGGCAAAGCGTGGAGGGGCAGAGCTGCGCAAAGACGGGTGTGTATTCCTGCTCTGCCATGGCCTCCTGTCAGGGGAAATGAATGGTCGGACACGGGAAGGAACAGGCGACAGCTGCCACTTGTTCTGAAACTGCTGCTGACAAGTTGTTTTCAACTAAACCATACTCCGAAACCAGTTTCTCTTTTGAATACTTAGGATCCATAGTGATTATTTTTGGTCTCCTTGGTTTTGAACAATCCCACATACAAAATGAAGTCAGATTTACTTTAACAATAAAAGTATGTGGCTGAGAAGCGATGACAATTGCCCAGCAACTGAAACAGTCTTCTGCCCACGTGTCCAACCACTCAGAGGAAAACAATGCAAGACCATTGGTTGCAAAATGTGATTTGTTGTTTTATTTGGTCTTAAAATGATTTGGCTCTTCATCCAACACTTCTAAGAACTGTCTGCATTAGGAAAGATATATTGCTGAAAGAAGTTTAAAGACTTTGTACTTCTACCTCGTTTTCTGTCTACTTTGTTTTCTACAGGAAGTATTAACTGAGCCAGGAACACGTCATGCCTCTCACTTTTGTTCTTTAACTGCAAGACTATCCTTTGCCTAAATAGCAAAGAGAAACCTGCAAAACAAGAATTGCAAGCTTTCTTAAGATATAAGCAGCGAAGTTAATTCTTGAGGTAAGTACACAAATCAATTGCTGTTAGAAGACTTATTATCTGCTGGGGGAAAATTTCATCCATTATAATGAAAGACAGCTAAAAATATCCTATAAGAATGCTGGAACTGTATTTGAGGCAGTACACTTAGAGAGGATGATTAATTGATTTGTCACCAGCAGTAACAGTTCTTGAGTAATGCCTTTTCACTCACAGTTGCACCGTTTCCATTTCAACTAAGGGAGACTCCAGGATATGATTCGAAGTTCCTTCAAATAAAGTAAACAGTTTTGATTTGTTCAGGGGAATTTACCGGCTGTATCAGTCACAAAAACTTTCGATGACAGGAAGTCTACAGATTGCCACCGAGATTAAGCTTGGAGTTTCCCAGCCTCACGGACAGTACCAGAAGTACAACCAGCAAAACACAAGAAAAAGTTAGAAAAGTTTTATTACAATTGTTTTGTCGGTCCAAAATTCCTGAGTCCTGTTACAAAGACTCATACAGAAGCCAGGTTCTAGTACTTTAAAAAAAGTAAATATTTGATGAAAAATTTGTCGATATATGCTTTTGTCTCTGCATTCCTTCTTAGTGACATGGATCTGTTGTTTGGCTGTTTTTTTAACGCAGCATAGGCACACTCATGATTCAGAAGCTCTAAGCACTTCCTTAGCAACACACATTATCTTTCTTCCCTTTATCACCTGAAAACAGTAGTAATTAAAACTAAAAGTATGACTATTTATGAACAGGATTGTAATGTATCTCAGGCAACCAAAGGCCATGAAAATTATGCTGAAATATGACAGTAAAGATGAAAAAAGTCATTAATGGGAAGAAATGTTATTCCGAGTTCAAAGCTCATTGGCAATGTTGATGTTTTTATGTTGCTGTAAAACAAATACCAGGATGAGAGCTGGCAAAAGTTTTAGAAAGACAGTATAGTGTAACATACAGAGGTGGGCCTGAAGGGCTCGTCCCCTTATTGGACCTCAATGCTGGTGCGATCTAACTGTTTAGTTCTGTAGAAAACACAGCATATGATAAAACACACAACACAGACATATATACAGCAAACAAAATACAAATAAAACCAAATTATGTAAAGTTCATCTTAAATGAGTGGCATTTGACAGCACGGAGGGAAAGACACGTTGTTACTCATATTCTAATAAAAGAAACGTAACTATAGTCCTATAATATTAGATTTACAGCTTGAGGAAAGGTCAATCCAAAGCGTCTCCATGATCAGCCTCGCACCGACATTGTACTCCAAGTCCCAGGGCCTGGGGCAGCTTCGACCCTCTTGTAACAGTGGACAGGAAGAGAACGACATGTCAACAGGAAGTTGAAATGGCGGAATTTTAAACAAAATGATGATGACCAAATAAATGGAGTAATTGTGGATGCTACCAGTGTATTGTACCTCCTAGGACATTTTGGTGCAGTGTTTAGTCGCTAATTCATTTGCAAAATTCTTAGGAAAAAGGGAGAGGGTTTATGTTAAAATTCTCATAGCTGAGTGCTAAGTAGCAATATTATTTACAAGATTTGTGCAAGAGACAGATTCTAAGAGAGTAAATTTTGTTCAGTAATTCAATTCAAAAAACATTTTCCCTCTTGTGTCTTTTGGCTGCAATATGCGAACATATCAGACCCCTTCTTAACCGCTGTCCTCGCCAGCGCTAATGAATTTAGCGGAGCGTGCTAAGATCCCATGGTGATTTCGTACCCATCCGGACCCCGCCGTGCCCCAGCCCCGCGTCCACCATTTCCTCGCGTTACGGGCAGGACGGGCGCCAAGCCCTCCCCTCAAGATGGCCGCCGGGCCGCCGCCAACCGGCGGTTCGCTCGGGATCCTCCCGCCATCCGCAGGCCCTGGGGGTGTCCCGGCAGTCTTCGGGCGCTACCGGCGGCGGAGGGGGCGTGTGGGGTTGAGCGTGGGGAGCAACGGCGGGCTGAGGAGCGGGCTCTCCTCCTCGGGCTAAGATGGAGGAGGCTGGACAGGAGCCGGCAGGGGAAGGGAAAAGCGGGCAAGCTCCGCCGACCGCTCAGCCACCCGCGGGACGCCCCGCTCCCTTTGATTCTGCGTGGGGCTGCGCTGCTTTTCCGGAGGTGTCTCCTCCCCCGCGGGACGATGACCCGGATTGCTAGGGGGGACGGGAAGGGGACGGGAAGGGGGGCGGCTGACACAGCGTTCCGCGGCGCCGCCGTTCTGCTCTGCCGCCGACCGCCATCTGCCGTATCACCGGGCAGCCCGACCTCGTCGCCCGCGTCAGGCGGGCGCCGGAGCTCTCCGCGCGGCGCCCTTCACTGAAAGGGGGGGGGCGGCGGGAGGAGGCCGGAGCCGCCTGGGCGGTGAGTCACGGAGGGCAGGGAAGTACCGCCGAGCCTCACCGGAGCGCCAGAGAAAGCCGTCCCGCGCCCAGGCAGGCGACCGGAGAGGGGGGGGCGGGCCCTCCCACCTTTCGACTGCCATGATTGGGTGTCCCCTCTCTGCAACTCCGATTGGCCACCCGGGAAAGCGCTTCACGCCCATTGGCTGAGGGGGTAGACTCCAGTGAGCCGTGCGCAGAGTAGTAGGGAGGGGTGGAGTGATGGGGGGGGAGGGGTGAGAGCGCGTGAGGCCGTGTGCAAACCGCGTGTGGCGCAGCCAGAAGGGACCCGGGAGCAAGCGGGCAGAGCGGGAGCCAGTGAGGCCTACTGTCGTCCGGGTGGGCTGTTGCCGCAGCAGGGGCGAGTAGTCCGTAGGTACCTGCCGGACCGACCTCGGCGGCGAGGGGAGCTGCTGGGTCCCCGGGTGGGGAGCGAAAGCAGAGCGCGGCGGGATGATGGCGCTGGCGCACTCCGGCCTAGTGCGCGGGAAAGTGGCGCCGACCGGCCCGCCCGGGGTCGGGCGCGATTCCCTGGGCTAGGTGTCGGGGGGAGGGCGGCGGGAGGTGGATGGGGAACTCTGAGGGGGGAGCGGGGCGCCGCAGGCCCCGCGAGGGCGGGCGGTGGCGGCGGGTGAGTCAGGCTCTGGCGGGTTCCGGGAGGCGCCAAGGGAGCCTGCGCCGCTCTGGGGGAAGGGAGATCGGGGCGCTGGGGCGGCGGTAGGTCATCCCAGTCCGCTCGGTCAGGGCGGGCGCTGCCCGGGAGCAGTTTCCTGCCGAGCCCACGGCGCTCGGCCTGTTGGCCGGGATCCGGTGGCGGCTGTCGCGACGTGTCCTGCCAGCCGGGCCTGCAGCGCGGGGGCGGCGGGCGATGTGGTGGTGGGGGGGGATAGCGCTTCAGGTGGCCGGCCCGGCGGCGTGGGGAGGGGGAAGCGGCCCGCTCCGGCCTCGCCGCGCGGGTCGGGGTGCGTGACTAACTTCCCTGTGGGTGAGCGGCTGCCGCAAGTTCGGGGAAGAGAAGATCTTGTGAGACTGGGGCTCGGGTGGAAGGTGGCTGAAATAAAACTGTTTGTTCATATTTTTCTTTTTCTAAATTTTTTTTTTTTTTTTAATCTTTGCCGCGGCGGAGAGGGAGGCCGGCGGAGCAGCGGGCCGGGCCCGGCCCCACGTGGCCGCCCACGTGTGAGGCGCGGCCGGGGACCGGAGGGTCGAGGTGTTGCAACTATTTGTCTCCGACCGCAGGCACGGATGGTGGCCGGCTCCAAATCCAAATGTGACCTATAAATGGATAGGAAAAATAGCGTGTGACATCTACAGATCACGGACTAGTGGAGCAGCCTTTTATTTAAGTTCCTGTCAGACGTAGTTCTCAAGTAACCGCTGTTACTCATTTAGTATCCAGAATTGTCATGAGGAATTATTAAACTTAATACTGGGTTTTATTTTAATTTCAGCACCTAGTGAGATTTCATTGGCACGCAGCGTCAGGGTTGCCTAGTCTATGTTTTGTTCAGTGCAGGCTTGCCTAAAGAAGCAATCCTGTGTTTGTCTTCAAAGTGAAGAGGTTAAATGAGTTCACCAGGACTGTGCGAGAACCTTGCAAGTTACAGGCTTAACCTACCATTTTTTTAAACCGGCTTTGTTAATGTCTAGACTGAACTTTATGCGAAAAAGTTTGTGTGTTGCTGATGTTTACTTCTCTTTAAGTTTGAAACTGTACAGAGAGGAATAAAAAATAAAAGGGGAAGACTGTAGAATGCACATATTTAGTACATACATAATCTATAGTTTCTCCCACTGTTAACTAGTATGGATAGGTAGAAGGTGCTAGAGTCACTTTTTTTGTAACTTTTGCTCTCCTTCTGATTTTTGTCGCTGAAACTATCCAAGAGTTACTAGTCTAATTGAAGTCATGATGTCTTTTTGACCTGGCTTCTGGCCCCTCAGTATAGGGATCCAGGTTCTTGAGTTTTAGTTAATTTTCAGCATTCTTGGATCAGCTTGCCTGTGGAATGTATTGAAGGGATCCGAATAGAGCATAGGGCTTGACTTTGCACTTCTCCAGGTTTTCTTGATGTTTCAAACAACTACTTCTCAGAAGTGGCATATTGTTACCTGGTGGTCAGAATACTTACTTTTATATATTTTCTAGTGAGGACAAAAGCAGGAGAGGGGAGCATCTCTCTCTCTATAGCGTATTTTCAGGTTACAGATGTGGAAATACAGCCAGCTGAATACCGAGTAGCTTCGGTGACAGGCATGTGTCCTGTGTTCAAGAAGTCTGAAAATATGCTTCTTGGGGAAATAAAAGCTCTTCCTGGGTAGCGTTTCTCTTTAAATGAGTAATATTTTGACTTCTCTTTTGAAACTAAATGCTAGTGCTTCTGTTAGCAGTCCTTTTTGCCTTTCCGTTTCTTTATCTTATAGGGAAGCAAAGCTATGCTTCCTATTACATAGGTGTTTCACCATGTTCAGACTGGATCTGGGCTGGCTTGTCAGATTCAGGTGTGGTACTGTACGTTGGTCACCAACAGCCTGGAAGGAAACTGCTGATTTCTCAACATTTCCCTCTGATACAGCTGACTGGCCAAAGAGCTCTTAGGTATGCTGGCTTTAGCAGTGGTTTTTATCTAGTCTGTCCCTTGAGTCTTATTAATATGGAATGGAATTCATGCTTGCAGATCAAAAGAAGCACCTGGTAAGTATAATGAAGATAATTGCCCATGTTATATTGGGCTTGTACTGTTAACAAGCTGTTGAATTCTAAGGAACTACTCATATCCAGAAGCATCTTGACTAATCTTAGAGGTGAAGTTCAGCTTCCTTTGTATTATGAGGAGCCCAAGTTAGTTTTGCTTTTGTTAAAGCAAACTTATTCCTCAGAGGGCATCTAGACTAAAAGCCATAAAATAAGGAGCATTACAGTGGGGCTTAGTGGTAGTTTTTGCCATCATCAGGTCTAGGTAGGCTACTAAAACAGACTTTAATACTGCTGAGTCTTGTGTGTGAAAGCTGGAGATTAATAGCATTTCTCCCTCTTTAAACGTTTTGAATGTATGTTAATTGTAAAGCCACAAACATGATCTTCCACTTCACAGTTTGATACAAGAAACTTCAAAATTTCTCGTATCAGTAGAAGAATCACAAAGAATCCTTGTCACTTTGAAGTTTGGTGCTAAAGTTGCACTCCAAAGCTTCAAATCTGACCTAGGAGACCACTGGTGGCACCTCACGTGGATCTTTGAGCTGTTCTCAGCCCATGATCTTAAGCAGTAGGGTGATCATACAGAACAAAGTCTAAAATTCATAATGTTTTCCTGAAGAGCTGCAAGGTGATTTATTTCAGCATAGAACTACAGTTACAGAGCCCTGTAGAAGGAGTTCAGGTAAACGGACTACCTTCTCCCTTTTAGTAGAAACCTGACTGGTTTGGGGCAACTAGACTAGCATTTCTTCACAAGTTTTGGAATCTAGTCTATGAGGCAATGACTTAGTGTATCTTGCAGAATTTGACCTGGCTCAGAAAATACGGATGATGCCATAGTCTTAATTCGTTTTGCATTGTTGCTTTACCTGTCCTGGTGAGGTAAAAATCTAGTTCTGGGAGGTAAAGAGGGGGTGGGTTGGAGCGGGTGCAGGTTGCTTTGTATAACACACTTGATCTGTGGAAAACACCGATAGATGTGACTGAGTGAAAACTTCCCAAGAAGACTTAAACAAGTAGCCTTCTTGCAGAAGGCTTACTTAAGGTGGCCTTGATAGATAAAAGGAACTGCTGGAAACTTGCCTGTGATGACAAAATGGAGGAGGATTGACTAATCGAGGAGAATTTGAACTTGGGTGGCTTTTACTGTACTTATTTTTTTTTCTCTTGAAAGTAACTGAAAAATCGAATAGTGTCCAAACTACTTGGAGGTTATCCATTTAAGGACTTGTCTTCTGAACCAGCCTTTCTGGATATTGTTCCTTAAAAGTGGCCATTGGCTTTATCTGAAAACTAAGTCCTTACACTGGTTTTTAAAACAGTTTAGACAGGTGGGGAATTTTGTCCCATGTAAGGCTTCTTAGAATGTGGGGCAAGTAAAACTGGTGTCAGCTGCGCCTGCTTCTAGCTGGTGAACTTGTATTCAGTTTCAGATCCTTTACAGGAAGAATGCAGAAGTTAAACATTAAAATACTGGTGAAGAGAAATTCCAGGCAAACTGGTACTTTCATATACTTAAGGTATCTGAAGATGGAGCAGCATGCTTTGTAATTGTGCTTTTGTGGCAGCTGTAACCTTCAAATACCTCCGAGTTCAGGGGAAAAGGGGCCTCTGAAGATAAAGCTTTTTAAATGAAGCTCTGGGTTTTGAAGGATAGTTGTGCAAAGACAGTTTTGTTTGACTTTAGATTTCTTACTCAGTTTGCGTAATCTTACTTTGCCGATTTGCTATATACAAGAGGAAAAGAAACTTCAGATTTTCCTCTTGAAGGAGCAGTTGAAGCAACTTTGAACCAGTTGTAAAGGTTCTCTTTTCAGATTCCTTTGGGACAGTGAGTAGTGAGCTTTGGTCGGTCCATCGTGCAGATCCTGACAGGCAGATTAACAGACTAGATACAGGCTGACAGATTAATCTTAGTATAAAAACTTTTCCACTGTGTATCTAAAGCAGGTCTAGCTCGCCTATTAAACATTTGTCTTTTACCATACGTTAACCTAACTGGTTATGTTAGGTTCTTCCTGTTGGTAGCTGCTGGCAATATTCAATCCTGTCACTTCAGGCAGTAGTCTCAAGTTTATGGTTTAGAATGAAAGTCTGGTAGTTGTTAGTATCTGTAAAGATGTATTGCAATTCTGTTACAGCTCTTGGCATATTATTTTGCTCTTTTTAACAGGTCTTATGTTGCTGTTCTGTAATGTTTTAATGTGAAGACTTTCAGAGTTGGAAGTTGAGTGAGGAATGTATCTTGGTCTATAACTCAGAGACCCCATTTTGTTCCTCTTGAAATTAAAAGCAGCAATTGTGCCTGAGCCCAGCTCCTGCAGTTGGCTTTGCCTTTGTTTTTCCTGTTCTGCAGTGTCAACATGGTTGCTATGAAAACAGGCATAAACAGTAGCATGCTGAGTGCCAGCTGCTGCCACCATACTAGACAGCTCTTCACCCTTGGGTGTCCTAACAAGATAGTTTGAAGTCTTGAATGCTGAGTTGAAGCAGAGACGACTTTGAGTGCTCAGTTTTATTCTTGTTTGGATCTGTTTAAGATCATCTTGCATCCTTTCATTGCAGAACTTCATTTTAAGAGCAGATACTCTCATTTGGTCTGACTGGAAGGTAGAAGCGGGATTACAGAAGTAGCATACTAAATTCTGTGTCTCTTGTACTTTAAATTCTCGGGCTTCTGCTGTGGTTGGAAGGATGGATGGTCACTTCTGTGCTGAAGGTGATTGGAGAGAGAGGAACTGTTTTGAGGGAGGAGTGGCTAAAAAGCAACAGTAAATTTGTCCAACATTGGGGTACTTTAAAAATAACTAAATAAAAATTCCTGGTTAGATATACGCTCTCTATTTAAGACCTAAATGTCAGGATGCTAATTCGGGTTCCATCTTGAGGTCATGTGTTGTTCTTAATGCTTCTGTAGTGGCTTCCTTCAAGACACAACTCATGAATGTTCTTAGTAATCTGGGATGCTGGATGGTTTGGGGGAGGGAAGCATTTTCTAACCTGAATGAATTGCAGAGTTACAGGAGGATTATCTTGATGGGGGATCAGGTAAACTGCCACACATATAAGATAATGATTCTACTTCTGTTGGGTTAAGAATAGTGAATCATGTGAAGTATTTAAACTTAAGGAGACTTCATCAAAACAAAGCTTGATGTGCGTATTTTTAGACTAGTGTACTTCAAATTTGTCTTGAAGCACACTTCAAAAAAGACTCCAATTTAAGTGTTTAACTTCCTTGTTCTTTTCTTTCTAGTTCTAGAAGTCTTGCGTAACTGTTTTATAGCTTAGGGGAGTTAAGGTACTGTGACCACGGTCTGTTTAACCTACCCCATCCTAACCACTGTTTCAGTGGCCTGTGGCGGACTGACTTTCTGCTCAATGAAATGCATACCTCTGTTCCCCAATATGGGCAAAAGAAGTGGTTTATACTGTCTCGGACAGGCATGCCTATCTGATGTTTCCATAGCATTCTAAGGATGCTTTCCAAGTTAGCCTTCTAGATATCTGGCAAGTGTCTGGTGTCTTTTAGGGAAGCCAAATGTCTTAAACATTTTCTTTAATGTAAACCTGGGAGTGAAGTATGCATCCTGAGCTATAGGTTAGGATATTGAAGTTGTAATTCTTGTTTCTCTGACTGTAACTGCTATTTAAGTCATAAAAGAACTTAAGTCTTCAAATGTTAAGCTAGTGTGCTCTTCAAGGCTTTCGGTCTAATAGTGCCTATTCTTAAAATTAGCTTCTAGAATGAAGCTTGATTAGTTAACAAATGTAATAGCTGCTAGCCAGACACTTCAAGAGAAAGCTTAATGACTATCAGGAAGAAATACTTTGTAGAGATAAGTAGCTGGCTTTTGAGTTTAACTCTGAGGAATAAGGAAGAAGGTGCATTACTGAAAGAGAACAACAGTAAGGCTGGTAAGACAATAGTTAAAGGGATCTACTTCTTTTTTCTCCACTCCTAAGCATTTATAAGTTTTTGAAGTGAAGACCAGCTACAAAAACTAATCAGAGGAAAGGTTATATAGCACACTGTTTCTTTGGCTGTTCAAAGCTGCCTTACTCAAAGCACAGACAAACTTTTATTCTCTAGAGTGATTTTAATAGTCCTGATCAGATATTGTGCAAGAAAGTACTGAGTTAGGCAGAAGTCCTGCTTGGTTTTTATTGCCTTTGCCGGGGGGGTGGGAAACCTCTAAATCTCTTATTTTAATGCGGCCTTTGGTTGGGGGAGGGGAGGGTGTTCTAAAAATGTCTTTCTTCCTCAGGCAAGTGATCTGCAGCCATGAGCAGCAACGAATGCTTCAAGTGTGGACGTACTGGCCACTGGGCTCGGGAGTGCCCTACTGGAATTGGCCGTGGTCGTGGGATGAGAAGCCGTGGCAGAGGTGAATGATTATTTGTATAGTAAGATCTCTAGCTGACTCTTCTGTGGAGTGTGTAAAACTGGCTTTGTTAGTCTGAAGTAAAGAAGTTAGGGCACAAATTGGTAATAAATTTTGCTGGTTCTTACCTCTGTGTAAGAATTTTGCCAGGGGCATCTGAGAGTGAAGCTAACTTACCAATTCAGCTGGCAGCGTCCTTGATTAACTCTTCAGAATATTCTGAATGTAATCCTTAAGCCTTGTTTCTCCTGTTACCCATTTCAAGCAGGCTTCCAGTTTATGTCTTCATCTCTCCCGGACATCTGTTACCGCTGTGGTGAGTCTGGCCATCTTGCCAAGGACTGTGATCTTCAGGAGGATGGTAAGTATCACTAAATATTCTATCTCTTCAGTCGCACGGACAGAGATCTGTGGTTGAAGAGAAGGGTACAGTATGCTGATCCTAATTCACTGGAAACAAGCTGTACATGTCCTTCATTAGAAGCATGCTACATCTCGCTCTACCAAGGTTTTATAGTCTTGTTTGGTATGTTTTTCTTATTGTGGAAGCCTGCTATAACTGCGGTAGAGGTGGCCATATTGCGAAGGACTGCAAGGAGCCGAAGCGGGAGAGAGAGCAGTGCTGCTACAACTGTGGCAAACCTGGCCATCTGGCTCGTGACTGTGACCATGCAGATGAGCAGAAGTGCTATTCTTGTGGAGAGTTTGGACACATTCAAAAAGACTGCACCAAAGTGAAATGCTATAGGTAAGAACTGACAAGAGACAACTGCAAAATCTATCTAAAGTGATAGATGCATTCTGTATCTAATTTTGCTTAGGAAATGAAGCTTAAACTTTGAGCAGGTAGCTTGTTTCTTTAAGCAGTTGTCTACTATTGTTCAAAAGTAAGTCTTAGATACCTGTTAGCAAAGTCAAGTAATAGATTCAATGATGAGCATCTGTAGGTGGCTAGAAAAATGCAAATGTTAAAATCACTTAATCTGTACAGCAGAAGGGGCCGTATCTGTTTGCAGAAGGTAAAAGGAAGTACTTGCCTGTAGCACAGACTTTATTTGGAGTTGGGTACCCTGTGCCTTAAGCTGGAACTAACAAACTCCAGCTATACGAAGCAGTTGACTAGCACAGCCAGTCCCAGCAGGAATATACTTAAGATGTCTTGGTTGTAGGAACTGCGCATACAAATGGATGTTAAATCAGTTTGAAACAACAGCTTCAAAGTGCTGTCTGGTTTTTGAGCGCAGGCCTGTACCAGAAGCAGCGTGCATGTTCCGAAGTACAGTCTTCTTCACCCCCACTGAGATTCCCTTCTGTGGAGGAAGGAGGGAGAACATGGTGCATTTGAGCTAAAACTACTTACTCTCAAAACAAGGCTAAACTGCAGACGGAAGCATCAGAGTAGACAAAA
The DNA here is from genome assembly GCA_008921705.1 of Burhinus oedicnemus. Lineage (NCBI taxonomy): Eukaryota > Metazoa > Chordata > Aves > Charadriiformes > Burhinidae > Burhinus > Burhinus oedicnemus. The sequence goes on from VFFE01009197.1 coordinate 1,000,861, forward strand.
CCCAACACACAGTAAAAAAAAAAAACAAACCCAAACCACAGTTCTGTACTTGATGTACAGTGGTTTTGGCATATGCAGAGTGATTAATGTGAGTTGATCACTTGGGAAACAGTTCCTGGCTCTGCTGAAGACAGAAACTTGCCTTATGTCAGAATTCTGGAACACTGAAGCATAAATCTTGAATGCAAATCTAGTGTTGCATGAAATTTAAGTAGGTAATTTACTTGACAGAATAGGATTGCTTTTCTGAGTAACTGGTCTAGATGGTTTTGATAAAATTGTTTGCTCTTTCCAGGTGTGGTGAAACTGGCCACGTAGCCATCAACTGCAGCAAGACCAGTGAAGTCAACTGCTATCGCTGCGGCGAGTCAGGGCACCTTGCACGGGAATGCACAATTGAAGCTACAGCCTAATTATTTTCCTTTGTCGCCCCTCCTTTTTCTGGTTGATGGTTGTATTATTTTTCTCTGAATCCTCTTCACTGGCCAAAGGTTGGCAGATAGAGGCTACTCCCAGGCCAGTGAGCTTTACTTGCCGTGTAAAAGGAGGAAAGGGGTGGAAAAATCAACTTTCTGCATTTAACTACAAAAATGTTTATGTTTAGTTTGGTAGAGGTGTTATGTATAATGCTTTGTTAAAGAACCCCCTTTCCGTGCCACTGGTGAATAGGGATTGATGAGTGGGAAGAGTTGAGTCAGACCAGCAAACCCTCTCTGGGTTACATGGAAGTGATCCTATGCAGGAGGAAAGAAATTCTGGAAGTGTCTAAACTTCCTCATAACTTTAATTTTATTACAATGGCCTTGGATTGTCTGACCTCAGTAGCTGTTAACACCAAGTAATATCTGTATCAGGCCCTACCTAGAGCATATAGCTGAGTGGGAGTAAACAAACAAGATGCACATGCCTGTTAATGGCCATGAGAGAGAGAGAGAGAGAGAAATCGGGAATAAACTTAAAAGTAACAGTAATTCAGTCAATGAATGTTCACGTTGGAGATACAGAACGTAATGGGAAGCTTTTGAATAAATATTTCAAAGTCAATCTGAAACCCCGACATCAGTGCTCATAGCATATACAATTTGGAGCTATTCAGGAGTTGCAAATAAATGCATTTTCACAGAAATCAAGATGTTATTTTTGTATACTATATCACTTAGACAACTGAGTTTCATTTGCTTGTAATCAGTTTTTAAAGTAAGATGGTAAAAGCAATTGAAGTCCTAGGACATAGAAAATGTAATTTTAAACTATCAATAAAGCTGGAGGAGGAAGGGGAGTTTGGCTAAAGTTCCTTTTGTTTATTTTTGGTTTTCATGTACACAGTGCAAAATAACATTAAAAAGGGGTATGTGGAGGTGTAAAAGTTCAGTTTGGACTTTTCTTTTGTACTGTCTTACGTTCAGTTACCATATGGTAGCATCAAACTAAATACATGAAGTATGCAGTCCTTCCAGACTATTGTGTATCTGCATGTGTTCATGTGAGTGGATCGCGTGATCTCAAGAGCAGACTTGTTGCATCTATGCTGATGTAGTTAAAGCATTTCTTCAGAAGTTGTTGAAGAAGGCACAAAAGTTGTTGAAGGTACAGCGAGTTCCAAATCTGGAGTACTTTAATGGTGTGTTAGCAGTACTTCAGCCTTTGCAGATGTCATTACATGAAGAACTATCTTTTAAAACATGCAGTATTGCAGGCACTTCCCATTCCCATTTGTTCTTCTGCTATGCTGATTGACTAAGGATTAGTAAACAGAAGGTTACACAGATGAAAAGGGAGCTGACGTGGAGCGTGTCTTGAGCACGGCCACTCAAGAAGTGAATAAAGTTGTCCTGATGTGCAAGAAAAACAAGAGCAGGAGTTCCTGACTGGTCAGTGTTTCACCATAAGGTACGATTGTAGAAGGTGCTAAAGCAACTAACGGCAGCTTCAGCTGGTGTACCTCCACAGCTTCCGGGTGTCTTCAGGAGCTCTAACAGAATCGGTCCAGTTATGATCAAGGATAGCATGCTGTAGCCGCTTTGCGTTTGCATCTTCACACGCAAACTAAAGGCTTTTCTTACTGGCAAGTCCCAAAGTGTTTTTCATAGGCTATGTATGCTATAGTGGTGAACAAATTGCCTGTGACGGTGGCATGACTGTGTGTGGATCTCTCATTAGAGAAGTACCAGACTGATAATCTACAGCTATGCTAGAGTAAAACTGAATTGGTACTATTACTTGTAGGTCCGTGTTATAATTAACTGGTTAGGTATGGTGTTAACATTTTCAGTTACCGTGGAAACCAGGCTGTTAAACGTGATGCAGTCATGCAATAATGCCCCTGAAGGTTGTGGTCTTCCAGGAACAACCTAAGCCTGTGGCTTTCAGCAGGCTATAGCGTGTAGGTGAGGCTTACAGAAGAGCATTAAGAACTCCTCAGCTGATGAACTAGAAGATCCAAATGAGCCTTGCCTGGGAGCGTTTGAAACTGTAAAAGGAGGCATATTACCTGATAGCTTTTGGGTTGTTTCAGGAAATCTGGTATTAAAATAAGTGTGTCCAAGAAAATTGTTACAGTTGTAGTTGCTGTGTCACATCAGCTGAACTCTGATCAGATTGTTGCTGTTTTGCAGTGGGTTGCCATAGAAATATAGAGTTCCTTAACATTTGATGAAATAAAGCTTTATAAAGAACTAAAGTTTTCAGCCTGGGTTTGATGTTCAAAGCCTGTGGGAAAACGTTGAGCCATAGTTCAGGGAGAAAAAGAAGACTGATTCTTAGAATACTAAGTACAAGGTGACTAGAGCCCAGGTGATGTGGCTGGCAGGAGCCAGCCTGAGCAGGTTTTAAAAAGCCTGAGTTGGTACTGCTGCGGAGAAGGAAGGAAGCAGATTGTTAGCAGAAGTCTCTTATGTGAAGCACTTAAAGAGGGAATGTTCTGGTACTGCTTTGCCTAAGCAGAAAAAAAATCCCAGCTATTTGCTCCTGCCTGGTCAGTGACACAAAAGACATAGAAGACACGTTCTACAGAGTGTAAAGCCAAAATGAGATGAGATGGTGACTGCTAGTATAATTGGTCATGATTCTTTGGCAGGATGCCTTTTGTCCAGCCGATTTGCTGAAGAGCAAAGCCTTTCAGCTCTTGTGGAACTAGGGTGGGAAGAGGTTCTTGCCCGAGTTGTGCGGGGTTTGTTTGGTGGGGTTTGTTTGTTTTTTTTTTTTTAATAGCTGCTATTGGAGCATAAATGTACTTTTGCATCTTAAACATCGTTGCCAAAACCCTCGTAAAATCCACACTTGAAATGAGTGGAATGTCTCGGGGTAGTACAGATAGCCTAATCACAGCATGTTTGTGTTCAGCCCTGTGTAGGTTAGTATGGATTAACTGAATCTTTACATAGAATTATCTTAGTTAAACAGTAATAAAGTTTGAAGCTCTGTGATGACAAAGACCTGAAAGTCTTTGGGACTTAACCTGTAGCTAAAAAAATGCTGTGTCAAAGACTTGCAGTGGTGGTAACATCTGTGGTCTACTTTTCCATTCCTGTAGAACTTGGCAATTAAGCTTGGTTATAAAGATCCTGTAGCCAGTGCTGCTTAGTATTCCGGTGCTTAACTGCTTTCTTATTGCTGAATGATTTTTGTGTCTGAAAAGTAGTATTGTTCTCCAAGATGATTTTTTTTAACAAAATGGGATTTGAAGGCTGAGAAATACAAACCAGGATATAACTTCAAAAAGGAGATTATTCCAACTGAGGCATCTCTTCCTAGTCATCTTTCTGTAGAGAACAGTTTAGAATATTGATGCTACTACTTCAAGTGTCAGTTGTTCCAAAGTTAATGAGATGAAGGAGCAAATACTGATTTCAGAAATTGTGGGGACTTGGAAAAATCAAACCTAATACTTCATTTTTTCCATGTTAATCTTTTCCACTAACACCAAAGCATCTCCTCATTCATTTTGAAGACCAGTCCCATGACAAACTCCAGTGTAGTGGTTTTCATAGATCTGGTGGATCTCATGGATCAAGAAGGCAGAGAGATAAATGTGTAATAGATTATTTGCTACAAACAGGGCTCTCTGAAGGGCTAGCATTTTCTGGAAAGGGTTTATTAATATTACTGGGAGTCATTGAATAAATCCTCACTGAAAACCAGTCTTCCCAGTGTGGTTTTTAGACCCGCAGCAAAGGGTTAATATAATTGCTCCACTGCGTGGTCTGTGGACAGCAGAACATGGATGGCGGTGGTCAGTGGGCCGGAGAGCAGGAGGGACAGTCTTTTGGTGTCTAGAGGTGGCCAGCTGTGTTGTGTGGGTTCCTGAGGTGCAGGGAATTTACCTGTAAGGATGTTCCCTTGTGCTGGGTGAAAGCAGAGAAGTCTGGTCCGTGTGCCAGTGGTTCTAAATCTGTGTCTCCCAACACTGTCGCTGTGCAGGAACTCTGGGATGGGGTGAGCGAAAGGCCAGAAAAAACTACATTCCCATTCCTAAGTGGAGACACTAAGCACGTGGAAGAATACGAAAGAGGGTTTTTTTGTTTTGTTTTGTTTTGAATTTATTTTGTGAACTGAAAGTGCAGCAGGAACACTACAGGCAACAAGGGTTGGATTTCTTTTCCAGAACGGCTGGATGCTCCTGCAAACTCGGGGGAGCAGATGCGCTGGGATAAGGCACTGCGCACAGGTACGCGGGTTTCCAGAGAAAGAGGCTTCCAATTATTTGCAGGGAAAATACTGTTTTATGTAAGACTAACAAAAACTACTGTGCAATACACAATTCTGTAGCTGGGAGTTTACACATCACCTACTGGGAGGAGGCGCGGCCTGCAGGCTGTAGGCCAGGCGAGCTGGCCCCGCTGGCGTGCACATCCTGGGGACGGGGACGGGCGGGTGCCGTGCCCCGGTTCCCGCGAGGTGCTCGCCGCACGCCCGAAGCCGCGGACACCCTCGTTCGCCGCCGTATGGGGAACCCGGCTTTGCCGCCTTCCCCCCGCCGGGCCGGCCGCGCCTGCGCAGCGGCGCCACTTCCAGTTCCGGGTGACGATGCGTCTCCTTCCGGGGCGCCCCTGGCGCGCGCGGCGGCGGAGCACCGGCGGGCGCCATGGTGAGTGCGGGGCCGTCCTTCCCCACAGCTTCGCCCGGCGGGGCCGCGCTCCACCATCCTTCTTTTCCCGACGATGGGGGCTCGGCGGAGAACCGCCCCAGCCGGGCTGGCGAGGATGAGGGGTGAGGCGGGGGCCTGGTGTCCGTTCCTTCGCGGCGGGGGGCGGGCGGGGAGTGGGGCGCTGCCGGGCACCCTCAGTAACAGCCCGTCTGCTGTCTCTCTTTCAGGCTCGGAACGCGGAAAAGGCCATGTAAGTACGGCTGGGGCCGCCGGTCGTTTCCCCCCCCCCCCGCCAGAGCCGTGCCCGCCCGGTGGGACGCATGTTCAGTCTTTTTTGAAAGCTCCAGGGGCTAATAATGTGTTTGGGTACTTAGTTGCCTGTGTTGTGCTGGTCTAGAGGCGGTGGGAGTAGGGGGGATACGAGACTTCTAGTGGTGTAGAGCTTGCCTGGCTGTGCAGGGGGTGAATGCCGCAGGAGAGACACTGCGGCGAGGGCTGGAGGAGAAACCATAGAATCATAGAATGGCTTATGTTGGAAGGGATCTTAAAGATCATCTAGTTCCAATACCCCTGCTATGGGCAGGGACACCTCCCACTAGAGCAGGTTGCTCAAAGCCCCGTCCAACCTGGCCTTGAACCCCTCCAGGGATGGGGCAGCAACAGCTCCTCTGGGCAACCTGGGCCAGTGTCTCACCACCCCCAGAGTGAAAAATGTGGTGGAAAATGTTCTATGGCCGTTGTGGCTTTAGGCAGTTCCCATTTTTGGAACAGACTAAATAAGAATCTGTTAGCATTGGTTTATGTGTAATTCTTGCTTGAGAGTGGCTAAAACCAGTGGTTTTTAACAGATTTACTTTTGTATTGGCTTTCTTGAGTACTTTTCAAAATTGTTTGCAGACTACACGTTTAGAACTACTAGACTAGAGGCTCTTGCAGCCCAGAAAGCCAACTGCATCCTGGGCTGCATCTCCAGCAGCGTGGCCAGCAGGGCGAGGGAGGGGATTCTGCCCCTCTACTCTGCTCTGGCGAGACCCCACCTGGGGTACTGCGTCCAGCTCTGGGACCCCCAACATCAAGGACATGGACCTGTTGGAGCAGGTCCAGAGGAGGCCACGAAGATGATCTGAGGGCTGGAGCCCCTCTGCTGTGAGGACAGGCTGAGAGAGTTGGGGTTGTTCAGCCTGGAGAAGAGAAGGATCTGCGAAGACCTTATTGTGTCCTTCCAGTACCTAAAGGGGGCCTACAGGAAAGATGGGGAGGGACTTGTTATCAGGGAGTGGAGTGGTAGGATGAGGGGTAACAGTTTAAAACTGAAAGAGGGGAGATTTAGATTAGATATTAGGAAGAAATTCTTGACTGTGAGGGTGGTGAGACCCTGGCCCAGGTTGCCCAGAGGTGTGGCTGCCCCATCCCTGGAGGAGTTCAAGGCCAGGTTGGACGGGGCTTTGAGCAACCTGGTCTAGTGGGAGGTGTCCCTGCCCATGGCAGGGGGTGTGAAACTAGATGGTCTTTAAGGTCCCTTCCAACCCAAACCATTCTATGATCCTAACTGTTTATCAGGGAGTGTAGCAATAGGACAATCGATAACAGTTTTAAACTGAAATAGGGGAGATTTGGATTAGATATGGGGAAGAAATTCTTGATTGTGAGGGTGGTGAGACACTGGAACGGGCTGCCCAGGGAAGTTGTTCCCTGGAAGTGTTCAAGGCCAGGTTGGTCCGGGCTTTGAGCAACCTGGTCTAGTGGGAGGTGTCCTTGCCCATGGCAGGGGGGTTGGAACTGGATGATCTTTAAGCTTTCTTCCAACTCTATCCATTCTGTGATTCTATGGTTTGTCTCGTGTTTATTCTTTTTCCTGAAATACGTTCTGAGCTTGTAGTAGTAACTCAAGAGAGAGGCTGAAGAGACTACAGCTGTCTAATACCTTGCGAGGTACTCTCTTGGAGTGATCCCATCCAATGCCTCTGGGACACTGGATTGGATGGTGTGATTTTCTTTCCAGAAATGCCTCTTAACAGCAGATGGAGCCTAGATAATTGGCTTAGATGCAGGGTATAGGTATGCCATTAAAAAGTGTTAAATGCTCTCTCAATTGTTTTGTGGTTTTTAATGTAATTATTAAAAACTAGTAAATAAATAAAACTGCGTATTAAAAAACTGTAGTCTGTGTAGTCTCTGCTCAGTTGTGAGAGACTCAAAAGATTTTGGTAACATTAATCAACTTGATTACTGACTGCTGAAGCTTTTTTTTCTCCTGGGTTTTTTGTTTGCTTTTTGGTATATCTCTTGTTAAAGTATGTAAACTTTATGCTTGTGCTTATAACTTGTCAATGTCCTTTTGCTGCTAATATCTAACATGCTGGCATATGCTAAACAGAAAAATTAATTAGCTGCTTACCAGGATTTGTATTTATCTCAGAAATTAACCACTGAGGATTTCTAGTGTTGAAGAAGTCGCTAGCTGGACGAGGTAGACAATTAATATGTTGAAGCCTTTGTTTTCTACAGGCTGTAATTAAGTCCATAATCAACATCCAGAGCAGAACTTGCTCCTGGTGAAATGTAGATTTGTAAATGTAAGTCTGCTTCCTTTCTGTTCTTTAGGACGGCCTTGGCAAGGTTTCGGCAAGCTCAGCTCGAGGAAGGAAAGATTAAGGTATGATGTGAAAACACTAAAGCTTTATTAGCTCTAATCAAGAGCGGAATGCAGGCCATGGACAGAGCTGCGTGACAGCTGTCAGAAAGGTGATGTGCCAGATACAGATATAGGAGCATGGCATTAGTTATCTGGAAAGCAGCTGAAGCAGAGACTGTATTTCACAATGATGCAAAACAGAAATGGCAAAGATAATTTCCTTAACTAAATAACCTGTTCAAAAATGTGTGTGTATGTATGTTTCAGAGCTGTGTTGCCTTGGCTGCGAAGAAGAAAATGAAAATTGAACATCACTTATTTTTTTTATGTAATGTAGGTAGAATATGTAGTAGTTTAAAAAAAAAAAAGCAACCAACCAACCCAAACTACATCAATGCTATAAATAGAGGCAGCATGCTGGGCAGAAAATGAAAATTACTTTTGAGACTGAAGTTATCTCCTGCAACTGCTTATGCAGATTGATTCACATTCACTTATTTTTACTGAGAGTAATCACAAGATTTGTTTGGATTTCTTCACAGAAGAGGTAGAGAAATCCTTCTCATAATCTTGTTCATTGATATATTCTGACGAAACAGTAACCATGAAACAGGGTCTTCAGAATCGATGTGAACTTGAGGCTTGCATGAAACATAACATTGGGATGTTATTAACACACCACGTGATAGGTGTGGATCTGTTCATAATTGTCTTTGCTGTCATGCAGCTTTTTTTTTTTTTGATTGGTGTAAGATTGACAAAAAAATGGACATAGCAACTTCATAATTTAAAAAACTCCACTGCTATAGTGAGAGAAATAGCATCCCTACACCCACATGGAACCTTAGAGACTGATTCTCAGCTATCTATGGATATTCCTGTAAATTTTTCACTGAATCATAACTCAAATTGCAAGAACATGTACGTGAGGATCACAGTGTTCTCAATGATGTTTTTCTGTACAACTTTATAATTTTTTATTTTCAGTAACTGATAAAGGAATTCTGGAAACTGAGGTGTCCTATGTTTGCACGTTAAGAAATGATGTTTTACACATGAGCGTGAGCAATATGAAACAGTAAAATGGAAAATAACAGTTTGTGGAAACTGTAGTGGGAAAGATTCCATGAACAGCAGCCAGAGAATAAGACGGAATAGAGTTTCCAGTATATTATGTGAAGGAAGGCTTTTTAATGTATAAAAGGTTGAGCTGTGGAAGTACTGTAGGGAAAGGTCCCTACACAGAGTCCTAGGGGTAAGATGAAGTATTAGTTTGTGTAAGCAAGTCAACAGAATGTGAAGAAGGTTGGGGAAAAAGGTGTTTCGGACAAACTGTATTTGGGAGAGTTCAAAACAAAATAATCTTGGAAAAAAAATACATTATTTAGGTAGTAGCAATTGAGAAAGAAAGGCCTAAACTTAGTAGCTACTTGGAAGACAGTGGATTTTATTTAGATGTTAGTATAATGGAAATGATGTTACAATTCAGCTGCCCTAAATGGAACGTTATTTGTATTGGAGAGGATTGTGGGGTGTTCTGAAAAGAGGTGACAGATTTTGTTTTGAATAAAGTGGACTTAAGTAGATTTTTATATTCTGTGATAGTTTAATTTGGCAGGGCTGTAAATCATCATCGTTTTCCACTTATTAAAAATTGTTGGGAGCAGAAGGCACTGGAGCTTGGTAGCATGGTTTGTGATTAATCAAGCAACAAAGTTTGCGTGAAATGCTGTGAATATATTGATGCTACATAAAACTTCATGGTGTGTGGCTTTCTGTCAAACAGGAACGAAGACCCTTCCTTGCATCAGAGTGTAATGAATTGCCTAAAGCTGAGAAATGGAGGCGACAGGTAATGTCAAGCTGTAGATTCTTCTAATTCTATAGTAGGTAGAACTTGAGCACTTCCTATTTAGACAGCCTGCTTACAAATTTTTTTCAGACTTCTTCAGTATGCTGACAGTTAAATCACAGAATAATTTAGACTGGAAGATTGTTAAAGGAGAAGCCACCGCCCGGGCATTCACACCCCATTCAAGGCGTTGCACACACACACCACCCGAGTCTCTAACTGCCAGGACCAGGGTCCCTTCACAGTGAGTGACCCCACTGAGCTGACCCCCCCCTTTTGACTCCTCACACACACACACACACTCACTCACTCACTCACTCACTCACTCACTCTCGGGCACGCTCCCTCCTTCAGGCTCAACCTTAGGTTTCCCACAGCAGAGGCTTGGGTGTCAGATTTTATAAAAATAAATAATTTAATTGAAAGGTACAGCAGCAGGGTCAGCTAGCTGGGTGCCTCCCGAGAGGGGTCTTGAACAAAGAAATCCCTGGGCAATGATACCCTTGCAATCTGTATACCTGCCCCTCACGCGCTCTTCATGCATCATTTAGTCCAATGGTGGTTTTTGGTCTGGCGTCTTCTGACACCTTACTGGATTCTTTTTCTGTGTCCTGGCAGGCCGGCCGTTGACTGCTCTTATCTTGTTGATTTGCAGTCTCTGCTGACGGTTGTTGCCTCCTTATCTTCTGGTTTGTGCTTCTTGTGCACCTGCACTTGCTGGCAGAACACGGAGATCTGAAAAGTCTCGGACTTGGAAAACAGTGCCAAAACATCAGTGTGTTACAAACATTTTCCTCATACTAAAAGACTAAATGCAGCACTGTACCAGCTGCTAGGGAAATTACTGAGAAAGTTAACTCTATTGCAGCATAAAGGCTTCAGCAAATCTAGCTACTTATGCCAAGTAAAGCTAGGCAAACAGCATAAATCACACCATATTATAAACCTAAGTAATTTATTCTAATTAAGACTTACTTATTTAAGCTAAACAACTAATACCTCTCAACAAAGATCATACAGTTCACCATGGTGTTCAAAGCAGGTCCTATGACATCAGTTGCTCAGGGCCATGTCCAGCTGATTTTTTTTTTTTTTTTTTACTACCTTCAGGGATTTGGATTCCACAACTTTTTTGGGCCGCTGTTGCAGTGTTTGATTACCTTCTTAATGATTTTTTTCCGCCTTGAATTTAATCAGAATTTCCCCTGTTCCAACTTGTGTTTGTTGCTACTTGTCCCATTGTCGTGCACATCTCAAACAGTCTGGCTCTGTCTTCTCTGCACCCTCCACTAGGTAGTTGAAGATAGCAATAGGTTATTCCCTTTTCATCTTAAGGCGGATCAAACCCAGTTCTCTGTCAGCCTTTCTCTGTACTTCATATGCTCCTGTCTTCATCACATGTACTGTTCTAAAAATGTCTCCTTGGTTTTTAAGCTTCTGAGGTACTATATTTGTGTCTGAATAAAAATCTATGTTGATATTTGAAATTGATAGGCTCAGGTCCATTTTCTAGAACAAAAAGCCAACTTAGAAGCTGGATCTTTCTGGGGGTTTTTTTTAGCTTTTTTGGGGGGTTTTTTTGGTGAGAAATTCACTTCTGTGTTCTTATTTAACTAGATCATTGGGGAAATTTCCAAGAAAGTGGCACAGATTCAAAATGGTAAGATTTTTCTAATTACGTTTTATTTTCTTGAATCTCCAATCTTAAGCAGTTACAGTAGAAATCACATTTATTGTGAACTGTACTGTTTCCATTGCATAAATTCTGAAACTACTCTGGTGCTTCTAGTAGGCTGCCTAATTTATTGCCTTTTTCCCCTCTAACAGCTGGATTAGGTGAATTCAGAATTCGGGACCTGAATGATGAAATAAACAAACTTCTGAGGGAGAAAGGACACTGGGAATTCAGAATAAAGGAGCTAGGAGGTCCGGATTATGCTGTAAGTGTGGATTATTTTGTACTACCTCGTTGTTCTGCTTACAAGTAAATTGACTAATGCAAAAAATCTGTGCAATGTTGAGTTAACCACATATTACTTGGCCAACATTTATTAGAGAGGAACTTTATTCAGCCCCTAAAATTGTTAGATTGTGTTAGAAGAAATACTTGTTTCCATGGTGAACAAATCGGACTTTTCATTTGGAACGCCGGTTCAGGGGGTCTTACCTTCCTGATAAGAGTTTGCAGCAATGGTCTGTTAGTTTTCTATACTGTACTGTCTCAGTATGTAAAAGCATTTTCACTTGGCTTGCCTAGTTACTGCTGAAAATGAAATAATGAGACTAGCTCTCACTTACCAAAACATCAAATGTACGCTTATGTTCACATTTAGTAGTGCTTGTTTGTCTGATAACTGAATATACTAGTACAGAGAATGACAGGTTTGAGTGTTTTGTCAAGGTGAATCCTGTATGGGCACTCTTTGGTTTGCATGGTCATTTTAACAGTGATTTGTCATAAAAGCAGAGAATGTATATAAAAATGAGCTATGAGGATATTTCATTTGTGGGGTTGTTTGAACTGGTATAATATATCTCCTTTCTCAATACTTTAGTAAGATGCCCAGGAAATAGAAGATGGAAGAGGAATAAAATTTTAAACAATTAATTCTGTTTATTTTCCAGCGCATTGGACCAAAAATGTTAGATCATGAAGGGAAAGAAGTTCCAGGAAACAGAGGTTACAAATATTTTGGCGCTGCAAAGGATTTACCAGGAGTTAGAGAACTTTTTGAAAAGGAGCGTAAGTAAATAGCAACTCTTCCCAGACATGAATCTGCCTAGTAGTATCTCTTGAGTAAAAGATCTACTGTGGTACGTGGGGAATGTGAGTAACAGCATATCCTAGCCTGTGCCTTAGACTGGCTAAATGAAATGCTGAACATGAGTAATTAATTAAATTCTATTTCTTTGGGCAAAGAGCACCTTTGGCTGTTTGCAATTTAATTAAAGAAATAGAAAAGAGTAAACTGTGTTTTCCAGCAGGAGTTCAAAATAGCAAGGACTAATGTTCTGTAGAAACCTTCCAGTGTAACAAGTTAACTTCATTGATAAGTTCTAAATTGTACTTTGAGTTCAAAATTAAAAAAAAAAAAAGTTGGCTTGAACATAAGTTTAGAAGCAGGAATCAACTTTCATAACAGGAAAAAATAGATGTAAGTGCATAAAACTTTATATTTTGATTTGTCATAGAATGAGGGGGAATTGCCTTGCCCTGAAAATGAGGCAGGCCTGCTGAATCGGCTCCTTTTTGCCACCTGCAAAGAAAAATTATGGGAAGTACTGCATGATCTGGGGGAGCTTGGGACAGGTTTCTAGTTCCTTTCATATAGTAGTCTTGCTCAGTACTGGGACTCCAGTACAGGGGGAAAAACAACTACATCCGTGACAGTGTAGAACTGGCACAGGGTGGGAACTGTGCAATGGGAAGCTTTGGGTCATGTATTCAAACAGTTTTGTGCAGGCCGGAGTAAAATATCACTACTTCTGATACTGACAGCAGTTCAGATCATGCATTGGTAGCTGTAGTTACTGTGAGGCTGACAGGAACCAGGAATGTGCGGCAAGCTATCAGGGTGGACCTGGGTGAATGACAGTTGTGTGCTCTTGCAGCCCTCCCACCACCTCGGAAAACTCGAGCTGAGCTTATGAAATCCATTGACGCAGAATACTATGGGTACAGGGATGAAGATGATGGTATTTTGGAGCCACTGGAACAGGAACATGAAAAGAAAGGTATATGAGGTTCAAAACCTGCATAAATCGGTCCAAGAAGGGGTGATGATGGACTCTGAAATTTTGGTTTGTTGTTTTTTCTTTTTTTACCTGTGGGTGTTGTCGTGTGCTTAGCTGTCAGAGTTCATCTCTCACATAGATATCCAAATCACTATTGTGTAAGGCATTTCAGGAGACAGGGGTGTGCTTTAGAGTTCACTTTCATCTTTACTACTGTTAATGATTTCATATTGTCAGCAAGTGATTCACTACTGAAGCAAAATCTCCTTTTTTTTCCCCCACCTTTTTCATGCTTAAGTATGTAAGAGAGTAGGTTGCAGCAGAGAGATCTATGGAACCGAAGCAGTTATCTCCCTCCTTTGTGAAAATTGACTGTACCATCTGTTTTCTGTCACGCCTAGTTATTTATCCATAAACATAGCTGTTTTCTTGGAGATTAGAGGGGACTTTCTGGAAACCCTGAAGTCTAGGTGGCCTATGTTAATCCATCCACATGTCATCTATCTCAGAACTTCAACACGTTTGTGAATATTTTTTCCTTTGAAACCCATACTTTCTCAATAGATAATATTTATCCATGTGCCTGCTCACTTAGTTCTCTAGCTTTGTTTCTACTGACTTGCCCGGTAAAGACAACAGTCTAATTCCTGAAACCCTCTTCAAAATTCATCACTATGTGCCATCTTCTGGAATTTGTGTAGCTTTAAGCAAGAGGCCACCCATCACCTTTAAGAGCCTAGCTGTTTTCTAAATAGTTCTTTCAGTCCTTGTGGTGAGTTGTCTGATCCTGCCAATTTGTTGCTGTTTACATTGTATGTTTATCATCTCTTCTTCTGAAGCTTCAACTGCAGGCACATCCTCAGTGCTCTGTAGGAAAAGGTCCTGGTGTGGAAACCCCTGGCAGGCTCTTCCACAGAGCACAGCAGATAACACTGTTGGATTTTGCTTGAATGGTGCTTCTTTTTGTATACAATTGTCTCTTTGGAATTAGAGAGAAAAACTTTAAACAAAACTGCAGGAAGTGGCTTGTTCAAATCATGACAAACTGTTGAGCTTGTAACTGTTTTCAATACTTAGTATGTCTTGGTGTGATCATCCACTTCTTACATGTGTCGCTTCTCTGTGTGTGAGATCTTCATAGTATTGTATGTTAGAGATTATGCCTTGTTGGTTAGATTGTAGGACAGGGAGGAAGAGGAGAATAAAGGAAATATTTCACTTATCTGTGTGCTGCAGCATAGCCTAGAGCCTTAAACCAAGTGAACAGTAGCTGGCTGGCAGACAACTGATAGCGTACGAAGGAAAGTTGTGTGGTGCAGCACTCCCAGAACAGCGTCCTGTTCAGTGTTCATCTTGCTAATTGCAGACAGGAGAGGTGGCTCATCTGGATTCATGTAGTTATTTAAGAAAATTATCATCTTTGGTGATTGTGCTAAAGATGCTAACAGAACCAAGTGTACTATTAATCTACTATTAATGCACTGTAGCTGAGATTCTCAGCTGAGGGTGATGTGTTGTCTGGGCTCTTGTGTTTTTACCTTGTTATCAGAAGAGTTAAATTATTGTGAAACAAAGTATTGAAAAAAACTTCTTAATTTGAGCTACCTTTTCTGTTACAAAACCACAGAAAAATGCAGCCATGTGCCACTAGTTAGATCTTGCTTTCTCAGGGAGAGCATTTTAATGTCTAATCTTTCAGAGCTAGGGGGAGTGACTGCTGACTTTTGTCATTCTGTGCTGCGTAGTTGCATTAATCTTCCACCTCCCTAGGATTTTTATGCTCTGGCGATGTCACTGATTAAGCTTCTTAAAACTTGTTTTAGTGCCCTTAAGCACTCTGCTGTGTAGTAGAGATACAGCAGCCTAGTAGTGAGTTACAGAATTGGAATCGTGCTACAAAATAAGAGAAATACACTGTGAGATGAAAAGAAAGAAACTTATGTGGGTGGTCACCGTAAGGAGCGTAATCATGTTTCATGAAGTACATGGTGATCAACATTTCTATAGGTGTTGACATGCTACAGAGCTGTAAGAGCCACGTAGCCTGGTCATGGACCCCTGTTATTCACTTCAGAAAGTAGGTTGATATTTATCCACGACATTTAGAGTCTAAAATGTACCCAAATTAAAGCATTAGCAAGTGCCACGCTTTCACGTTGGGTTTTGCTCAGACTAGATTGATATATTTTATTAGATACTACATTAAGGTTCTACAGTAAGTGTGCGTTACTGATGTAGAGGATGTAAGCAGGAAGTTTAAGTCTGTTGGAAAAGCTTTGGAAATAGGACCATGCTGCTTTAACGAGCTCTTGGATACACTTGTTTTCCTTTGCTAACCAGTTATAGCAGAAGCGGTGGAAAAATGGAAAATGGAGAGAGAAGCACGACTTGCAAGAGGGGAGGAGGAGGAGGAAGAGGAAGTAAATATCTATGCTGTCAACGATGATGAGGTATGTGATGGCTAAGGTGGTGTAACATGTCATGTGTCTTCTATGCTGCCTTCTTGGACGTAGGGTTATTTTGCCGAGAACCTGTCTGCTGCTGCGTTCTGCCCTTCTCTCTGCCTCACTTACTATTACAATTGTCCCTGTTTAGTGAAAATGAGTGATAAATGAGTACGCTTGGTCCAAGTTTAGAGAGTGATGAAAGCTGGCAGCTAGGGAAGACCTTTTACTTGAGTGAGAAACAGCCAACAGCTGAGACCTTGTTGTGATGTAACTGTCACTGCCTGGAATGCTGGTATTTGTAAGGGAGTGTGTTGCTATCTGAACACTGATCAGTCTTGCTTCTAAGGACAGTCTACAACCATAACAGCACAAGTAGTTTTGTGTACAGTATAATTTCACACTGTCAATGCGTAGCAAAACCAGGGATTGCCAGGGTCTTGTTTGTAGCTGAATCCTGATACAGCAAGGCTTTGCTGATGCTGCAATCACTGCTGTGACATGGCTCTTTTTTCTTTATTCTCCCTGCTTCTAACGCCAGTAAGAGAAGTGAGGGATGTTGCCGTTGCTCTCCAAGATCTGTAAAAGGGGTACTGGAAACTAGTTCTTATTTTGCAGTCCGTATCTGAGTGGGTTTATCACAATAATAAAAAGGAGGTAATCCATAAGATAAAATCGGTGGTTCCTTCAGTACCCTGTTTTATTTGTATTATCTCATGACTCATAGGCCCAGCTCTCAGGTGTGAGAACGAAGCAGTATAGAGCTCTACAGGGAAGTTCTTGGTTAGCTGGCTTCTCTTTTGTTTATAGCTTTGCTCTGGCAGCCAGAGAGATATGGAAGAGGAGGGAATATAGCTTTACATTCATGTCCATGCCATAGCAGAGGAAAAGCCATATGAACAACAAAAGCAATAATCCTGAAAATCTCAAGGAGCAGGATCTGAACGTGATGCTTGTCATATTCCTTTGATGTTCGGTCTTGTTCATCTGCTTCTTGTATTTGTAGCATTGGTCATACTCTTTCTGGTTCTTTCTGGCAAAGCAAGTAAAATAGGGATTTTTTTTATGACCTCTTTAGAAAGTAAACCTGATGTGGCTTAATTATTACTATTTTCTTTTTTTTAGTCTGATGAGGAAGGTGGTAAGGAAAAAGAAGGTGAAGAAGGCCAACAGAAATTTATTGCACATGTTCCAGTGCCATCTCAACAGGAGGTAAGACATAACAAAATTAAGTTGCAGAGATGCACTCTGGCTTTTGCAAGACACTGGTCTTCACTTACGGTGGGTCATCAGTAAAAGTGTCCTTGACTTGTTATTTCTGTGACTGGACTCTGCAGCTGTTTAATCCTCTTGCAAACGTTGTGGAACTGGCCAGAATTATGGTACCGTTGCTATAACCCTTTTCACCTGAGAATTTCCAAAACCTTCAAAAGTTACATGAATTGGAAAGTGTTGTGGTGTTATGAACAAGATAACCCTGATTGCCTAATATATATTTACTGTGCTTTTCCGCTGATGGTCTAACTCTTTTTTAATTTAATGGGATGATTTCTGAATTGCAGGATTTGCTCTCATAAATTTTTAAAAATTATTTTGGTGGCATGACCTTGAATTGACTATTATATTTTGAAACTGCTCCAGGGTATGTATTACCTTAACAGTGACAGGGTGTTTGAAATATAACTCAGGCAAGAAGGTTCTGGAGCTACGAATCTTCTGGTAGACGTGTATTTACATCACACAGATAGCATGTGGCGATTTGTCCCCTGCTGCCATCTTGTGAGATAACAAGGCTGTATTCTGCTGTGAAGTCATGATCCTGCACGTTTAACAAAATACTCATGTAATGGCTTGTCAAAACTGCAGGAGAGAAATAATGATTAAAAACATTGCTCTCTGGCCAATGGTATTCTGTTAATGAAGAGAGTATAACTGAGAGTCAGAACTGTTTTTCTAATACATAATTGCTAATTTACATAGCAATCTTTTCTAATTAGACAGTAGTTGGTGTAACCTTTTCTCTTTTTTAGTGGCAAATCACTCCATACCTTATGCCTATGGGATTATGCCTTCTGGATTCTAAATTACAAAAAGCCATGGTTCAGAACATTTATTTTTGAGAGATGGTGTGTGCCTGTGTACAGTTTGGACAAATATAAAATCATTACTGAGATTAAAACAAGTCTTGCAGGTTGTTATTAGTAGATCTTTAAAGTACATGCGTGTTAAAGAATCATGTATCGCTGGCACTTCTAGACAAAATTGAGGTCAGAGGCTGATAGCTGTTGCTAATGTGAAAGGCACACTCCCTAAACTGTTATTTCAGGGATGTGGACTAGTGTGGCTCAACTCCACGTGTTCTGCGTTTGTTAAAGCTATATCTGAGACAATTGTTTGAAACAAAATTCAGGTGACTACTGAGAGAGAAATAAAATGGCAGCTAATGTCCCGATGAAAAAGGATGGGAGGATAGATCTGAAACAGAGGCATCTATTTTACTGCTGCTTTCGACTTCCGTGAGCTTCAGCTGAGTATTAAAAAAGGTGCTCCTGACTCATCTTAATTCAATTACTTTTACACTAGTACACACCTTTACTTTCACAGTCTGATTCCTGTGGTTTACTTCCTCCTGTCTTTATAGCTAAGCATGCTAGGTTTTGGCATCTCAGTTAAGCTGAACGTCATCCTATTTTTTTATTTGCAGATTGAGGAAGCTCTTGTACGGAGAAAGAAGATGGAGCTTCTTCAGAAGTATGCCAGTGAAACCCTCATGGCACAGAGTGAAGAAGCAAAAACACTTTTAGGATTGTAACATTTGCACCAGTTACGTCCTTGGTTTTGTATAATCCATCTAAAAGCAACAGGTTCATATATTCTGGTAGCAATCACTTTTAGCTGTGAAAGTCCCTTTGGATGGTAAGAGTAAACTGATGAAGTTAGTGTCTGCTGCAGAAGGAAAACCATCATTTTGGTTTATCCACTAGGATGACTTGCACTTCAGTGCTGAAAAAGATCAAACCTAGCTTAACTTGTCTCTACATCTTCAGCAACTCTCTGCAGTCCTTTCGCTTTGTAAAACAGTCTGTACAGTGGTGCCTTTTACAGATAAAACCACAAACCCAGTGACTCCTTAAATCCTGAAGGAAAACTGACTGATGTTACTGCCATTCTGTCTGCTGTATCCTGACTGTAAGTGTACACATCTTTCTCATGTTGATTTTCGCTGAGCTGAGTCCAGAAGTAACTTATTCTATTTTGCCTGGTTAGTTTACCAGAATAGCCTAGAACCTGTTGAGAGGTCCCTTGATGACAGATCTTATGAGTGACTTTGAAGTTGATTTCGTTCTTTATATAACACATGCACTATGTCTAAAAGCTGTTACCCTTTTTGTGGTTTGTAACCGTGCCTGGGTGAATTGCTTAAATGCTGGATATTTCAGCAAGTATTGTAAATACTTCTACCTTTGCAATACTTTGTTCAAATAGTTTTAGTAAAACTTGTTAACAACCTGACGTCTTGTTTCATTCTAGCTCAAAGGATTGTGTTGTTTCCCTGTTCGTAGCCAAAGAATGGGATCATAAACAGCCATCCACGTAGGGGTTTGAAGCTCTGCGTCCCCTACTGCTCTTAGCTTGTGTATCCTGTGACAAGAGGCAGATTACAGCAGAGCCTCCTCAGAGTCTTATGGATAACTAACGTTGTTATACAGGTCTGAATGAATGAAATCTTACGCTGGACATCTGCAGCCATGGAGTAGAAGGGCTATCTAAGGAATATAATATTTAACCACCAAGTAACCATGTCCGGGACTGTTCAGGGTTTCTAGATGCTCTTAGTATTCAGCTCTATCTATTGTAAATAATCCACTCCAGAACAATTGAAGCTCTAAATTACAGAGGCAAGCTTTGTCTTACTTGATGTAAATGATTGAACAAAAAAAGCCTTGAAAAAGTGGGAAGCATAGCTATGAAATTCAAATCTTAAAAACCAAACAAACAAACAAAACCCTCAAGTATTGATAGAAGCAGACAGCTAACATTACAAACATAGTCTTCTATTAACAGTGCAGCTTTCTCTGCTTTGTAGTCAAGCAGCGAACAAATATGTTTATGACTCGTAATAATTTGTGTGCTCTGAGTTGCAAGCACCTATCCAAAGTTGGGTTTAGATTTTGCTGCTGCCCCTTGAGTGTTTTCTGTGCTTGGGTTTAGAGAAGGTGATGTGCTTTTATCCACACGCTGTCTGTATTGCTGTAAAAGACAACGCTGTTCCCAGAGTTCCTCCCTGAAACCCCTGGCCACCAAGTATGGAAAAAATAGGCTCCTTTCGTGTTGGATGTGCTAACAGGTTTATGGTCTAGCAGTACTGCGTCAGACTAGTGTACTTCACCTATGGAAAAGCTTGGCATGTGAAGGATAAAAGCTTTGTTGCCTGACACTAAGCCACTAACTGAGTCCCTGGAGCCAAATAAATTGGCAGGCGGCCTATTAAGTCTTTGTCACACTTCAGGAGTCTTGGTCACCAAACCAGGGCAGGGGGGACATGATAGCAACAAAAAACCAGGAGCGGCCAAATGGGCTTGCCAAAAAGGCGTTTAGAGTTAAAGCTCTGTTGTGAACAGCCCCTTGCCAACCATGCTTCTGCTAGACAGTACAGTTTTATTTCTCTCTCTCTCTCTTTCCATTTCTCTCTCTCCCTCCATTTCTCTCTCTCTTGCTTGGAAGAGGAATGCCAGTTGTGCTGTAGATTTGCTAAACTTTTTGCTTGAGATAACCAAACTAGATTAAGAGGGGGAAAAAAACAACTAGTTTTTGTGGCCTGGTAGAGTCTGGGAGTTTGATAATACCAATGGTTGATCCCTTCTGTCATGACATGAATCTGTAACATAGAAGACAGAAGGGTAAAGACAGGTCAGGGATGGAATGATAATGACAGAAGGCATAAAAAAAGAATAAATGGAAAGAATGAAAGAAAATCGAGACAGGATAGTAGTTGCGTTCATGTTCAAAGGAGCAGCTACCAGCCCTGAGCAAGACCCATATAATGACAATGGAGAAGTTTTTAAGGCAGTGCTAATCTCCGCTGAGCAACACAGAAACAGAATAAATGTCCGAAAATAGAGTATGGAACTGTGCAGGGCGAACTGTGGCTGCTGCTTGAACCCGCTGTACTAAATACTCTGGCTCTGAGCGCTAAGCATTTGTAAGCTGAATGCTCTTTTTGGCTGCATCTGAGCCAACAAATTTCAGAGTAATTGTTTGCCAGCAGTGCCCTATAGCAGAGCGCCCACGTCCTGCTCCCTGTGCCCTATAGCAGAGCGCCCACGTCCTGCTCCCTGTGCCCTATAGCAGAGCGCCCACGTCCTGCTCCCTGTGCCCTATAGCACAATGCCCACGTCCTGCTCGCTGTGCCTTATAGCACAACACCCATGTTCCGCTTGCTGTACAGGCTAAGTTGCTGGTGGGGTCGGGGCTGGGAAGCTTCTGTGGCCAAAGCCAGGAAAATTATCTCGTAGCTTGTTCTGGAGGATGGAAGCGTGCCTGGGCTCTGCGTTGACTCGTACTTCGAGCGTGCAGCTGTACTTAGACATGTGTGTCATCAGGCTTGTAACTTGTACTGTTGGTGTAATGCCTCAGCCTGGAACATGTTTAGGTTATAAAATAAACGATTTATACCTGCTTACATGTAGCTTGTTCTGTCTGCTCCAGCGTTCTGCACTGTGCATGAGCTTTGAGGGGATAACCTCCCTAATTGTTCTGTTCTCTGCACCGATTTTGGCTTGCTTTTGTGGTTTAGAAATGCACTGGATTCTGTTTCATTTAATGCCAGCCAGGTATTGTCTTGCTGAGGGCAGCGCAGTTGCTGGAGGATCAGCTTCTCCCGGGAGGCTGGGGAGGAATATTGCCTGGCAGTGCTAGGAAATAAGTGGATTTACCTCATCTGTATTAGCAGATGAGCAGGATAAGCAGAGACGGCTTTGCCGAGTATCCATTAACTAACGATATTTCGTGCTTGTTTTCTCACTTTCAAGTCTAGTTGCCGGGAGTCGCCTTTGCAGTACAGAGCGGGGGTACCGCCGCGCTGATCCCTCAAGAACCGGAAAGCCGCCCTGATTCGTTAGGAAAGAAAAATTCAGTAATTTCCTCGGTAGGAACCTCGCGCTGACCCGTTTCCTTGCTGCCGAGGCGGTGCCGGGCAGCGGGCTGGGGGTCGGCCGCCCCCGGGCTGGGGGTCGGCCGCAGGGCTCGGGGCTGCCGCCGCGGGCGGGGCGGGGCTGGTCGGTTGCGCCGTCACGGGACCGCGGTCACTCGCGTTTGACGTTGCTCGATGCGCTCAGGCGGCAGGGCAGGCGGGGGCGGGGCTGCTGTCCCGCCAGCGGGGCGGGGGCGGCGCCTCCTCCCGTGGGGCGGTACCTCAGGGGCGGGGCGGTGGCCGGGCGCTGCCGCCGCTCCCCTCCCCCCCATCCCCTCAGCTCCCTCGGCCCCGGCCGACATGCGGCGGGCGCTGCCGCCGCTCCGCGCTCTCCTCGGGGCCGGCGCCGCGGGGCGGCCGCCCCGGCTCCCGGCGCTCAGCGGGCTCTGCGGCACGCCGGCGGCTGAGGGCAGCGGCGGCAGCAAGGTAGGCGAGCGGCCCGGGGGGCAGCCGGCGGGTCGTTTCAGGGCGTGCGGGACGAGCCGGAGCGAAACCGAAACGGCCCCGGGCGGCGGCGGGCGAAGCCGGTCTCGGCGGGGCGCGGCCGGGCCTGGGGGGCGGGGGCCGGGGCCGGGCCGGGCCCGGCGCGTCGCGCTCCCGGGGGATCGTCTGTCTCCCGTGCTGCCCGGGAGCTGGGGGGTCGTTACCGGGGGTTTCCCCGGCGGTGCCCGGGAGCCTGCCTCTTCCACGCGGCTTGTGCTGCGTGTTGTCACAAAGGAGGAAGCGGGGAAAGTCGTGACTGTCGCGCCCGGAGCGCGGGGCTTCGTCCCTTCCCCTTTGTTGCTGCCGCGCTGCGCATCTCTTCGTCGCGGAGAGTTGTGCCTTTGTCGGCCAAAAGGAGAAAAAAAAAAAAGCTGTTAGTTTCTTTATTTTCCTTGTTGGATATACGCTGAATTCCCTTCTCAGTTCTTTTTTCCCCTGTGTATATACTTAGCGAAAGACTTTTTTGTGGTTGTTGTTGCTACTAGTCTTCTTCACTGTGAAATTCACATTTGGAATCTACGTTATTTACGGAGGGCAAAATTAATGTGAAGAGCTGTGTTTCCTGCAAAGCTGTTACAATATAGTTTCAGTAATTTCACACGCCAGTTCGCAAAGCCCGAGATAACGACGGTGCGCTTACCAGCAAGCCTGCAGCATCGTTTGTGTAGCAGCTGGGTCGTTTCTGCTGCAGCGCTCGTGGAACTGTTGCAGACGACTCGGGAGACAGTGGTTGCAGGGGGTTTTGGCTTTAAATAGAGGGCTGGTGATCATATAGGGGGAATACTTCTATGTAAAACTGAACAAAATCCAACCGCCTAATTAAAATCAGTGGTACTGTGATATACTTGAAATGTTGACTTTCTTAAATTGGGCTCTGTCGGGGAATGTACTCAAACTCGTGGGTTTTCAAATGTTTGTGTGCCTTTGTTCTAGCAAAGGCAGCAGTGAGAGCTGGCCTGTTGAGGAGTGTGTCTGTAGCTCTGTCACCTTTCCAATAACAGTGGCAGTGTCTGTCTCTGAGCTGTGCCCAGCTGCAGGAAGAATGTAGCAGATGAATAATTGATAAGGAACAAAGTGCTGCTTTAAATAGGCACAATGCCCTTCTCCCTGCATGGGAAAAGCAGTGGGCTGGATTGCCCTGAGACAGCTGGAAAGCAAAGGCTGTCCCACCTCCGTTGGGCTGGAGTAATTTCTGCGCCTGTTTTCCCCATCATGATCGGTCCCAGTGCTTAATCTCTCCCTCCTTTTTCATAAAATGATGAAAGAGAGGATCATAAATTCCAAGAGCCCTTGATTCCATTTTAGGCTTAGGAGAGAAATAAAGTTTAGATTATAGACCCTTTTTGGTCCATCCTTTTTCAACCTGATTTTGTAATGGTTTTGTTGCTTGACTGTCTATTCTGTCTCCACGCCTTAGGCTTATCACCTCATGCTTCTTACCAGCTGTTAGCCTCGCTCTCCCTTTCTGGGCTCATGACAGCTGGTTCTTCACTTCTTCAAAGGCAGGCAATGATATAAATTTTAGTAACTCAAGACAGCCTCTTTGTTTAAGGAGGTGCTAGCTTTAACAATAGGCATTAGTTTGCCATATATAAAAGCAAGGATCGACTAAAGTGATGTAAAAGGAGCACAACAGATATCTAGCTGTACTTGACCCTGTTGTGGAACAGAAAAGTACAAGTGACAGCAGGAACAGTTTTAGTATCTAAACATCTTGTAAGGGAGGAGCCAAGTACAATATTTGCATTCAAGACCTACCTGCTGCTGAAAAAATTACTTCTGTTTATTTTGTTAGTAGTTTATTTTGTTAGTATTCTGTGCATTGAAATTACCTGTGAAATAGAGTGGGGTTAAATCAATGAAAAGCATGACTCGCTGGCAGAGCAGCATGTATTTTGTACCTCTTTTATCAATATAACTCAGTTTGTCCCAATCTCCTGAAACGTTTTGAAACTACTCACAAATCAAGGCAGAACTCATGTGGCTGTATGCATAAGGAAATGGGAGTTGCAGTGCTCCTTTTTCTCAGTAGATATTGTAGTGTATGAATATGTCTATAAGGCACATGAAAATGCACAGAGTCAAAGATCTGTTCCTTCTCTGTGGAGGCATCTGTTTTTCATTGGGCTTTAGCTATTGTAACCTTTATCAAATGGGTATAAGTAAGGGCATAACTAAAGTACTCTTTCTTTTCAATTCCGTCTTACAGGTCAACATACTGCCATCCTTTGGTTTTCTTTTTGACATTGATGGTGTACTGGTACGAGGAAAGACTCCAATTCCTGCTGCAAAAACAGCCTTTCAAAAGCTAGTGAATTCTCAGGGACAATTCTTGGTGCCTGTAGTATTTGTCACCAATGCAGGGGATTGCCTTTGCCAGAAAAAAGCTGATCAGTTGTCTCATCTACTGGGAGTTCCAGTGAGTAGCTTAAATCTTTATTTATTTAGTTATTTACTTACGGTGAATGTGTCAAATGTATTATCTTCCATTAAATGCTGCTCAGTCAAATCAGGTTTGTTTTTCCCTTAAGCCCTCTGAAATGCTTTGCTGGAGGTATTATAAAAGTAAAAAAATGCTGTTCAAAGCTAATGGTATTTCCATTGGTAAAAGTACTTATTTTTCCAATGGTAATGGTATTGCTTTGCAACATTATTATTGTGGTAATAAATCTAGCCTTCTGCTTCTGAATAGAAGAGCGTGCCAGTAACATGAAACTCTGCTCTAGCAAGCTGAGTGTCTTCTGTGATAACGTGCCTCTCTTTGATAGAAGTGGTAAAACTTTTCTCCCACCTGATTTGTGGGCGCTGCAGGAAGTAGGACTTCTCCATTGTTGGAGACTGTGTTTGAGCATTACTAAGATAAAGCCATAAAGTTAGTTCTGCAGTACCTTTTGTTTCTGTAAGGGCCAGCAAGTGTGGGCATATCTGTATCAATAAAGTCCTGTGTGTCTTGGGTAAAATGACATCTCAATTATTTTTATTTTTCAGATCTGTAAAGGTGATAAGTAGTGATTCATAATAGTAGCCTTCCAGGATAATAATTTTACTGTTTTTATACCTATTGAAAGAATGGGATATGTAATCTAAAAGATGAAGGTCTTTCAATTAATGCTGCAGTCTAGCAAAGGTACCACAGTTGGAACTAGGACACTTCCAATTCTTTTTCCCTGTTTGTTTTCTAAATGAATTTGGTGATTCTATAGAACTACGAGAAAAAACCTTGTGTTCATGTTGAGTAGAGTAACTCTGGAAGCTGAAAGGGGTATGTATGACACTTTGTCAGTAATGTATTTTTTGTCTGGCATGTTATCAATACATCGCCTGTGAAACTTAAAGAGGAAAGGATATGTTAGGGTTTTAGGTAGGTATGTATGATTGTTTTGTAATTCACAGAATTTGTCCCACCTGTTAATTAAATCTACATATAAATAACTTAACTGAAAAACAACAGACTCCTTTTGTTTTTAAATCCCAAACAGGTTTCACAAGATCAAGTGATGATGTCACACAGTCCTCTGCGGATGTTCAAACGTTATCATGAAAAATGTGTCCTTGTATCTGGACAAGGACCACTTCTTGAGATTGCTCGAGAGTATCTTTGAAAAAAAAAAAAAATCAAAAACCAAACAACTTTCTGTTTAATTATCTTCCTTAATCAAGTTCAGGGATCCTGTGGATCAAGTGAAGACCAAATATTTCAACACTACACATCCAGTAATAGCCAATGGTAGTTCTTACTGTGATGTCAAATTTATGTTTTGAAAATTGTTGGTGTGTTGATACTTCATAGAATCATAGAATGTGTTGGGTTGGAAGGGACCTTTAAAGGTCATCTAGTCCAACCCCCCCCTGCAGTAAGGAGGGACTTACTTGCTTCACTTTGTTCTGTCTGTTTTTAGTGGGGAAGGAAAAAAGAGAAAGAATTAAAGAGGTGTTTGGGTTTTTTTACTTGTATGTAAATGACACTGTAGCACAAAGAGTTTGTGCTCTCTTGAGGATGAGAGCGTGGCATTCTATCTATTATTTGTCACAGCTGACATTTAGCTCAATGGCTCAAGGTTTGCTTCTAAGCGTGTGGTCAGGCCTGGTTTTGTTACTGTTTTTGTAACCAAGATCTACTATACTTGAAAATATTTTGCTGCTTCTATACTAACTGCCAAAAAGAACTTGAATTATGTTGATGTAACGGTGGTATCAAAGCTTCAAACTGTAATTTAATGACCTTAACCTTTGCATAATCTTCTTGTGCTTCCAGTAACTCCCTTTTGCACATCTTCCTTTATTAGGATTTTAATTAAAGTGGTGTAAATAATAAGTTGTAAAAAATGTATATGTGACTTTTAAGTATAGGCTTTGCTTCATATACAAAGATGAGAAAAAGTTACTGAAGGAACATTCCAATTAACTGTCAAAATTTGTTTGGCATGGCTAAGAGAAAAGTATATTGCAAGACTGAATACAAAATATAAAAAGTGTATTTCTCTTAGATAGCATTTTCATACGAGATGATCTTGTTTTAAAATAACTTTATAAGTAGCCTGTGGTGTTAATTCCAATACAAAATCAGGTGGCTTAGTTTGTATAACTGATGTATTTAAATAGCTCTTATTTTCATTTGCATTGTAAGAAGTCATCTCAGTATTGAGAGTAGCATTACAGCCGCTTGTTACACAAATGAGCGGTTGCAGTTTGATTACCTGTTATTAACTAAGTTTAAATTAATGGGTTATATCAGCATTTAAGACAACTACTATGCAAATCAGGAGGTTATTTTTTCCCTTTTGGTTCTTTCCTATTTTGATGTGTTTTGGTATTTATAGTAACTACTCGTAGAGCAGAATTAAACCCGATTGGTCAGCCATTTTGCAAGAGACTGAGCTTTACAGTGTTTGTTTATCTAGCAATACCTTCGCAGCTATAATGGCCTAAGGAAGCATGGTTTGTGGAGACGGTATTATTTCCTCAACTAGCTCATATTTCTGTCCTATAATAATTACACAAGGTGTTGTCTTGCTGCCAGAGAAACTTCTTTTTGTGCCTATGTAAAGATGATCTTGCAGTATTGCAGGT
Source organism: Burhinus oedicnemus (assembly GCA_008921705.1). Lineage (NCBI taxonomy): Eukaryota > Metazoa > Chordata > Aves > Charadriiformes > Burhinidae > Burhinus > Burhinus oedicnemus. Next base: position 1,028,359 of record VFFE01009197.1, read on the forward strand.
GTGGAGTGGCTTCTTGCTTTTCATCTTGTATTTTGAGAAAGATTTATGTATCATTTCTGTCTTAAGATTTCAGAGACAGAGGTCTCCCATTTATAAATAGTGGGATGATCATCTTTTTATATCACAGAAGTCACTTTGACATGTTGCTTTCATTCCTAAATAATTTGCTTTACCAGATAAACTGCTATGTTAAAATTGTTAAAATTACCAGTTTTTAAAATCTTTTAATATAAGTAGTTCTGTATCCTTAACTGGTATTTTCCCAGCCTTGGTTTCTGTCAACCTGTTACCATTGAAACATTGCGGGAGAAACACCCTTTGCTAGATGTAGTTGACCATGACAGGAGACCCAGTGTTCTGGTGAGTGAGTATTTTTGTTTTAAAATTCTTTGTTTGCTCATTAGATGACATTCTGTAATAGGGATCAATATCTAAACTACCCAGCTGATGCTGCTGTTCTTACATTGTATTTTGACTTTGCTTTTCTGCTTCTTTATTTGTTTTATTACAGCATTTTCAGGAACAGCTACAGACTTCTTTCTATCCGTGGTAATTCTTTAACATAATCTTTGTTTTTGTAACTTAATGTTTTTGTAACTTACTGTTGTAGGAAACCTTATAATTTAGTACAGATACCTAATCCAAAATCTGTCTTGGAAAGCTTACAAGTGTCCTCAGATGTGTGGAAGATAAACAACCTTTTTCCTTCAGCATAGGCTTGTCTTGGTGTTGTTTCTAGGCTTTGAGGTTGCTTTCATTGTAAATTGATGCTTTGTAGATAACTAATTTTTCTCCAAAGGACTCCTTTTCTTGTTTATACTATTATTTCAATTTTTGAATACTAACAGTACGGACTGTATGGTTTCAACTGAATTGTGCAGAATTTCAAAAAGCAGTGAGTACTACATACACAGTAAATACATGCGTGTATTGTTCATATTCAGGGTGAGTACATAGAGTGGATTTGTCAAGAAATCCTTTGTGGTTCATAGAATCCATAACTTAAGTTATATCACCTTTTGCTTTGTTTCTCAACCGTGCGCATGTACAATTTCAAGAAACTGTTAATGTATTTGTCACCATAGGGAGTAAATCATGAAGTACGAACTCTTATTTGTCTAGCAAATATGTGTTAGACAATATATTTTTCTTAGCAGTGTTAAAGAAATACATTTCAAAAACTATTTTTCAAGTATCTTGTTAATACTAGAGGCCTCTTACTCCTGTGGAAAAATAAACATCCATACTTTCATATAAAAGTAGGTTAAACAGCTGAAACCTTATAGCTTGCCAGAGGAAGTTAAATAGATGTAGGAGTCTCGTGAATGTAGAACACGCTAACTTGTCTGCTGTTCATTTGCCACAAGATTCACTTCAGAACTGAAATATAAGTTTCTAAGTAAACTGATGTCAGATATATACCTAAACAGAAAGTGCGTTTCCTGTCAGTGTTGCAGAAGGCAACTGTGGGAGCTATACTTGAATTTATTCTGTTAAAAATAGTAGTAGATGTTTAATCTTGTAGAAAACTTTTACTTTTTTCTTATTGCAGTACCCCTCTGCTGTGGAGCTTCCCAAGATTGAGGGTCAGTTATCTTTACTTAACTTGCAACTGTTCTTTAAGAGATGAGATATCTTTATTGTACTTTTCTTTATAATAAGAATTTCTTTTTTAGATTGCTGGGCACTTCAGAAGTTGGCTGAGGCAATTCTAAAATTTCCTTGTTAATGGCATCTGTCATCAATTTGGAATGTATCATGTGTGATAAAGCTATTTTTTTTAAATGTGTGCAGTTTTCAGCCATGCTTTTTCGAAGTTTCAGAAGATAGGTGAGGTCTGCTTTCCTTTTCATCTTCCTTTAGCAGGCTATTGTTGCCTTCCTTTCAAGAACGAGGAATGAATTGACATGTGTTCAGAAATAATCAGTCTTGTTTGTACAGTAGTCAGGATGTAGTTGTAGTAGCAGAAGCATCTTGTTTCAGTGTACCATATTCACCCTCGTCTCGTCTGAAGTATAGGAAAGTAGAAACTGGATTTAAAACAATCTGAGTCAGATTATGGCAGGAAACCAGAAAAATGTCTAAAAACCAACATTCAATTTTTATTTTTTTTTTTAAGATTAACAGAATAACATCTCTGATGGATTATTTGAATACCATATGTAAACATAGAATTCAGAAATGTATGGAAGACTTAGAAATACAATTTAGAACTTAATATTTTGTGGTACTATGGAGAAACATAGCCAATAAAAAAAAAATAAAAAATTCTTAAACCTGTAGATTTTGCAGTGGGGTCTTGTTACTTCTGAGATTTTCTGTGAATAAGTGAGTATGTAATATATTAAAACCCTGAGTTAAAGTTAATGGGACTGTTATATTAGTCCATGGTTAAATCAAATTACTTGTTCAGTCTCTTTAGACCAAGTTTTAGTGTCAGAGATTTGGTGCCCTGTTAGCTAATTCCATAACTCTGTTTTGTAATTCTTGTTCTCATAGCTGTTGTTTTGTTTGGGGAGCCAGTCAGATGGGAAACCAACCTCCAGTTGATAATAGATGTTCTGCTGACAAGTGGCTATCCTGGAAATCCCTATCGCCGTGAAAATTACCCTCACATTCCCGTACTTGCTTGTAACATGGATCTGATGTGGGTAGCTGAAGCACAGTCTCCAAGGTAAGTGCAATTATAACACACGTGTATATCGTGATATATTTGGAGTTTCCTCGTTCCTTCAGTAAAATACAGAGTCAATACTTTTATACACAATGCTCGCTATAGCTTCACAGTAGATCTCAGCTTTGACTGCAACATCTCTAAAGCAATGCACTTTCAGCAAGTGCTGCCTTATTACTGTCTATGTTATTGCATTCAGGAAATCAGTTACTCAAGATAAAAACTGCTTTTAAGCCTCAAACCTTTTTGTTTCCCGCTCCCAGAAGACTGGGAAGAGATAGGATTTTGCCTGAGGGCCTCAGAGTCTCAGTTCAAAAGAAAAAATGAAAAAATTATCAAGGCCATTGTTTCATTTCATTAAGTGCTTCTTTGATATTTCTCTTTTCCACCCTACAGTTTCTGGTAGGGTAAAGAATTGACCCTGCTGGTTGAAAGCAGTGAGTGTTTTTTGAGCTGAGGGCAATATAGTGAGTGCTTGAAGGAACATACAAAAAAAACAGGTAGAACACACAGAAAAAGGTGGCGTGATCTCTGATAGTGGTTTTGTTTGATTTTGTTTTCAATAGAAGGTAGTTCTTTAATAGTTTTGTTTCCTCTCTCTTCCCCCAGTCTAAAATTTAAATGTACACTGAAATAGAAATTGTTGTTGTGACTGGATTGCTGCCTTGATCTTGGGTTGAAGATCTTGTAAGATATCCTTACTTGGATGCAAAAACCATTTCACGTTGGCAAAATACATATGTGTGATAGTTTCAGGCTAAAGTAAGACAACCAATATATCTACAGTGAATAAGATGGCGTAGTTTCAGTTGTGTCCTTTGGGGAAGTTTGTTTTTTCCTTTGAGTTTGACAGTATGACAAGTTTACTTCTGTCATGGCTGTTACCTTCACTATTGGAATATAATGCCATGACTAAGTTGTTTTAAGCTGTTGCTAATAATTACTGGAAATAATTTTACGCTTTTTTATTGGTATTTTGTAATAAAGCAACAAACGGGATGGAGAGAGGGAATGAAGGGTTCACTCAGAATTCAGAAAAGCTAATTCTGTACTACATTTAAAAGTGCTACAGCTGCCTCCTCCTTTGTAGCTTTTTTGCTTAAAAAACTATTTTGATTTCTAGGCCACTAGAGATTTAACTTCTTTATTAGTGCACCTCATATATCTCTGCTGGCTTCTGATGCTCATTATATTGGTGTTTTGGTTTTTTTAGGCTGTTTTGAGCAGCTATACTAATCTATGTGCATTAGAAGTTACCTAGCAGCTCTTCTTAAGACCTGTATGTTATTTATTGCATATAGAATTGTTGTATAGCAACCTTTTATTCTTCTTTTGTGTTTTTTGATAACTGCATATTTCTCAAGTGGTACATACTAGTTTATACCTAATATCACGCCCTGACTTCAGTAATGAAGTAAAACTGCTTTTTTCATCATGAGATTACATCTTCTAAATTGCTGATTTACTGGCGTGGTGGTTGACCCATCATCACTGTTTCCACCTTGACCAAAATAACTGAGTGAGTTTTCAAAAGCATGCCGTAAAACTAGAGTTCATTCCTTGATCGTCCTTTGCATCTATTCTTTTAGGGAAACCCATGCAGTTTTTTTGTTTCTGTGTTACAAGTGGGTTTTGATATGCTCTTGTGTTTAAGGAGAGATCAGTTTTCCTTCTGTCTGATTCTAACCTTCCTTTTCCATTCCTCCGCTTTGTTAATTTAGCCGATTCTGTCAGGTCACTGCAGAGAGTACATCGCAGGCTAGGCATTATTTCACGAAGCGTCACTTTTGTAACTATAGGGTATCTACTTAAATGCAAGTAACACTAACACAAACTATTGCTACATTTTAAAAATAGATAAGTCTGTTGTGCTCTCCCATGTTTTTATTGTTCAGCTAAGCGGCACTGAATTATCACTGAAACAGCTGTGGAAATGTTGCATGCAAATGGAGGCAAATTTGGTAGTTACAGGATATGATTTATTCCTAAAAGATCATGAAATAAAAAAGCTTTGCTTTTTTATGTGTACTTAATATAACTTGATTTGTCTTTATATCTGTGTAGGTTTGGGCATGGAACATTCATGGTTTGTTTGGAAAACATTTACAAGAAGATCACAGGCAAAGATCTGAAATATGAGGCCTTAATGGGCAAACCTAGTAAACTGACCTACCAGTACGCAGAATATCTCATCAGGGCTCAGGCAGCAGAAAGACAGTGGAAGCAACCTATTCAAACTCTTTATGCTGTTGGGTAAGATACCATAAGTCTAATGAGTTCATCAGGAAATACCTCACAACATAAATACCAGCAATGAAAAATACACAACTCTTACTACTTCGTTTCTCATACCATTGGAACCACCTAATGTTCTTGGTGCTACAGTGTACTTTTTGTAATGTTCTCGAGCCTCACTGTTTCTAATCTTCAAAATTAATAATACTTTGCTCTTTCTATGTGTAATTTCTGTAGAAGCACAAAAAGTGCTTTATATGCAACTAAGATTTCTCATGATTTTTTTAATTTTTTTTTTTTTAATTTCTGTAATAGGCTATGTAAATCTAACAAAAAGAATTTGCATGGGTGTTTTGTTAGCTTTACTGGTATAACACCAACAAATTTTTGAGTAAATGATGGTTATTAGGGAATGTAGAGCTAGAATTTATTTGTGAGGTCATTAAGGTCAGTCATATGCTCCTGTGCGTGCTGTCACAGCATAGAATCCTTTTCATAGAAAGAGATAAAGCTGTATTGTATAAAGACTGTTTCAGAATCTCCAAGATGTTTGGAAATACAATAAGCTCATTCATGGACTGCTAATACCAGCCCTTGATTTTCCCCTTCCCCTGCCCCGGTCTGCAATTACAATATGGAGAGTCATTCACTTTTATCGTCTGTCATGCTTAATGAAAATGGTGTAATAAAATAGTGATACGAATGGATTTCTTCCTATCTGCATACTTGCACATAAAGTTATGTAAAGTGTAAAATAAACCATTACATCAAAACCATAAAAATGTATTCCATGTGATTTAAATTCGACAATTAAAATTGCACTGCTGACTAAACTTTCTTCTTATGTTTTCAGAGATAATCTCATGACTGATGTCTATGGTGCTAACCTTTACAATCGCTATCTTGAAGAGAACTCTAGAAAAGGTTCAAAATCACGGCTTCAGGCCAAAGTTGCTGGTGGCAGAGGATCTGCTGCTCTCTCTCAGGATGATGAAATAGACAACAGTTGGGAGAATGAATTAGCATCTGCAGCTGCTGCCCACTGTAGGTCTGTTCTTGTTTGTACTGGGGTTTACAACCCTCACACGGAGGTACCCTTGGATACCAGGGAGAGCATAACTGAAACGGTGTTCCATGGCCACAGAGATTTTAGATTTGATCGCGGTTTAGTCGAACCAGATCATATTGTACCAGATGTCAATGCTGCTGTAGACCTGGTCTTCCAGCTGGAGAACTTTACACCTAATTGAGATGATGTGATTTCTTAAGGACTACTCAATGCTATGCTTTTCTTCCCAAAAAACAAACTGGGCTTTAAAATCATGCCACAAACTGCTGCTTTCTAAAATTTTTAACTTTTAAATTAATACAATCTTATATAAAGTATGTTAATATACTTAGGTATATTAATATACTTATATGAAGTATACTAAATATCAATAATGCTTTTTTAAGTACCTTGAAATATGTAGTTTCTTCCTTTAGTTGCCCTTTATTGTCATCCTATTCATTATGTTAGGTATTTAATAGCAATTTTCATAGTAGCTTATGCATGTTACTGGTACTTAAATTCCCACATGACAGTACGTTCTTCTGTTTGCTGGAAGATTTAGCTTCTAGGTATTGGGGATCTTGAGGATATCGGATTGTGGTGCTGGGGTCATTCACACAATGACAAATTGGCTGGTACAGAGTACGACATGTATTACTGCTTAGTATTCTGCAAGTAATGAGTGCTCTTTCAGATCAGAGTGAAGTTCAGGTCTGTTCTGCGACTTTGTACTAGCTCATGTATAACCCTGCAGCCTTGCTTTTTATCTGTTTTCCCATGTGTCTGGGGCTGCCATTGCTTCTCTCTACTCCAACGTGTAAAGCCTTAATAGAAATGCCCATGGAAGATGGAGAGGGCTGACTTGTTGATGCCATTTTTGGAACTCCAACTAAGCTGAGCACAGTCGTGTAAGGAAAGCGGCTAACAGTGGGTGCCCTGTGTGGCATAATACCTGGCCTTTTTGTCTTTGCCTTTTTATCTGCACTTTTTTGAGGAATTTAAGTCTTAGAAAGCTTTAGCAATTATGTTTCAGGCGTTTCTGTCAGTTGGGCTTTTCCACTGAATGAGTGACTACTGTTTGGGCAAAAAGTGCCTAGTAATTTACTTGAAGCTTCATACCACTGTGGTAATTAACCGGCCTTTAGTGTAATGTATTTCATCTTGTGTCAATGTTATATGTTGTTTAGTTCATGGATTTTATAGCTGTTCATTTAAAAAAAAAAAAAAAGTAATTTATGTTATTTTTATAAAATACTTTTAAACATTTTCATCCAAAAGATGTCTTTGAAAATATTTTTGTGTTAATTTTTTACAACACAGTATATGGTGTACTTGTGACATAAGCTTAGAAAACTAAGTGTGCTTAAGTGTGCTTAAAAACAAAGTCAACTTACACATAAATATCACTTAACATCACCTTGACAGCTAGTCAGGTTTTTATGATTGGGTTTGGGTTTTGTTTTGTTGTTTGTTTGTTTTTTCCCCAAATTAGAAATTGTACAAACAAAAATCAGTTTTCCCAAGTTCTTGCAGAACTAGCAGAATGCTAGCTTAAAAGCATTGATAATACAGATGGTGGTATAAAGTTAAATGACTATTTGGACAGCTTCTTCACTGCTTATTATCCTGAAATCAAAATCTGAAAACTCATGGCATGAAGAGAACATTGCTGCTATGAAGTCAGATTATTGTTGTTGTTGTTGTTGTGTTTTCTCCTTTTGCAAACCACTGTAATCCCCCTCTCTGCTGTCAGGATTGTTGATTTGTTCACTCATAATGTTTCGTAAGTAGCTTTCAGCATATCTTGCTGGATCCAGTTTAAGGACACTGCTCTAAACTGTATTTTCCTGTTTCTTCACTGGGAAATTATTACAGCAGCACATTCCTGCCTTTTTAAATTGTTACAGTAAACAGATATATACCCATTTCTTTAGCACTTTTCTTTAATACACCAGCTATTTGCAAAGTACACCAAATCTTTCTGCGTAAAGATTGTAGTTTTGTAAAATGTCAGGGTGACTGCAGTTTTGTTGTTTCAATATTGAATCATGTTGCAGACCTCTAACTATTACCAGAAGCGATTTCAGGCTGTCAGTGAAGCAAGGAATAAAAACATGAAAGTTGATGAAGAACAGAAAATGTTCAATTTGTTTCTTCTTTTTTTCCCCAGAATATGCATGAATACTTGAAAAAGTTCATGAAGGAACTGTGTATATACTTTTTAAACTTCATCCCTCATGGAAACATTAACTTCTAATGTATACGTAGAAAAGGTACTGTTAGACTGCTAATCAGGCTGCTACTGTTTTTAACTGAAAGGAAGACACGTTTTTAGTCTACATCCCTCATAGTTTAAGCTATGTCTGCATTGCAAGGGTGTGAATGTTGCCTGATGAGTCTGCTGGAGCTATCTTTAGTGTGATTCTCCATATGAATGTGTGACTGAGTCCCAATAGCGGACTAGGGTGCCACTAGATTTGAGCTGTATCAGCACAAAACAAAAAATAGGCAATTGTTGGCACAGATGGTGGACAAAGATGTTTAATATATATGGGTATTACTATAAAACACAAAAGAGAAATCTTAGTGCAGTAGATACTTGCAGTATGCCAGTGAGCTAGGCAAATATTTTGGTGACATATCATGAAAAATAAACATTTAAGGAAGGATTTGAAGGAGTATAGGGAGTTATCATTGAGGATGTTTACCTGGAGCTCTTACCAAAGATGAAGGACCTTACAGCATCCACTTGCTAGATGCTCCCACAACTTCACTGCAGCGCTGGGCTAGGTACATTGGAATTAGGTTGTGTATTCCCTAATTAGTACTGCAACCACACGGCAGAGAGCTAGCTCTAGAGCCTGAAAACAAACGGCTTTCTTGGTGACATGTTCCAATGTTTATGTGCACTGAGAACTTACACCACAGTTAGAATTTTGAAATATTGCTGGTGTTAGTAGCATAGCAAACTCCTCATGCTTTGCAAAATGAGTAGAAAACGTATGTGTTCCTACCTTGGGGGGTCCTGCTCCTCTTCACACTTCTACTTAAATTTTTGATGAAAATATTTGTGCCAAGGTGCTAGTATGTGACTCGGCAAACCTTCTGTTCCACCTGCTTTACTCAATACTGAATTCCAGTAAAAGACTTGTCATCTTTATCTTTTTATTAATGTGACCCCTCAAAAAGCAGACATTGTTCATTATATTATTATTTTATGTCTGACAAATGAAGATGCTACACTGACAGACTTCTAAGTCCTTGAATTTTGTGCCTCCTATTCGCTCAGGAAGTGGTACAGGTAAGAATTTTTTTGAAAAGAAATGTGAAAAAAACATTGCATCAGAGTTACCGCTGTAATTTCTAACACTTCCTGCTATGGTACTTTAAAGTGAAATTTAGTGATTCTTTGTTAGTAACAAGCTAAGATGCAGAAATCCTTGAAAGAAATCTCAATCTCTAGTACTGGAAAGGTGCTTTTTTCCTAGTTCTTAAGGAAAACTGAGTTGAGTAAAATGTTCTTTTTAATTATTCAGCTAAAAGTGATTAGGTAAGAAAAAGGCTAAGACCCTGTCTTAACTTTTGTTCTCCTTTCTTTGAATGTCCTCTTACCTGGATTTTCACTTACATTCTTTAGGGTTTTTCAGCTTTGACGTTTACCTCTTTGAAATAGACAATATTTCCCACATGTTATGTTCAATGTATTCCAGTCATAACATAGGTAAGCTATTGGATGTTACAATACTTCTTTCAAGTTTAAAATGTACTGTTGAAACACCTAAGTGACCAAGATGTACAGAAATAGCTCACTGAAATCACTTTAAAAAAAATACTTCTGAGGATCTTGCTGAAGTTTCTTCTAAGTAGAACTTGCCCTTTGTTCATATGGTAGTCTTTCTATTCTTGATACCTGTTGTTCTATTGAAAAAAAACCAAAAACAAAAACAAACTGCAAAACCTCAAAAACAACCTTTCAAAAATATATCCTGTATTTATTTTTGCTAATTCAAAATTGACAATATTTTAATCTCCAGTCATGTGTTGTCTTCAGTATCATGTTTTTCTTTAGAAGCATTTTTCAATTAAAGTTAGAGGAATGTATGAGATGTATTTTAAGAAAAATAAATTTACAGGTATCTCCTCTTCAATTTAAAAATCCCCTTGCATTTAAAATCAAATTAATTATGTCAAAACTTGAATATTCTTAAATGTAATGAAAGGAATAATTATTTTGTAGTGGATCTTACGTTTATGAAATCAGTCTACTACTCTTATTGATACTACTTGCTAAGGAATAATCTTTTCAAATTGCAATCTTATTTTAATAAAAGAGAATATCTGGGCAGCTTGTCTTAAAGAGATGAGTAATTCACAGTAATCTGTTGCAGTGTTTTGTAGCAGTTTCCTTCTTTCCATAAACTGCTTGATAATTTGTTTTCTGGGACAGCCCTTTTATGGTTTGCGGAACCCACAATAATTTATTGTCATTTAGACAATTATTCTCTCACCCGATGACACCTCCCCACCCAGGAAGGGGGAATCAGGAAGAAAACCAAGAAACCCAGGGGCTGAAATGTAAACAGATTTCATAGAATAAGCCTAGATAATTAACATTAGTAACACTGAAGAACCAATATTGCTCCCGATACCAATACAAAATACACAAGGATTATACTCAGCCCATTCTATCTGTAGGAAGCTGTGCACTCCCAGCAGGGGACAGCAAATGTCGGACACTGCGAGTGCTACAGCTTCAGGAAGGGAAGGGCTCGGGGCTCCAGCACTGGGGCAAGTTCTCTGGATTGCCACCACTAAGGGAGAGGGAGAACACAGCAAACTTTCTAATTTCTATTGAATGTGCCGTTCGTGGTATGAAATAATCCTGTTGGCCAGCTTGGGACAAGTGCCCGAGTCTCACTCCTCCTCATCCCTGCACCTGGCCAGCTCGAAAACACTGAGACCTTGAAACCCTCACACCATAGCTGGCTATAACGTCAATATTTTCACAAATTCAGACCCTAGTGTCTTCTAAAAGGGCATTTTTCCCAAGCATTAGAAGACACTTTACTACAAAGTAAAATTACCGGAAGAGAAATTAGTCCTGTGTTGCGCAAACCAGCACAGCCCTCCTTACATTGTTATGTCTTATTGTTGTTTAGCAACACAAATGCTGTGATACAGTGTAATCGAATCATATCTAGAAAAAATTGAAAATATTTCAGCAGTAGTAGGAGAATAAACACAGCCTCTGCAATGCAGTGGGATTGGCAGATGACTATCGGTAAGAGTATTGAACTAGATTCTCTAAAGTGAGTGTTTTCACTAAGCTTGAAAGATACTTTTTCTGGCTGTCAGTGTAGTATTCAAGCCTGGCATACAATTTTTAGACCTCTGTTGGAGTCCATTAGGCATCGTCCAGCGGGAACCCAGCTGATGTGCTTGGTGACTGCTCTGCAGAGCAGGTAGAGGTGATCAGAAGACACCTTGATCCAACTATAACAGTAATGCAGATGTATCCATCCAGGACCACACACTTTCGCAGAGCTGAGGTATTCTGGAAGAATACAGAAGGACGTACCTGGGGTTTGGGCTGGGCTGTTGGGGGGTGCAAAGATGTCTATTTTCACACATGGCCTGGGTTCGCTTCTCCACTACCATCTGTAGTTTTTGAAGGGAATTATTTGCTGTTTCAGTGAATTAACCTGTTCTCTTGGCAGAAGACAGTGAAATATTTAAAGTAGAAGATTGTTCTAATTAATCTCCAACTGTGGTTCTCCAACATCTGGTCCTCTTGGAAGGTATCTGTGGCTTACCTCCTAAAAAGCTTCAAAAATGTAGTTGTCCAGCCCGTCTCCCATGAATGCAAACAGATATAATAGGTAATTACTGTTGGTTTTCACACAAACAAACTGTTCTTCAAAGTGGCACGTGCCTTTCGATAGCCTCATCAGCACAAGTACAAGTCACAAGCATTTCTGAAAGGTATTTAGTTCAGCAAAGTCTTGGTGCAATCCATATCCAGGTGGGAGCTTGTTTCACCCTTGGGAAACTCTCCCTGCCCTGCCGTGTGACTGCTCCCCCAGTTGCCTCAGGAACTGGAGGTGGGAGACTGGAGAATCCCTTATCTTAAATGCACAAGTATGGGGTGTCACGGTAAGAACTGAATTTATTTGGGAAACGAAGGGCTAGGTACGTGCTCTGACGGAGACTGTGCTGATTTTTGCTATGGGACTCTTCAGGTGTAGACGAGGGCCAGCAGAGTTCCCTCTCAGCGGCTGCGGGGAGCGTGCTCCGCCATCTTGGCTTTACCTCAGCGCAGCAGCACTCGCGGCTGAGGCATGGTGCCAGGCGGCGGCGGGAAAGAAGTCGGAGTACTGCGACCCTCTTCTTTCTCTCTCCTCTCTTCTCTCCCTCTCCTCTCCCCCCAATATTAGAAGTCTAAAAATGGAAAACCATTGCCCCTACGCAGTTCTCCAAGGCTTGGGGTATTTCAGCTTCTCCAACTCCGTGGACTGAAGTCTGGCTTGGTAAGTGGTAATATGGGTTTGGTGGACCCTCAAAAAGCCAAATTGCTTAAAAAATAGCAGGTGAGAATGTTCATTCATAATTTTAGCTGCCTCTCATTCGCACCCTTTCTTGGTTTCAAACAAGTGCAAAAGCACCTGCTAAGTTTTTCCTGTCAGCAAGTGAGAAATTCTGCCCCAGGGGTTTGCGAGATGAGCTCTTGAAAGCTCTCCCAGCTGCTGGGAAGGATATGTTTACCCCTCCAGTTTTGCCATAGATAGTTTCAAATGACTCAGAAATACACAGTTTTATTAAGAGCTATGTTTAATGTTTAGGGTTTGTGTGCTTTATAAAACTGGCAATTGTTTGGGCTTTCTTCGGCAAGAAAATGAGCAACTGTGGCATGCAAGTGACACAATGAAGGTTGTTTCTGTAAAAACGTGGAAAGGATGCACAGCTGAAAGGCCCTGGAGCATTTGGGTCTTGTTCTATCAGTGGATGGATGGACTCACAGAGAGATGGGTATTGTGCCATGGCCGTGCTTTCTCAGCTCTGGACTTTCAGAACTTCAATGTCAGCTCTTTGTCAGCTTTTTGTTGTTCAAAAAATTTTTATAGGCGGTGGATGGAAAGGAGGAATACTAACAAAATGATTCACAGAAACATTGTGCTGGACTTTGCCTTTTCCAATGTAAATTATTTTTGTTCCCAATAGCTATGATTGAATCTCAGTTAAGTCAATTAACTGTTTGGAGTGCAGCTCCAAGCACAGTATCTGTATGTAGTGGCACAGAGACATCCACCTTTGTGATGATTGAATATAGTTTTGTGTGAAGTGCAAATACATTTGAAATTAACGTAGGTGTATATATTGCTTTAAATTACACTAATTGCACAAGCAGCTGAAAGTGTGTGAACTAGCCCAGACCTTTTGTTGACTTAGCTTTTCCACCTACCCTGTCTTTCGTGTGCTGGTTAAAAGCAAGATTGCCATGTTGTTATGTCAAGTGCAGTGTAGATATTTTGTGCCCCCACCTAGTATCACCAGGGATTAAAGGAATATAGAAATAGTGACCTGAAACGCAACACACAGAAGGCAATTGCTGAAAGGGGTAGAAATCTCTTTCCTTCAGTGTCATAGGCAAGAAGCCAGGGTTACAGGAGTTTCTTTAAAAACTCAGTGGTGTGCTTGTACCTTGAACAGAAATGGGTACTAACAGTCTGTATTGCATGGTATCACTGCATATCTTACACCGTCTGTATTAAAATTTTTTGTCTATACAAGGATGAATTCTTGGGTGATGAAATATATCCTGTTTTCGACCTTGACTGAAACAGCGTGCACATTGAAAGTTTCAGAAAAGAGTGTTTCAGTGGTCACTTCTGTGAATAAAAGAAATGAGTCCATATTTGCAATAGCATAGATGGGTTTACTTTGTGTAATTAAGACAACCTGAGACTCAGCTGGTCTAAATTAAAAGTTCTCCTTCTTGCACTTTGTTGGTCTTGTATTCCAAGCTCAGAATGTAGTATCAGAATCTAATATCATGCTAAACATGTCTTAGTTTAACACCCAGCTGGGTTTACTGCAGATTTATTTATTGACCTCTTTCTGCAGCAGAAGCAGCACCTACTGTATAGGTAAGAATATCTCTCAGAATAAGAAATGGATTTTCAATAGGTCTTGAGTTTCATGTCTTGTTTTACAGAAGTGTATATGTGAATATGCTTTCTGCCAGTTTTACAGCTAAGTTCCTGACCATAGATCGGAAGAAAAAACATTCAGTGAACTTAGACTATTAAAAAAAAGGGTATTTTTTTTGCAGGTGCAAGCTACATAATGAAAGCTAGTTTGCCTCACTAATGAGAAAACAAAAAGGGTTGTGATGTCTATAGATCTCCTCCTGTATCCAAACTATTCCACATTCCTGGAGAATTCAAGGAAGAGTCCCAAGAAATGTGACTAAGAAGTCCCTTTAAACTGTTTGTCATATGCACTTATAATAACGCCAGCTGAACAATTGTCATGGTTGTTTTCCACAATAAATTCAAGTTACTAGAAGAGACCTGTTAATGATACGTATTTTAATTTGCCACACACAAATGATCAGGCAGCAGACATCAGAGTAGGATTTTGGTTTTTTTCAGTGTGTGTGGTTTTTTCCCTCTGTGTAACCTTTTGTGACTGCTTTAGCCTGTCCACATTTTTAGGGGTCCACAAGGGTGTCCTGGGGAGATTCTGGCCACCCATCTTGCTGCCTCGGCAGTCAGGGTTCTGTGTTCTGCACGTCATGTAGTGCTTTGGAAGATGACCTGAGAAGCAGCTATGAAACTAGGTGGTTATATTGACACAGGTGTGTGTCCTTTCTGCTCTGGACATATTGTGAGACCTTATTAGCAGCAAGACAGACAGGTTCCAAGGTTCATACAAGGTGACATAAAACTAGCTCATCATTCATGTATGCTGTGAAAACAGAAGCTTGCTTTTGAAGGCCATGCATTTTACAGGGGTGTAGAGAGAACTGTTCTACATGTTATTTTTAGGACTCTATGATAATAATGGTATTATTTACACAAATGAAACCCAGCTTTGTATAAACTGTTACATTTTGTCCGGTATCACAGCCTTGGAATTCAGGACTTGCTTTTCCCCTCGTATTTTTTGGGTAAGTTGTTTTTTTCCCCACATAGATTTAGAAACTATGCTATAGATGTGCAGAACACATGTGAAGTATGTAAAAAAAAAAAAAAAAAAAAAAAGGTCAATACCGATGAAGAGTAGGTATATGTTAAACATGACACTTGCATTATTTATCTCTTACACTGATTCCCTACAGCACTGTGCACACTACTGACATGTATAGTTACATCCACAATGTTTCAGTAGTAAAGAATGTCTCGTTGTCAGAGAATTAACTAGTGAATTCGGCTATACCCAGCACTCTAAGGAACCAGCTTTAGAGCATGGCCATTTCATTGAAAACTAGAGATTGCTTCTGGTATCTGAGGCTGTTACTGAAGTAGTAGACTAAATACAGAACACAGTAACTCAGTATTTGTCTCCTGCGGGTCAAAAATGCAGGTTTTAAAAACCTGTTTAGCTCATCTGCTGACATTAGAATTAAAGAGCCAAGCAAAAAGAAAGGAGTGTTGCTTTGTTTAATTTACAGCAATTAAATAAGATCCAGGATCTAAATGTTCCCTTGGGAAGGTACAGTTGTAGCTACATTGTTTACACTTAATCATAAGCACGAACAAGTTATTTGTACTTCTCCAACACTGAGGACTTCAGTTTTCATTCTTAATCTTCCAGCCAGTTATGTCGGAGAGCTTAGTAATTTAAAACAATTTAATGTGCGTGCATTTATGTTTAAGTGATGGGCAGCTGTAGGGTAAGAGGAAAGGAGTTAAGCGTTGTTTGTTTAATAAAGGGTGCATTAGATTGTATCTTGTGTAAAAGTAGAAGACCATACAGCACTGTAGAACAGGATACATTTCTTAAAACTTGATTTTGTTTCTGATAATAAACCACAGCAAGGCACATGCATAAAAGAACAACAGAAGATATTAATTGCCAAATGTTTACTTTAATTAAACCTTTTTAATGATACACAGTACAATGTATCCACTACTTTGCTAAAATTCACAACAAAAGGCAGGTTTCATATGTTTAAAAATACTTTTCATAATAAATTCATAAATAGATGAAGGTAATGTATAAAAAATCACTGTAGTATGCAAGCTTGCTCCCTTGTCTCCTCATATTCTGAATGATCCAGTCAGTATTGTGATAAGGAAGTTTAAAAGCAAAGTAGTTACTGATGATTAGAAAGGTACAGCCTGCACCTCTGGAAGAAACCTTAAAAAACAGCAACATATTTGTCCTAGAAAATGCAGAATAAATTTAACACTGTTATCATCCAAACACCTCAAATAATTTTGGAATGCAATGAATGAATTCAATATGAATTAGATATTTTTATTTTCTCCCCAGCAGGTGTGTGAGCCAGACTCACTTGAATGCTATCTAGTCTTACGGAATTGTGGGGTTTATATCTGTCAGGTATCAGTGAGTGAGGCACAAAAAGTGGGAAAAGCTGGTTGACGGCACTGAGCATATCTGACTATCAAAAATCTTAGAATTTCTCCTTACAGACTTACAAAATAGAAATCTTTAAAAACTGTTATAAAGAACTAAATTCACCTTCTACTCAATATAGGTCTGTATCTACTTTATGTCTGGCAAGCAGCACAGTGTCTGATCTCACCCACTGGCTTCCCCCGGTTTTGAAATGGTATGTGTAAGTAGCACCATTCCAACACTGAACTGTCTGGTAAATCCCTTATATTACACCACCATTTGTATTAGCAAAGTTATTCTCCTCATCAATATTATCACTTTCTTAAGAAAATGTATATAGCATTTTATTTTGTCAAGTATCAAAGTACTTTTCACACTTAGAATAATCTATTTTAATATTATTTATAAAGGGAAAAATGCTTACTTATGCACAGCATTGAAATAGGGAACAAACATAAAAAATACACAATAATCAGGATACTCTGCCTTTCACATGAAAGTTGTGGGGTTTTTTTCTGACAACAATTTCCCTTTAGTGCAAAACCAGTTCCATGCAAATTTTGTGCTTTTTTGCAATGGTAACTAGATGCTTTTGAAGACATTGGTAGGCGTCTGTCTGCAGCTTTAACGTCTCTGAAAATGCAGCTCTTAACTCACTTTTTAAAAGTACCTTCAAATTGTCAAGACAAGTTTGCCTGCCATGTTCAAAGGACAGTCTTTCATACCCTTGTTTTCACATACAATAGTTTAGATACCCAAAATCACTCCCTCACATCTTCATGTGAGTCTATATTGCTTATAGAATTTATTGCAGAAAAACCAGGTGTTGATCATCGCATGTTCTACAGCACAGGGCTGCTACTGAGCAGCTACTGAAAAGACATTGGCTTTTGGAAGTATACAGATTGTGTTGGTCAGATGCCTTAAAAACACAATTTCTAAGAAAATACAGTCTTTCATTTAATGTTTTCCTCTGCTTTTATCTTGAGAATATAATCTTTGTGTCATAAGGGGTTTTTGTATTGATTGAACAATTAGAAATCCTAACTGCTAGCTTGCCACAATTGTGGTCATATGTAAGGTACTTTCTCTAAGCTAAAATTTACAGAAACTTGGATACTTTTAGCTAGCTATTACATCTGAATAGTGTGTACTTTAAGATGTCTGGGTGATTTTAGGGGGGAATTAAGGTTTAAACTCCAACAGAGTAGTCAATGATAAGGTGTATGTTGTTATGAAACCTTAAAATAGGTGACTAACGTTCTTAGTATCCTCCTAGTCTAGGCTTTAAAAGATATACAAGAATAAAGGAAAATAAAATAGTTCACTTGTACTAATTTAGCTGTAATAGCAAATTTTGAATGGGCTAGGTAAGCCTTAGAAGTGGCTTAAACAGAAGCAGCTTTATGAAGCTGCTGTACTTACCTAATACCTAGCCTGACCTACAGTACCTACTCGGATGAATGATGGCAAAGCTGGACTTGACTGATTTCAGAGTACAGTGTATTATATACATCCGTTACAGATATTAAGTAACTGTCACAGGAGCAGGAGATTGATACACGCGCAAAAACCTGCTGGTTATAGTCTATCTGGTGGCCCTTCAGTGCTTTGTGATAGGAAGATTAATCCTCAGTTTTTTGTTAAATTTGAAGCTGAAAGAAAGTAGAAATCACTGTCAGCAGTTCAGTTGTATAATCGAATTGGAAATAACTCAATTGAAGTAACCTTGCAAAATAAACATGGAAAGTAACTTTTTTAATGATAAAGAGAGCCTCAATATCAATGTATGATCTTGGATTATGTCTGATCTTCTAGAAGTTTTCAAATGGTGACCTGGAGGAGAGAGACATACTTTTGCTACTTTTACCTCATAATGGAAGGAACAGATTCTAAATACAGCTTTAAGCTGATTTAACAGCTCTCCAGATGTTAAACTATTCTGTCACCATACCCTCAAATAGTTTAGCAGTCCACTCTTGCTCAGTATAGGCAGCAGTCAAATTTCTGTTGTACAAAAAGCAAACAGGAAAACCTGTAACTACTTGTGTAGTGTATTATTTTACCTTTGGGAAGGAAATTATTTTCTTTGAACTGAGTAAGCATTGATTAAACCTACCACATTTAATCAGACTAAATAGAGAATCTTCCCTGACTGTTACTCAGGCTTCACTTGACTCATTCCTGTGAAGTTATTCTGTTCATTTGTTTTCCACTGGCTACTGACTCATGGAAAAACCAGGCAATTGTTGACATGGTCTGTCTTCAGTGACACCTGAAGTTACAAATGTAATACAGGTAACTGCCTTTATCAGTATTCAAGTAATAGAAATCCTTGTTAAAAAAAGACAGTAAAAAAAAAAATCACAACACTTTTGTACTTAAAAGAATTATTTTTAAAGTGCATTTTAACATTTTTCATTCATATTAAAACAATGCTGTTTAAGATCAGGATAGAAGAGTATGCTGGCTATTTTTGTCTAACCTCTGGCAACAATTCCATGGACAGCAAATATACATTTGCGTTGATTTGTTTGTTTTGATTTTGTAACCCTGCTCTCTTCCAAGTAAACCAAAATGAAATGATAAAAAAGATGCAGAGGACTAAACTTGTGCTGGGAATCAGAGTATCTAGTTGTGGAATAGTTTGGTTTTGGTTTTTTTTTTTCTGAAGTATGCAGTGGGGATTGCAATTAAGTGTTTTCATCTGAGATTTTTTTCCTGCTTCAAATAGCTCTATAACCCAATTCAACAGAGTTAAAAGAAATCTAATACTAACTGGCCAGTAGAAACTAAGATACCCAGGAGGCTGGTTCTCTAACTGAAATCTCAGTGGGATGATCAGCACCAAAAGATACTACAAAAATAAAACTGAGACAGTATTTCCCAAATCTATGAATCTCTTCTTAGAGCGTGGAAAAGAATTGTCAAATCTGAGAACAGCCCAATTACAAAGGACTCTGCTCTGTGACTCTGAAGACACTATACTTCATAAAACTATAATAAATTGTAATTATTAATCTACATGTGTTAACAATGTGGCATCTTTTATTGCCAAATTTGTAAATCTAGAATGCATTTTAGTTGATGAAACAACCTAGGTACCATTTGAGAAAGGATAATTAAGTGGTTAGGATGATTTGCCTAAACTTTGGGATTCATTTCCTTTCAATTCCACCAAGAACTACACGTGTCCTTGGATCTGTTGCTCTTTAATTGCCTCACTTCTGGTACCACAAGGGTGGGAATACAAGCTACATGGTCATCACCAGCTACTACGGCAAAGCGAGTCATGTGAGAACCATGTCTTCACGAAAGAGTACATATCCACTCTAATTTCCTTGGATTTTCCCTGTTTACTGGTTGCACGCTTTGCCTGTAACCTGGTTTGTTTCTGTGAAGTCTCCACAGAGAATGACTGACAGGGGTTAAACTGAGCACTCTCCAAGGCTGGAAGATACCAAAAGGAGAGTAACTTTATTTTTCAGTTTCACAAAGCACGTATTGTTCTCACTTCATTTTTCTCCAGCACACTGTTTACAGAAAATAATGCAATAAGGTAAACTTCAGTGGTCTGTTAATATATAAATGTTTTGGAAGCAGGATGAGTAAAGATAAACAATTTCTATTAATGAAATAACATATAAATTCATCTTGATTTAAAGAAACTCACATTATAACATTGAGTAAAACAATCCTATGAAGAGAAACTAATTATGTTATTATCTCCCAGTTCCCTCAGGACTGGCATGAGATGGCAAAAGACATTCAAATGGTCAACTGGCTGGGACTATGAGATTAAATAATGGAGGTGTAAATCCCAGTGGGACAATATATAATGAGGCAAACCAAGGAAAGGCTTTAATGTTATTTAAGGGTGCTACTGTGTAAGTGTATACATAATGTAATGTACTACTGCAGTATTGTATGTGACGATCAGCTCTATTGTTCAAATAAATACTATCTTCTTTAAAGGCAAAGAAAAAATTGGGCAAGAGCTCCACTTTTCATGAAGTTCTTAGAAATCTATGTGGTATTAGCTGGGCTTCATTTAGTTTTTGTAGTTCTTCTCCCCAAAAAGTAACCTGCTTTGCAATATAGTGAGAGTGATAAAATTATTAGGACTTTTCTTCTGAAGTTTTCATTCTTTTAAAATTTTGTTTTGCAAAGCAAATTTTAGCAGGTTTCTGGGCTGACATTTATTTGGTATTATATTTGCATTAGTATAAATAATTGTACAAGTTCCATCAATGATGATGGACTGGACGAGTAACTGGAGATAAAATCAGCTTAAATCAAAGTCAATACAAAGGACAACAAATGCCCACGCTCCTGGGACACATTCTGCTGATGATTTCATTTCAGTATTTGCCTCTGCATTCCGCTCCCGAGTGTTACAAGGCAGGGATCAATGTCCCCTTCTGTGTTTTTGTAATATTTTGCACACTTTCGGTACTGCCAAAAAGAAATGATAAATACTAATGCAAATACATGGTCAGCCAAGGAGATCTGCTTAAAAGCAATTACCGCACTGTAGTCTTGTTAATGTTCAATTGCCAGTAAACAGGCTTCTTGGCAAATGTTTATGTTGTGAACTCTGATCATGCAGTACTGAATTATTCACTTGATGTACATCAGTGCACGTTTGTAACCTAAGATTTGAAACTGAGGTTTTTATCCATAAATCTCAGGTTTATTGCTACTCACTTTCTTCACTCAGGTATCCTTTTGGTTTCAATAGGATTAATGGAATTAAACCAACAGGATTGTCCTCCTAATACCTGAATTACATAGCTAAGTGTGTGAATTACAAATTTAATAAAAGCCTTCAGAAGAAGAGTGAAAAGCTCTAAGTTACATGTACTGTTTAATTCATTTCTGGTCCAGAAGCTATCAGTCTAGTCAGTATTGTGCCATTACTAATAGACAAAGAAAGGGTTTGGTAATTGAAATAGCCTTTTACTACTGACAGCCCAAGCACTGTCATTCATACCTGCTACTAACCTGAAAAAATAAGCCAGGTCTTCGGACTATTTCTTTGTTCCCTTTTGTTCAGTTAGGTAGGGCATGCAAACTTGTATTACACTTGTTACAACATAGAACAGCCAAGAGTTAGACGACAAAGCTGAGTTACAGCCGTAACTGAAAACACAGTGAACAAATCACTGACCCTGTATTTCATGTTTTCTGATGGAAACAGAACCTGCAAACAGAGTCTCAACCTTCAAGACTAGCTTAAGAGATATATGGGGCAAATCGTAAGGAAAAGAATAGTGCTTGGTCTAATTCTACTTGTTTACTAAACAAACCTCAAAACGAAGGAAATGGGTCAATAATTCCTCATTTCTCCATCTACTGTAAAAACACAATCATTCACTGACTGCATTGGAAGCAGGATTTATGTTCATTTTGCATCTTGCTCCAGTTTTAAAATGAGCTACTATGTAAACTGCTGATTTCAATCTGAGTAGTAGCAATACTGTTCTTAAGTGTGCGTGAATTTTTATCAGCATGGCTTAAATAATTTGGCACTAATCCTGCAAATAGTGGGAGGCTGAGCTTATCTGAGGGTCCATGTTCAAGCATGCAGAAATGCAAGACTGTGACCTACAGCTGTAAACTATAATATGTCATGACATAGTCAAATGCTTGCTAGTATTCTGTATCTTAAAGGCCATCTAACCAGGAGGAAAAACAGTCATCAGGACTGAGTTTTTAGCTTGGACCATCTTCATACTCTTCTTCTCCTGAGAGTGGAATACAGGGTTTGCTAATCACTAACGAATCTAGAGTTTGGACAATTTTCATTTTCAGTGTCTAGCTACTGCTGGACACTTACTGCCTGTTATCTTTGGATGTAGGAGAGCTGGGAATGTCCTGGAAAACTACCCAAAAATACTGCTGAGTACTGCAGCTCAACCTGCCACAATTAGAATTGTGAAAGCTATACTAATTGAAAAATTTAAGGACCTTTTCACTCTGAAAACTATAAAACTTGAAAACTAACTGCTTAGATTAGAAGCAAACAGGCTACAAAGCATACGTAACTCCTCAATTATCTACCTCATAGTTTAAAAAAACAGAAAGACCAGAGAATGGTTTAATATTTTCTGTAAGAAGATGAACAGTATTGAAATTAGGATCCATTAGCCCTTTCTTAAATCTTCCTGATTTTCATGACACTGGATATGTTGAATGGCTAAAAACTGGTGTAGCCCTAGTAGCAAACCAATCCAAGTCCTTTTCGATCAAGATTTTCAAAAGGGACAAGTGACTTCACTTTAAGTGGGTGCTTTCTGAAAATGAGCTCCTTCAAAGTATCAGGATTGCAAAAATCACTTGTCACCTCTGAACATCTTTGCTTTAATTGCAGAGTCAAAAATAATCCTGCTTCTGCTCCCTTTGCAAATCCATTTTTGTAAGGTGCTTGAGAGCGTAAATCCAGAGAGGACTGCTGCCATCAGTACTTCAACTGCATCTACAACATACAATACAGAGCTGAATCTGAAAGACAACTATATGTACTTGAATTATGAAATCTATTTTACTTAACAATGTAGACTTTTGATCAACAGTTAAAGATTTTTCCTGCTGAATGTCTTCAAGAAATGAAAAGCAATTGGTAACTCATGATAGGCAGAGGGAAGCAGTTGAGTACAAAGTTGGGAAGGAATCACTTGAAAAGACACTAGTTTCTTACAACGAAGAAGTTGCAGTTTTCAGCTGTTCTGAGGTCTTTCCCATTATATGCCCAGACTGTATTTAAAGAGATGGTTTAAAAAAACAAAACAAAAAGAACCCCCAAATTCACTTATGCCACTTAAGCAATAAACACTCTGGTAACATGTCAAATGTATGACCAGAATTAACCCTGTATATGACCATTAGGCACATGGCAAGAGATCATGGCTACCAGTCAGTTCAAGGTTTCTCCAGTTCCTGTTTCCAGTGGTGTAGGTCTTGAGTTGCGGAATGAAATTAAGAGACCTGAGGGCAAAAACTCAATGATACCCGCTTGGAAAAGGGAGCTACCACTGTGCAAACAATAACAAATGAAATGCATCTACCCTCTCCTCAAGGCTGTATTTAAAATAACTACAACTGGTCCAATCCTGCTTGACAGCAAGTCATGTGATATTGCTCAGGCTGATTTGCTTTTTGTTAAAATCATAACTTAAAAAAATTATAACAAAACCTGAGAGAAGGTTTCCCCACCTTGGCCTGTTCCAATACTAATTAGCAATCCATATGCCCTAGGACAGGTGACTGCTATTTGGTCCTGTAATCAAAACCTTGGGTATTCTAACACTTGAAATACCTTTATCAAAAACACTGTCACTTTCTGGTCATTGGTAGAGTGCTGAGGATTTAAAGAGACACTGTCAAGGTTGCCTATTCCAAAAGTGACCTCCTTTGCCAATAGTCCCATGCTATATGCTTCAGAACTTTGGGCGTGCATCAGTCTCCCCAACCAACCGTCTCCCCACCCCACATCACCAGTTCAAAGTTGTTTCCTCCACCTTTGTAACTTGTAGGAAGGTTACAGAAAAGGAACGCTGGGGACAAATGTTAAGTAAGTTTTTCAGAGGGTTTGACTTGTAGAACTACCTCTCAAGAGTCCCTTTTTAAAAATAAGACACCAAAGCAAACAGGATTGTGTCTAACTTCTAAAAACTTGCTGGTTTCACAGGAGGAGGAGAATATGGCTACTGTGCTACTCAGCATTAGGGTGAAGCACCATCTAAATTCCAGTAAAGTTAAGGATATCACCTAGCTCGTATCAGCAACCACACCCCCAGCCTTCTACAATGTCTTTGCTGTCAAGCTTGATGCTGTCAGTATTCTTCTCACTGAACACAGGGCCTCCATGCCTCATCATGAGCTCTGTAGCCATCTTCACAAAAGCCTCCTCCACATTGCTGGAGTCTTTTGCAGAGGTCTCTATGGCACAGATGATATTATCATAGTGTTCAGCCAGACTCTGAGCTTCCTCCAGCTGAACCTCTCGAAGGTCACTTAGGTCAGACTTGTTTCCTGGAAGGAAAAGAAAACAACAGAGTAATTTATAATGACTATTTATGTCAGAGTAAGCGTTTAGCAGGAGGTTCTCAGGTTGGCCAGAGAAGCTGCAGAATTTCCATTCTTGGAGATTTTAAAAATTTGACTGAAAAGGACCAACCTGATATTAGCCTCATTCTAAGCAGTAGGTTGGACTAGATAATCTCCTAAACCCCTTCCAGCCTGTATTTCTGTATGACTCACAGAGAACAGAAAAAGTCAGTAACTGAAGAGTGGTGGTGTAACAGAAGAAAAATGAAAGCTAAAACCATTTTGTAAAAATGACAGCAGTCTGCTGGTACCTAGGGAAATCTAGAATAGGACTGACGTTGTACTAGTGGGTCTACAGGCCCTGGGAGCTGTGTCTGAGTCAGAAACATTGGGGCTGGGAAGCAGAACTTCTAGCAGAGAACTGACAAACCCCGACTGCCTCAAAGTCCTTCTGAGATCCTCTGTCTGCTGAAGTATGTGGGTGTTCCAGTTTGCCAAAACACATTGGCTTGATAAGATGGAGCTTCTCTGGGCCCTGGAAACCTTATGATCCTTATCATGTGAATAGCTCCACAGCAGCTGTGCCTCAGAACCTGGAAATTCTGGGTACTCAGTTCTCCATTAAGTGAGACACAAAGGATTCAAAGCTGGCTTCTGATACAAAGCTGTCTACTTCTTAACAGAAGTTAATCAAAGCAAAACATTTCTGTTTTGATGAATCGGCACTTTCGAATTAAAAAAAATACTGGGAAAATTTCCAGTTGGATCTATTACATACATCTTACTTCAACCAAAAATACAACCATTTTAAACAATTATTGCAACAAATTACATTGTACAGTAACCTGTAGTGCTTAGTATTAATATTTTTAACTCACCAATCAGTAACTGTACTATGTTGGAACCAGCATACTTTCTCACATCCTCGATCCAGCGAGGAATGGACAGGAAAGAGCCTCTCTTGCTGATATCATAGGCTAAGATTGCTCCATTGGCGCTGCGGTAATAACTTTGTGTGATAGTTCGGAATCTCTCCTGGCCAGCTGTGTCCCAGATCTGCAACTAAATAAAACAAAGCATACAGTGAGACACTGGCTAGCAAGCTTTCCTGAATCAAAAGATAGGACTTGATTCAATAGCCTTGTTATAAATCTCCCTTATACGTAATACATTCTGGCATCACGTTTTTCTAGTCCTTTGTTCATAATTTAAGGATAATAATGGAGAACCTTCTCACACTTGGCTGCTCAAAGTTTATATCTGTATCAGTTGAGACACTCTGGGGTCCTGCAGGTGACCTCTGATGCGTCCTTCTGTGGCAGATTATGAAATTACCACTTGTGTGTCCAGCCCTACCCCTTTGTCACCTTCTCTAGCAGAGTTAGCAAAACAAGATGTTAGCCCATAGCCAAGCCACTCCAGTTCATCGTCTGGTGTGTCACTGAAACTACAGGTGGGTTTTCACTAGCATACTGTCTGTGGTACTGACATGGTTTTGCCAGTTCTGCTACAGGTGCAGTAACAAATGGAGTAGGATGTGGTAGCATCATCAGAGCGCACCGATGCTGTTTTATAAGGAAATATGAGACAATTAAAAGAATATATATAGAATACTTAAAACGTATAAAAGACTGTATGAAAGAATGTATAAAAAAAAAAAGTCAGCAATTCTAGGTTTCAATAAAGTCAGCCAAAGATCTAGTTAATCTAGTCACCTGTCCTTCTTTAGGTGGTAGAACACACATTACATCTGGGCAGGAAGAAGAAATGCTTAGCTTACATACTTTTGCCTAAATCCAGCAGAATAAGAACTATGAGTTTAGTATCAGGGTTTGAGTTCCAGTACTAGATGTTCCAGAGAAAGAAGTCAAGTAACTCAGAGCGGACAAACAGAATATCCTGCTCTTAGGAAAAATTTCTTTTAAAATGCTCTTGTTTTATAGGTTGTCTAATGTCCTGGAACACGACATTTTATATTCCAGGAGCTTTTAATCTAAAGTAACTGTGGATGTTCTCATCCTTCATATAAATCTCTAATCCTTTTTAAATCTTTCAAAGCTCTTGGCTTCAATATACATTAGCAATGAAATCAAAGAATTTCCTTTTATAAATTTTATAGTTTCTGTCCTTCTGTTGCACTTTCACTTCTCTGTCCCCAAATGATAAACGACAGATCACTGCTTGTCCTTTTGTGCCATTCCTTATATTTGGCATCTCCTCTTAACTGAGACAGGATATAAGCAGATACTCCTGGGTTTTTTAATCTTCCTATATTGTGGACCTGTTATTTATTATTTCTCCTCCGTCTGAAAAATCTTTATTTTAAGGAGCTGACAACAACTTAACACAATGTGCCAGTGGTATTTTATACCAAATAACATGGAATCATTTTTCCATTTACTTCTTTCACACATTAGTATTTTGTTTGTATCTTCTCACTCCGCTGCATGTTTGAGCAGCAGCTTTCACTTTGGAAAAGGCTGTACTGATCAGATCCCTTTCCTCTGCTAACCAAGCATTTAGATCCCAAATGATGTAAGTACGGCTTAAAAGGAAACAATCCAATGAAAAAGTACTTCTCAGTCCTGTTAAGAGTTTTCTCAGAGAAGGGGAAGGGACTGTAAGGGACTCAGAAAACAGAAAATCACAAACCAATGATTATTAATGGAACAGATAATGATTTAGAGCAGTCAACAGATAATTACAAGAGACAAGGAAGTTCATGGCAGGTTTATGTATGATGATCTCTGTACTCAAGTCTCCCACTAGACCTTTGTGTCTGTTACATAGTTTTAAATCTCAGTACTTGATTAGGTCAAGTGCAAAACAAGGCTAATGATGATCACACAACTCTTGGGAGAGGTCTGAGAGATTCTGTGCATACAGAAGAATTATAAACTTTTTAAACTAAAAAAAAAAATACTTGTTTTAGCTTACACTTTTCACATGGTATAAATAAAGTGATTTACCTGCAGAGTGACTGACCAAAGCAGTCTTGGGCTTTGTGCTGTATACTGGACTTTGAAAACCTCTGTATAAGTACATTTCATAGAATCACAGAATCATTGAGGTTGGGACAGATTTTGGGAGGTGACAAAGCCAACTTCCTGCTCTAAGTGGGGTCAAAACTTCATTCTTCCAGGAAGAATTGCTCCATGATTTTCCCAGGGACCAAAATGAGTCTGGCCAGCCTGTAGTTCCTAGGATTTCTTGCCCTTTCTGACAACCAGTACGGTATTTGCCTTTCTTTGGTCGTCCCCAGTTTCCACAGCCTTTCAACAGTGACAGAGTAACCTCAAAATGTCACCAGCAAGATCTCAGAGCACTCCCCCACATTTTTTCACTCAAGCATTTATGTCTGTGTGCTCACAGGACTGAATGTACAAAGTTGCTGAAGCCCTGAGTTTCCTGCTGGGAACAGCAGAGACCACAGGTTTGACCTTCTCAGGAGCTCAAACAGCAGTCTTCCTCCCAGCCCACATCCTCCAGGTAAGCTCTTTTCCCTCAGGCATTTGAAGTTTGTGCTCTCCTACTCGTCTCTCCTCTTTTGCATAAGGACTCTGAATCATTTAGCGTTTTACATGATCTTGAGTTTGTTGTGGTTTTGCTTTCATTGCTGAGACTACAATATGTAATAGACCCATAAGCAGACACTTTCTTTGGAAACATATATAGCAACTGACACACCTGTTTGTCACTGTTCCCATCACTTCTGCTGGCAGAAGGAGCCAGGTGAGTGCTCACTTTTTGTTTCAGGGAAAGCCAGTCAAATACAGGCATGGTTTAATGACTTGCTTAAGCCAAACTACGACGATACTGTCATCAAAGACTTGCCATCCCAGCTGCATATCTTTGCCCTCTCCCTGCATTGAAACTAGCACCTGTTAATTTGATTCACCATATAGCTTAATCCACTGACGTAACTGAAACATAGGGTTTTTCCCTTTAGTTTGAAGGGTTAACACCAATTACACAGACGCACGGTACTGAAAGCATCCAGACTGCACAGTGCAGAAGGTGCAAGGATCCTTTACAGCAGTGACAAAGTTGTCTTGAACCAATCGTGAATATGCCCCTTCAGTTTAACTTGCTGCTGAAGGTGGCTGTGACCGATCCAATAACCTCACCTGAAGCAGAGGAAGGAGTCCTTGCTCAGCCTCCTCTGGCAGACCTATGCAGAGATGCTAGCTTCAGCTCGTACGAATCAGTCTGCCTTGCAGCATGCTCAGTGTGCAAAAGTACTTTTGGGGGGGCTAATAACAACTTGCTCCTTACAATTCGGAAGCTTGTACACCTGTCCTATCACATTGTTTGAAGTTTTAGTAACTATCTTATTTTAAATCACTAAGAACACATACTACAGACACACACAGAGTATGTAAGTATTATGAACCAGATTTCTTAATTTAAAGCAAGGTGTATTCCCGAAGGCAAAATATAGCTACTTTGCTTCACAGCATCTTTAGCAAACTCTAAGAAAAATACTTCTGTATAGCATGAATCAGTCTGAGATATGATTAAAAAAGTCATTACAAAAATACCAGTTCTGATCTTAAGTAAGCACTATTTTCTCCAATAGGTGTACAGAGATACATTTCAGACAATTCTATTGAAAAAGAAACATAACAACTATACATAAATACCAATCATAACTATAATTTAAAACCACCATTTTATAGTAAAAGTTTTATATAGTCTCTCTGTTAAACTATATTTACAAGTATGTAACCCTTGACAAGAAATAACAATTGCAAATTCTTCAGAAAAAAATTTAGTCCTAGTATTTCTCATTTAAAAGCCCCTCAGTAGAAGTTAGATGTTAAAATCAAAATACCAAATGGACTGTACAAGCCACAGGTTGGCAAAAAAGATACAATCATACATTCTTTTGTATTGTATACGTTTATCACATATGCAGTATATGACACAACGTTCTTAATTATTTATTTCCTTGATTTAAGTGCTTCAGCTTTGTAAATAATGCGACGGTAGTCATGTCTGTCACTTAGTAACCTTTTTAAGCAATTCCTGATTTTGTAATTACTCTGGCAACACTTCTGGTGTAAGACAGACAGAGAGAAGTTGGGATTGCTGGAGAACTGTGTTAAATTCGTCTGAGGATTCTAAGAAAAAACACTTAGGAAATAAGAGATTGGTAGCAGGCCTTCGGGGGACCATCTCCAGTAACAAACGAGGACAGGATAAAGAACAGAGAATAAATGCCCATTGTTCAGAAGGAATATGACAGAATACCCTAAGTGAACAAAGACAAGGAGCCACCTTTCTTGTGCTGATTGTTTCACTATTGAATGCCCATTTACTTACAAAAGCTGGTTATTTTGATCTGCTTTTAGCTTTGAATTTTTTGGACACTGACTGGTACTGAATAGCAAAATGCTAAACCAACTATTAACTCCTGTAAGACTTTTTATGACTCCATATAATCACCATAGAATTGGAGCTTTCCATAAGTACATTAGACAAAGTCTCGAACATCTTTTCATATTGGCTTTTTCATCTTTTCCCGTTGGGAAGGAGTACACAGGGAGTATATGTCATTCACCCCTTGCAAGGATGCGGGCTGGGGTCTGACTGGCTGGGGAGCAGCTGTGCTGAAAAGGCCCTGGGAGTCTTTGCAGACAGCAAGATGAACAGGAGCCGGCAGTGTGTCCTGGCAGCATCCTGAGCTGTATTGACAGGAGTGAAGCCAGTAGATCAAGGGAGGTGATTATTCCCCTTTATTTGGCACTTACTAAATTCCAACTAAAATACAGTGTCCAGTTTTGGGCCCCCCGTACAAGAAAGACATTGAAGAACTGGAGCAAGTTCAGTGAAGGGCTGTCAAGATGGTCGGGTAATCGGAGTACATACCCTGTGAGAAGAGCCTGAGGGGAAACAGGCTTATTCAGCATGGGAGAGGGATTTATAAGCTGATGCCCAGTACCTATGAGGAGGTTATCAAGAAGACTGAGCCAGGCTCTTCACAGTGGCACGTGATGGGAGGATGAGAGACACCAGAGAAAAATTGAAACAAGGAATGTTTCAACTTGATGTAAGGAAGAAAACAGGTAAAATTTATGGTGGGTCTCTGGAAGATCATTCTGGGATGTCTGATTAGGCTCAAACAAAGCAGATTTTCAACTACAGAAACATACCAGGCGTTGAAAATGGTGAGTGGCAGGTTGGCCAAAGAGCATAGTAAACGAGTATTATCAAATGGTCTGATGTGGATTCTTCTTGCATTGATAAACATACTGTTTATCAAAGGTTAATGCTTAACAAACAGCCTCAAAACACGTTAAATAATTTCTCCCTCCCTTACTTCCTACATAATTTATTAAGTACTTTCCTGGTTCTTCTAAATTATCACGGGACTTCAGGTTTACTTTTGCTTGTGAAGCAGCATTAATAATAACTAAGTACATCCTATAGCCAATACCTTTCTTTACAAAGATAGAAATGTCACTTTTGTGTTATGAATTCTTCAAAATATAGCAGCTTCCATAAAATTTTCTGGTAGCGAAATGGTGTCTGCAAAGACCGTACTAAATGATTCTTAACTAACTGTGTCTAAATCTTGTCATCTCAAATGGCAAACAATAACATAACTTTCTGTACACTGGCAAATCACAACAGTTGCTCCTAAAAAGACATACTGAAATAATCTTGCAACTTAATCTATACAGTTTTTGCCAAACCCAACGAAACTAACATCTGTACAGCAAGGTATTTCAATTTAAAGTGATATTTATACACAGAACAGTTAGGATAAACTGCTCCATTCAATTGTTTCCCTACAAATGAATGAGGAATCCCCCTGTTTGCTGGGAATGCCGCATTCCTGTTTGCTCTAGGTTACGAGTGTCAAAGTAGTTGACAGAGAAGAGAGCTACACTTTCCTCTGGATATCAAAGAATATTGCTTCCATGTAATAACCAATAACTTCATTTGTATAGCAACATTATTAAATACAACAGTCAGGAGATAAGACAGTTAAGTCATAATTTTATATTACTTGTAATTTGGCCAGATAATAACACATTACATTTTGCGCCATTCTGAAAGGAATATAGTTATAGCCACGAGGCCTGAATAAAAGCCAAGAATCTTGATATCATATGGGTTTAAAAGCTTGTAAATTAAAAAGGGCAGTGATACATAAAGAAGTGTTTGTTATAAAAGGAATGTGTTTGTTTTCAAATGTTCTCTCCTGCTGCTTTCTGAAAGATACAGTAAGAGAAAAAACTATGGCATAAAGGAAAAAATATTCAGTTTATGTAAAACACTATGAAATGACAGCATAAAGTACAAATTAAAGATACCCAATTAATTTACCAGTTCACAGGAGGAAATTCATCAAAAGAAAAGGAATTTTGTTATTACTAACCACGATTCATGGCCTCGGACTTAGGAATGTCCTTGCCTATCATTATGTAAAATCTTAGTTCCACCGTTTTATAAATATCTTTTCTTACAGTGACATAACAGTTACAAAACATTTTTGTTCTGTTTGCCAGATTCTTTCTATCACTCAAAGAACAAGTAATTATTTTATCAATAGGACTTTAATCACTATGTATTAAGTCAACAACCACAACTTTTGGGAACTACAGCTTGTACTCTAGGATTTAGCCAGCTAAGAAGGATGTATTTTATAGAGAGCAGTATGCCACAATTTCAGCCTGGTAAGCAGCATACACTAGAGCATTTTTTTAAAATGAAGATAGACTGCAGACATTTCATAAAGCTGGGGGGGGAGAAATTTTGGATATACGCTGGTCAGAATTTGCCTTTGTGATAAAAATCAAGGTGGTTATCACAGGTAGCTTTGACTTCGAAGTTCCATTAGAACCCAGATCTGCCAAATCCCTGTCTGGCTCTGTGCCACACAGCCTGCCTTTCAGCTCCAATGCCTCCAAGAGCCCATGGCTCACAACAGCCTGTCCCAGAGGCAACTGGACAATACCTCAAATTGCAACTGGAGAACTAAAAGAAAGAACAAGAAGAGAAACAAAAGACTGGATGGCACACACAAGCTAATGTATGCTTTCTCTCTGGCAGTGGTAAATCTCTGCAAATCAGGGTTAGGACATATTGAGGAAGCTTATGATACCAGCGCTTTACTATTTTATTTCTGAAGAGAAAGCTTCGGTTATCAGGGCTGTCCATGAATAGCTCTTTCTCAAGCACTAACGTCTCTTTATATATGACGTTTAATCAGCTTCAGTAGCTGATGAACCAGCAGTGTATGAAATATCATTTCAGACACTTGAAAGAATACAGCTTTAAGATGCAAGGAAAGCCTTGAGTTAAAAAAAAAAGTTATCGCAGAACTGTAACCTTTAGTATCCCAAAATACTTCTTTTCCCTTATGCAACAAAAATGCATCGAAAGTGAGACTTCAAATCCTTGGGCTCCAAGTGTTTCAGAAACATTACATAACAGTAATGACATTCAAAGTTTTAAACAGAAAGGGACGCTAACACAATTAACCTTAAAATGTTTGTTTCAATCTCAAAATAAGCATCCCATTCGTACTCTCAGTTGTATTGTAATACTATCCTCAGCCTGACTAAAAATGAAGCTTAAGCCACTGGGGATGCAGAGGAAATAGCGTTTAAAGAGTCCTTGGGACTTTTTCTGTACACACTATTGTCCTGAAGGAACTTCTAAAGATGAGCTTATAAAACATTACAAAAATGGACATTTTCTCATTCCTGTATCATTTGCCAAAAAGAAAACAAGCCTTGGCCTTCCTTATGAAGATCCTGTCTTGAGCAGCGTAAACCCACAATGAAATTGGAGCAGCACAGACAACCACCTGTCATGCTTTTGTAAGGTCAAACAAATTTTATTTTAAACATGTCCTGAACATCTCTTGATTTGAAGCGTCCCGATCATCAGTTTATCTGAAACTCTTTTGAACAAGCGTGTCTCACGTGACTGAGCCAGAAACAATGAGAAACACAGTGCATCTCTCGCAGAGCACATGTACAGGCTTGTTTGCTAACGGGTTAGGCTATGACCTGTTCAGATAGCTGAAGTGCTCCTCCGAGAACCACTATAACCTATAGCAAAACCAAGTTTGTAAAATGTGCAAGATACACACACCTGACAGTAAGAGTTTATTTGCCTACGCTATAAGGGAGCTCACAAAAGTATAATAAAATGCCTCCTTGTTTTCCATTTCCTATAACATGCTGAACAAACCTACCTAGATTGGACGGACTGCTCCGAAATCTCAATCTGAGTAGAAAAGTCTGACTGGAATTTAAAACTTCACATACAACCCATACTTTAACAGACCAAACAAAAAACCTCCAAGCAAATGTTTTCATAATCTAGCTGCTGACTCAGCAGCTAATAAAAATGTCTGTAAGGTAAATCAGCAACAGTGTTGGATTAAGTTGCCTAAAGTAATGCTTAAAATATGCTTCTTCAATCTGTGCATCTCTAATTTTTTTCTAAGTGGAAGTACAGAACAATCCAAAGAAAAAGAAAGCCTCAAGAGCTTGCATTTTCTTACTTGTTTTTTGTAAAATACTTAGAAATAATCCACAGGCTTTGTTACAGACCAACTACTAAAACAAGAATGTTCAGGTCTAAGTACTGACAATATGAAACGGCACACCTAGGAAGTTCGGGCGATTTCCTGGGCCCAGTCCTCCCCTACTCCTGAAGTCTGTGGCTGAGACCCCTGGCACCAGGAACAGACACATTTGTCACTTTCTATGTGCCTGGCATTTAAATGGAGCCAGGTTTCAATCTGGAAAGAGAAACCCCACTTCTAACAGCTCACTTGCTAGAAAGGAGGAAGAGGTAGTAATAGCACAAACAGAAAATCTGAGTTTCCTTTTCAACTGCTAACCCCAGCTACACGTGATAGGAAAAGGTATAATACTGCCAAGAAAATAAACACCTTTGCTCATTCTCCTCCTCTCCTAAAAAATGTAAGCCTTCGTTTCGTCCCTTTTCTGCAACTTTGTCTTCTTAATATTCTGCTTACCCAAGTCAATTTATGAAAAAACAACAATAGAGGATTTTGACACCTACTTTGGTAATCACAGACCAAAATTCAACTGCATTTTCCATATTCCCATGTCACCTTTTATCTCAAAAGCTTTACACTTTCATGATCTTTCCCAGGCAGCGACTGCCTTAAATTCTTTTTAGTCCTGCTGGGGACAAGTGAGGATAGTTGTATGGCTCCATTCTGGAGCGGGCTGGTAAAGGGATATATCCCAGCCACCCCCTACAAACTGCAGGTGCTTTAAGCCTTTTTTTCCTCCTGTTTGATCACACTTCTGTGCTCAGAGGCTCAGTCTGTTGTAGGGAATCTGTGCCACTGACAGCCTGAGGGTAATCCCATCAGGTAAATGTCCTATCCTTTTTCTAACCCTAACGACTAGCTGATTTTCTCCAGCGTAAGAAAAGCAGAAGACAAATTTTGGGTTGATTTGCTCTGGTTTGAGAAGAACTATAAAAGCTGTACTTTCTGAGACACCCTATACACAAGTGTCTTAAGAGAACTTTTAAATATGCCTAATTTAACAACCGATCCCCGAGCTTTTCTCAATCTGCCAGTTCCCCCTCCCTTTCTGGAAACATGACAGTCCAGCTGAGGTTCCTTCTGGCTTGTAAATAAACCACGGCCAGAAGCCTGACGGAAGAGGGGTGCTGCAGTTACAGTACAAGGGAGGCAGAGCATGTCCCGAAGTGCGCGTTTGCAACGGGGCTTTAACCAGGGTTCATGTGGTCGGTGCTACCGAGGAACCAGCCCGGCTTGCGGCTACACGGCTGCTCCTGCCGCAGCCAAACCCGTTAATAGAGGCGCTGGGTCCCTCCTCGCCCGCCGGAGCTGTTCGGGAACGCGGCACCGGCGCCGGGCAGCTCGTCCTGCGAGGACGGCAGCAGCGCAAGGCCAAGTCGGCAGCGGGACGGGAGCAGCGGGAGCTGCCTTGAGGCGGGGCACCCCAGGCGGGCGGCACCGCTCGCCGCCAGCCACCGTCTCGCCGCCGCCGCCACAGCCGCCTCCTCCTCCGGCAGGCGGGCCGGGGCCCGGCG